>CM040932.1:53190606-53768394 GCA_023029165.1 Gobiocypris rarus
AAACATGACATTCACTAGAGTCCCCGGAAGGTTTAAAACAAGGACATGTGTAATATGAAACAACAACAAAGAGATAACATATACTTTTAACATATACTGTACTCTGTACATCTTTCCGTTCTGCCACATTTGTATCCTCAAAAAAAGAACATCATTACAAAGTAAAATATTTAATGCATTCATACATTCTGCACTACTTTTAAACTGAAAGTTTTTTTCAGTTGTTTTTTTGTTGTTGTTGTTTTTTTAAGTGCATCATTGCATTACCCTCATGATGTTACAGTAAACAAAACTAACTTCCTTCCATGGAAGACTAAATGAAAAGTAGGCATATTGACATGCTCGTTTCAATGACATTGGTTAAATGTTTTTATGTGAACTATTTCTAATCTGTAAGATCATGATCTGCATGAGTGTCTTTGAACAGGAAGCATGAACAGATATTAACACTGGCCGTGCTTAGAATTTATAAACAAACAGAATACAAACATATTGCTTACATTAACATTTATTTTGCTTCTATTCTAGCCAAATGTCCTATTCTATATTGCTAAAAGTTTTGGAACGTCTGTGTGAGGTACAGAGAAGTCAAGAACAAGGAACCGTCGGGTTATGACTATAACCCTTGTTCCCTGAGAGGGAACGAGACACTGCATCGTCGAGTGACGACACCAGCGTGAGGCGTCTGAAGCATGAATGAAATCTGTCACCAATTTGATTGGTGCTACGTCATGACGTAGTATGTGACGGCATAAGCGGAAGCTATAAGTGGACGGCGGCACATAGTAAAGATAGCTTTGCGATGAAACGGGTGCTTTGAGTGGAAAGGTGTGGCGACGAGACGCAGTGTCTCGTTCCCTCTCAGGGAACAAGGGTTATAGTCATAACCCGAGGCTTTCCCTTTATCGACGACACTCTGGGGAACGAATACCCACTATGCCACACTGCACCACGCCCGTCCTAGTGTGAAGCTGGCCCCCCCAGGCACACTTAGGACGCAAGCACCCTGGCACCCGGCGTCACCGGGAGATCTAGCTTGTAAAATTTAATAAAGGTGTGAGGGTTGGCCCAACTCGCCGCCTCGCAAATCTCAATAAGCGAAGCTCAAGAAAGGAGGGCCATAGAGGAGGCCAATCCCCTCGTAGAGTGAGCCCTCACGGCCATGGGTGAAGGCAGATTGCACACCCGATAAGCCGTGGCTATAGCCTGGACGATCCAATTACTGATCATCTGCTTTGCAGCAGGCAGCCCTTTCTTGGGTGGGCCAAAGCACACCAACAGCTGGTCCGATCTCCTCCACTATGCAGACCTCTCTTGATAAATCCTCAACGCCTAACCGGGCAGAGCAAGTGAAGCCTAGCTTCCTCAGCCGTCGCGTGAGGCGGAGGATGAAACGCCTGAAGAAACACTGACCTCATCCCCACCGATGGAACCTTGGGCACATAGCCCGTCTGGGGGTCCCCCACTCTCCTCAGAGAAGTGATGGCGAGGAGAAAGGCCACCTTAAGGGTCAGGTTTCTCGCCTCAACCGAATCCAAAGGCTCAAAGGTGGCCTCAGTCAACCCTTCGAGAACTACTGCCAGGTCCCAAGCTGGGACCCTGGAATGAGCCGCAGGCCTCAACCTTCTAACCCCACTGAGGAACAGTACAACCGAGTAGTGCCTGCCCAAAGGTCCAGAGTCTATAGGCGGGTGGAAAGCCCCAATGGCAGGCACATACACCTTCAGAGGGGATGGGGTTAGGCCGGCGGAGAAACGGTCCTGAAGGATCTCCAGCACTGAAGCCACTGCGAGAGGACCTGCCATGGAAGGCCGTCTAGGAGTGCCACGATGTCAGAGAACCAAACCCGGGTCGGCCACCGGGGTGCTACTAAGAGAAGGCTAATGCCCTCCCAGCGGACCCGCTCTAGAACTCCCGGGAGCAGAGCGGTCGGGGGAAATGCGTACAGACGTAGCCTCGACCACGTCTGCATCACGGCATCCAGCCCCAGCAGAGCTGGATGCCTGAGGGAGAACCACAGTGGACAGTGGGTCGTCTCTCGAGACGCGAACAAATCCTCTTCCACTGGGCCAAACCTCTCGCACATGGCCTCCACCACCTCGGGGTGGAGTCGCCACTCCCCGGGCCTCAGCCCCTGCCTCGACAGGACGCTCCTGGTTCTGGTCCCCTGGGACATACATCGCTCTGAGAGACAGTTTCCCCTGGGACCACAAGAGGATCTGGTGAGCCAACTTGCATAGAGGGCGCGACCTCAGACCCCCCCTGATTGTTCAGATACGATACCACCGACATATTGTCGGACCATATCAGGACATGGTGGCCGTGGAGGTCCGGGAGGAAGCTCCTCAGAGCTTTAAAAACTGCCAGCATTTCCAGATAATTGATTTGCCAAGAATAATGCTGGGGCCCCCACAGACCTCTCTCAAACTGGCCTTCATTGACCGCGCCCCAACTAGTGAGGGAGGCGTCTGTTGAAAGGCACCTCCTGCAACATGACGCTCCCAACACTGGCCCCTGGGACAGGAACCAAGGATCTTTCCATATGACAAGGGAACGAAGGCATCTGCGCGTTACCCTGATCATACGAAAAGGATTTCCCCTCGGGGAAAACCCCCTGGTTCTCAGCCAGCACTGGAGGGGTCCATGTATAGCAGGCCTCTGGGTCGGGGGGACCACGGTCCAGACCACACCGTTGAAATTCGGTGGTGGAACTCTGAACTGCAGTCTGTACCCCCTTCCCATGGTATGCAAGGCCCAAGCAGAAATATTCGGGAGGCATGACCATGCGCCGAGATATTCTGCTAGGGGAACTAGCCTCTCGGGGCTGGTCTCTGGTACCCACCAGGCCTCCTGCCCGACCCCGTGAAGCGGCCACCCGGTAGAGCTTAGTCGGGGAGGATTTTCGGTGTGCGCATGCATTCGCTGCCCATCCACAGGTCGTTCTCGAGGCGGCTGGAGCTGCGTACGTACGCAGGAAACCGATGAGGCCCAAAGCATTGTCAACGCCGGGAGAACAGCATCGGTTTCCCCAGAGCTGCGGGGCCGGGGCGACCTCGGTCGTTTCACCCCCGGGGGGGCCAGCTCTGAACGGTCCCGCCGCAGCTAGGACCGTTTGCCAGAAGCCTTCTTCACCTGAAGGACAGCCCTCAAATCGCCCATCGGCTCAGAAGCCTTTTGGCGAGAATGCCGTCTCCGTTGCCAAGCTCCCTCAGGAGGGGCGCGGGAGGCGGCGCTCTCCTTTTGCGCCTGCCGGTAGGCAACGCTGGTGGGCCGGGACTGCCCACTCGAGGCCTCGAGGCGAGGAGATACTGCGAAAGGCCTCCGACTGTTTCCTCACCTCCTGGAATCTCTCGACGGAATTAACCGTGCTGCGAAGAGACCGCAGGGGCTATCAGGGAATCCAGAAGAAAGGATTTCTCCTTATCCTTCATCCCCGATAGATTTACCCAGAGGTTCCTCTCCACGCACACCAAACCAGCCATAGAGCGGCCGATAGCACAGGCCGTCTCTTTGGTGATGCGGAGAGACAAGTCGGTGGCCTTCCTTAGCTCTGTAAAATCGTCCGGAGATGGTCCCTCGCCCTCGTCGAGCTCCTATAAGAGCTCCGCTTGGTACGCCTGCAGGAAGTTGTGGTGTGCAGGCAACAACCGCCTTATAAGCCCTGCCCACCAGGGACGAGGTATCCCTGCATGGCTTGGTGGGCAGGACCGGGGCTTTCAGGGACGATGCCGCTTCGGGAGACAAAAACCTCGCTAGTGCCTCGTTGATGCGTGGCAACGCCCCATAGCCAGCCTCAGACACGCTGATGACACACCCGAAATCTAAAACCTGGGGGTTCGATAGGCGCGAGTATGGTTTTCCCCACAACTTAAACAACTCATTGTGTAAGTCTGGGAAAAACGGCAAGCACCTACGTGGTGGCTGAGCCCGCTTTTTGAAAAAGCGTCCATCCAGCTTGCTTACAGGCTGACCTTCCACTGGCCTCAGCATGCCCGCCTCCCGTCGCGAGATCCAACTGAGAGCCCCATGATTGCCGCCGCCGCGCTGCCTCAACAGACTCGTGACCCGACCCTTGGGGCTCGTGAGCCTGGCCGGTCTCGGTGAACACAGCCAGCCGCGAGCGCAGCACTCGGAGCAGCAGCTTCTCACATTCGCTGCAGGCGGCCCCCTCGAGAGCCGCCTGAGCGTGCTGCGCACCGAGACACTGCACACACAGCTGGTGTGTGTCTGTGCCCGTAATGAAACGTGGGCACGGGTGCACACACCGTTTGAATTCCTCGCTGGCCATGCTCAACACTTTCTCTCGTTCAATGGGACAGACAAACAATAAATAGACGAACAATATTCGACACAGAGCGCCTCCACTGAAGAGCAAAAAGCTATCTTTACTATGTGCTGGCGTCCACTTATAGCTTCCGCTTATGCCGTCACATACTAGGTCATGACATAGCACCAATCAGATTGGTGACAGATTTCATTCATGCTTCAGACGCCACGCTGGGCGTTCTCAGAGTGTCGTCACTGACGACGCAGTGCGAGTTCCCTCAATAAAGGGAACACCAGCTTTCCACAAAAAAAAGGGTCTTTATTTGAACCCAAGAGGGGGAAAAAACTCACTCACTCACTAACAAAGAATTTGCAGAGTTAGTACTGGCTGCAGATAAAGTACTAATTGTTGGTGATTTTAATATCCATGTAGACAATGAAAAAGACACATTGGGATCAAGGGTAGTCCAGCACCCGGAAAGCGTACCTTCCATAGGGGCATCCATTGCTAACCAAGCCATCACCTGCTGTTAGCATCCCATTCATTTTGGCGTCACTTTGACAGTGAATTACTTTACATCTGAGGCATTTAAAGACTCCATTTGTCCATTGTTTAGAAGAAACATGACAGTGTATATAAGGCTCCATTACCTTATATCTTACACTATCGCCTCGTAGAAGCCATTTTTGTAAAAATAGGCTAACGATTGCATCATAACCGAGCAACTTGGTCGAAATTACCGGAGGAGAAGCTCGTAGGCAATCTTTTACGTTAAATTTTTAAATAAATAAATATGCAAAATGACAAAATAATTAATCAGAATACTTACCAAAAGTTGCTCCTGCTCATGGTCTCCATCTCTGCAAGATTCGGTGATTCAGATTTCACTTTGCACACCTACTAGATGACTTACAACTGTCAGACAGGTTACTCATGTCACATCTATGTTGTCAACCTAAGTTAGTGCTTCTAATAGACTTCACTTTTCTTCGTTGATGTCTATGGGGTTCGCTGTGTCCATTTTTGTTTTACTGTCTATGATTGGATTGGCATTTAGAGACGTTCTAAACTCTATTGGAGTTAGGCAACACGTGTCAGGACCCACTCATCGCCATAATCATACATTATACCTAATATTGTCACATGGAATAAATGTTGATACCTTTGAAATTCTACAGCAGAGCAATGACATTTCAGATCATTACCTAGTATAATGTATACTTAATTTAGCAAAGGCTGCAAAGCCGTCCCCTCGCTTCAAATATGGCAGGACTATCACCGCTGCGACTAAAGATTGATTTGTAAATAATCCTCCTCATCAGTTTCATCTCCTCAGCATCCCAGATAGCTTAGAGCAGGGGCACCTTTTTACATTTGAGAGCTACTTTTTAAAAATGAAAGTCACTGAGAGCTACTCATGTTATGTACAGGTAATACTTAAAACTCTTAAATAATGCATCACAATTCTCATATTAACAACTATCCAAACTGTTTTAGTGTAGTAGTAGTTCCAGTAGTCGGTACCAATACTGTAAAATGTTATGGTACTCTGTACCCATTTTGGTACCACAGCAAAATGTTTTTTTGTTTGTTTGTTTTTTTTTTACTTTTTTTAAATCAATAAGTTTATTATTTATAATGATAATCATAAGTAAATAATACATAAACATTTAAAGGCTGTATGCTGTTTAAACTACTATCTATCTAAACTACAAACTAACTTACTATCTAAACTACTTAATATATATTTTCCTGCACTTTAGACACAATTGGTCACTTGTGCTTAAAACAAGGTAGAAAACAAAACTGGAGGTTTGCATTTTGTGGAAAGAGAGCATGATTGCTTACAAAAAGGCCGTAAAAATCACATCAGACAGTGCATTATAGTGTCACTGAGGAAAATGTACACTCTTTCCTGCTATAGGAGAGGAAATATTGGCTAAACTCATTAAATCATCAAAATCAACTACATGTATGCGAGACCCTATACCGACTAGGCTATTAAATGAGATGCTTCTAGAGGTCGTAGATCCTCTTCTTAATATCATTTATTCATCTTTCTCATTAGGATATGTATCGACAACTTTTATGTTGGCTATTATCAAACCACTTATTAAAAAAACGCAACTTGATCCTACAGAATTAGTCAATTACAGACCAATCTCAAATCTACCCTTTCTGTCAAAAAAAAAAATACTAGAAAAGGCAGTGTCCTCACAATTATGATCCCTTTTAGAAAGAAATGGTATTTGTGAGGATTTAGACCATATCTGTCACAGGGTGTTTTGATGTTGGTTCATGTTCAAGTTTCATTTTCTTAGTTTATCATGGTCACTATCATGTTTCTTAGTTGTCATGCACTTCCTGGTCTTGTCATGTGATTCCCTTGCCCTCATGTGATCCTGCCATGTGTTCTTGTCATGTCATTGGTTCATTGTTATATCACTGTTCACAGGTGTCACTTGTCTTGTCATTAGTCTATGTGTATTTAAGCCCTCATGTGGTGTCTTTATCTGATATTGAAGTCTGTTTAAGTCAAGTCGAGTCTGTTTAAGTCAAGTCGAGTCTGTTTAAGTCAAGTCTTTTGTTTATTATAAGGGGTACATTGAGCCCACGAAGGCCATGCCTCTGTGACCCCCTGAACTGCCATCACCGCCATGGCCCCTTGAACTTCCGTTACTGCCATGGCCACTTGAACTACCTGATCCGCCATGGATCAAGTCCCATGACTTGATCCACCATGATCCGCCATGTTCGCCCACGCCTGAGGTACAGGTCCACCCACGCTCCCAGGCCTGTCCATGTTGCGCTTGGGTCTATGTCTGGTGCCCCTGCACGGGCCTGGCCCACCATCCCTCCCCTACGATCGCCCCCGAGACTGTTGGTGTTTTGATTATGTTTGGACATTATGATCTGTAAACAAAACAAACTGAAAGTAATCCGCGGCAAGCCCCTCACGGACACCTGCGGTTTACTTTCAATTTGTTTTGTTTATTTGATTAAAGTTGTTTGAATGTTCGCCGGTTCCCGCCTCCTTCCTTACATCATATACGAACAACGTTACATTGGTGCCGAAAACCTGGGAGGAAGGAGGGACATGCTGTCGAAGAGCCCTCGCTACTGAGGGGGATCGGGGTGCTGAGGAGTTCGGGCAGCGTGGATGAAGAGAGACCGCGAGTGGCTGCCCGAGGCGATGGTGCTGGAGCGATTGAAGATCGGTGGGATAGAGAGCTCGCTGCCATTCCCCTGGGTCGAGGTTGGGAGGAGGCCCTCGTGGAGGGAGCGGAGGAGTTGCCGGTGTTCGCCATGGGGGGAGCCTACTTCCATCCGCCATGATGGGGAGGAGCAGGGAGCATGGGACTCGCTGCCGCTGCTGCCTCAACCAGAGGAGCCACAGCTGGCCGCCAGGGGGTGGAGGAGGATCAAGCTGTCCATCGAGCGTCCAGTACCATCACATAGCACCGCGAGGAAGAGCCTCTCGGCTGGCTGAGGACCGAGCGGCAGAATAATTTTTTTTTCTTGTTCTACGAACATCCGTTACAGCCTCCTTCGCTTCACTTTCCCTCTGTACAGATGAAAATTTTATTGAAATGATCGAAAATGACTAAAAACACTGTATTGTGCATAACAGACATGGAATATGCCAGTCATTTTGTAAATAAACTACACACCTGCAAGACATACGCATTCAAACGTGCT
Source organism: Gobiocypris rarus (assembly GCA_023029165.1). NCBI lineage: Eukaryota > Metazoa > Chordata > Actinopteri > Cypriniformes > Gobionidae > Gobiocypris > Gobiocypris rarus. Next base: position 53,198,573 of record CM040932.1, read on the forward strand.
TGCATATAGACTAAACATAATGCTTACGTGCATGCCTTCACCGTTCTCACAGATACATTTTTTTGATGTTTACACAAAGATGAATATGGTATTGTTTCAAAATAAGTTCAAAACCTGTTTCGGGGTTTGCGTTCTCCTCTCTAGCCACCGGGTGCTGTTGCCATGCGGATGAGCGGCCGGAACCCTGGAGAGTTTTCTGTTTTGGTTGAAAATGGTGTTGTGTAAGCGGCCCCAAAGTAAATAACTAATGATTATTTACAACACAAATTAATCAATCAAAAACTTACTTTAGCTGGACAATAACTTTTTTCTAGAGCTGATGTACAGCCAAAACAATCTATCTTCCTACATTTCCTATTATCACTGTAAAACTGCTTTGAAACAATCTATGGTGTAAAAGTGCTATATAAATGAAGGCGACTTGACTTGACATTACAAAAGCATCGACATAAGCCTTACAAATTGTTAATGTAATATGCTAGAATATAGATGAATCATTTATAAATTAGAGAATGGAAGCACTTTGAGATGAATGCTTTAGTGTGAGTATTTGTTCCCCACTAACATGTAATGAAAGAATGCAGATTTAGTGACACATGTTTAAGTGTATACTGTGGAAAAACAGATGGCTCTGTGTAATGCAGAACCCTGTAACTGTGTTTTTGCACCTAAATAATTACCTTAATGATCCCTGATGACAGTGTAGGAGTTAGAGGAAATATTTGTCATTTGAGAACTGTCAGATAACATGGTGCCTTTTTATCAGCCCCCATACACTATATTCAAAAACAAGCCATGTGACGTTGGTTGGATTTAATGACAATGTGCCATTTCTTCAGGGTTAGAGGCCTGTACATTCATTACTGCCTGCTGAACAAGGGCTGCATGTATTCTCATCACATTTATCTCTTTCTGAGAGTTACAACATCATGTTACATAGTGACGTCTGTAAGAGACATACGTTTGCAGTGACTTATTATCCACTATTTCACATTCTCAAAGACTAAAAGTAGCTTGATTCTAAAACTATAAACAACTATTCAGTATGTGTTGTAGGGCCTTATTATGCGGTGGTCATTTTTTCCCAAAACGTATAAACCATGCATAATCATTATTTTCTAAAAAAATGCAAACATGTACATCCATTTTGCTCACAAAATATTGTAGCAGAGTTTGTGTTGAATACATGTTGGTCAGTATGTTATAAGTAGCTGAAATAAGCACAAATGTCAGGCCATGTCAAAAGATCTCAAGAGCCCCCAAAACAATGTAGTCCTCTAGGGGTTAAATTGCTTGCTTAGTTTGTTCTGCATGTCATCACATGTTTAACTACAATCAAATCATGAATCTATATTCTTCTGTATGTCTTGTTTTTCAGTGCACATATCTAAAGATTCCTTAATCAAGATACATTTACCTGTGAAGCAAGTTTTAAATGTTTTTTTTTTATCAAAATAAAGTGAGTTTTTACTTAAAACAAGAGAAAATATCTGCTGAAAAAAAACAAAAACAAAAAAACTTAATTCAAAGGGAAAACGAGTAAATCTGGGTGATTTTGTGTTCTTGCTTTTAGCAAAAAAAAAGAAATAAAATAAATAAAAAAAAAAAAAAAAAAAATATATATATATATATATATATATATATATATATATATATATATATATATATATATATATATATATATATATATATATATATATATATATATATGCATAAATGCATGTAAAACTCATTGAATTTGTTAATATTTTATGCAATGCACTTTTTTCACAGAAGTGATGCATGTTTTGAAGTTGAAATATTGTTTCAAATAAGTCAAAGTATAAGCTGATACGTCCATCTTAGTTTTAGTAAGACATTAAAACAAAACTAAAGTGACAAAACTCTTTAAAATCCCCCATTGACTTACGCTGATAAAATGATTAAATCTAACTTCCAGTATTTTCTATTTTTGGATATCTGATCATCTTCTTGCGTTCTTTAAGAAATGGCAGTTTAGTTCAGTTCATGCCCTTTGACAAACTGGCATCTGAAATAGATAAAGATATTCCAGTGAACATGAATGTTAGGCCTACCTGTGCTGTAATTCAAGATTGCACGCATGTTATTATACAATGAACTTTCTTTTCTTGTTCGTCCTTTTTCAGATGTATTATGTCTGGTATTTGTGATCTGTTTGTTACAAATATTTTTGTGTCTTATCTCAGTAACAACAAGATGATGTAAACATAAACGAGAAATTCTGCTGAAGCGATCAAGGAACTGTTTGCTTTCTCACCTTGCACTAGCGCTCCACGTGCTAGTTTTCCACTGTTTATTTTCCTGTGAAAACTCTTTGAAAAGAAGCAATTCATAAATGATCCACTCAAAAAATAAGCTGTTTAACGATCTTAATTAGATTGATTGAATTTTTAATGATTTGTAGTAATTTTGTTGTATTCACTTTATTAATTTATTAATAATTAATTAACTATAATTAATTTAGTCAAGACTACTAAAATTGTGTCGTTCCTATATAAAGTAGGATAGAGGTAGAACTGATGACCAATGTAGACTGTGGAAACTGTGTCAAACTAATTTATTTTATTTATTTAAATAAAAAAGCCAGTGTAAAATTTGTAGCATGCAAGTATGATCAAGTGAAAAATTCTCATCAGTGGTATTAGCACAGTTACAGCTAACTGAGAACAGCAAATCACCCACAGTCTAACCACAAGGTCTACACCTCAGTTTAATGGTAATCTCAAAAATCAACACAAAATAACACAACTTTTAAATGTTAAATATAACTGTCAAATATAACATCAAACTTTAACAGGTTAAAAACACATTAAACAGCACTTCATTTCAACATTTTCTCCACTGATCCATCCCTATTCAAAGCATGCTGGGAACTAGAAATCCACTGCCCAGTTTCAGTCATTTTCATGTAGTCCCAACACAAATGGTTTAGGTTAACTTCACATTTTACACATTTTATTTAATTTAACGTGATAAAATTGTGCTAATAGCAATTAAGTAAAAAAAACACACAAAAAAACAACAACAAAAAAAACGTAAGATTTGTGTTTTTTAGCTTATTGTATTTAAATCACCTGGGCAAACAGTTAGAATCAAATTATTATTATTTTTTTATTTTTTTTGAGTGTACCAAGAGTGACCACTGTGGGTCAGCAGTACATCAGCATCATTGTTCCTATAAAACAATCCCTTTTAATATAGTTAAAATAATGCTGGAGTAACAATTGTATTCTCATCTTGTATTTATTACTTTATATGTGTGGATTTAAAGTGTTATATGATTGTGAATTTTGTGTCGTGTTTGTGGAATTCATAGTTACATACACATATATTTCTTAAAGAGTCTCTACAGCTCACCAAGGCTGCATTTATTTGATTGAAACAGTAAAAAATGAGTAAAAATTGTGAAATATTATTATAATGTAAAACAACTGTTTTCTATGTGAATATACAATAAAGTGTAATCACTGTAATGTATTCCTGTGATCGAAGCTGAATTTATCATCATTACTCCAGTCTTTAGAGTCACATTATCCTTCAGACATCATTCTGATATGCTTCTCAATTATTATTGGTGCTCAAATATTAACAATGGTCCTCATTATCATCAGTGTTGAAATCATTTGCTTAATATTTTTGTGGAAAAAGTGATACATTTTATTTTTCAGCATTCTTTGACTATAGAATGTTCAAGCATTTATTTGAAACAGAATATTTTTTGACATTATAAACTGTCACTTTTGACCAATTTAGTGCATTCTTGAAGATTAAAAATTACTTACTTTTTGAAACTTAATTTTAATATGAAGCAGCACAACTGTTTTCAACATTATAATACTCAAATCATCATATTAGAATGATTTCTGAAGGATCATGTGACACTGAAGACTTGAGTAATGATAATACAGATTTGATCACAGGAATAAAACAACAAAGAAAACATATATTTTATACTGTTTTACTGTATTTTTGATCAAATAAATGAAGACTTGGTGGGCAGAAGAGACTTCTTTCAAAAACATCATGTCCAAGGGTGCTTCTACTAAATACTGAGCAAAGGGTCTGAATTCTTAGGACCATGTGATATTTCAGTTTTTCTTTTTTAATAAATCTGCAAAAATATCAACAATTCTGTGTTTTTCGGTCAATATGGGCTGCTGTGTGTACATTAATGAGGAAAAAATTTAACTTAAATTATTTTAGCAAATGGCTACAATATAACAAAGAGTGAAAAATTTGGGTCTGAATACTTTCTGTACTTACTGTATATGAGTGTTAAAAGTTTTTCTCTCGGGTTCTAAACTGGGCATAAAGTTCTAAAGTGGAACATGTAAATGCTTTAGTCTGTGAAAGACTTAGAATTCGAATTATGTGGCGTGAATTATTTATCTAAAAACAAAGCAGGTTAGTGTGATAAACAAGAAAATTAGCTGAAAGCTAATAATTAAATAAATGAATCCAGGCTGAATCTGAGCAAATAATCCAATAGAGGGCATGAGAGCATGAGCTCTGTTTGAAGAATAATACCTGAAGGAAGAGCCGCACATACACTGAACACCAACCCAAGGAAAATCAAACCACAGAAATAATTGGAAAAGCAATTCAATACTGATCCTCACTGTGCAAGGCCATTACAATACTGCTCACCTCAGCAAATATAGACAACACATGCTGTTTTTTTAATGTCTGGCTAAAATCCAATCTTGTATGTTGTTCTCCAGGTTATGTGTGGATGAGCAGAGCGGAAAACAGTTACATATTTATCATTTCCGTTAACATTCTCTCTGGGGTGAGCTGATTAAACAACATGTGGGGCTTTTTTGGTGCTGTATAAATATTCCTGGTGTGGTGTGCAAAGATATGAAACCAACTAACCGTGACCCTAAGGCCACTGAGTGATAATAAAAAATTATAGGCACTTACATAAGGAGAAGCACTGTATATGTGTCTTATTTGTTCTTCCCTCTTGACACAGAGTCCCTTGACTTTGGCCATTCAGTAAAGTTGCCCAGTCGAGGTGATTGTTAAACAGGACAGTGCATCTAAAAATGTACTTAAAGCATCCATTTGTGTTGGGAAGAGTATGTATTTGGATAAATCATTAGATTTGCAATTACAAAGCCTTTGTTCCATTGATTGCTCATGCAGCTAAACAGGCCAATAAGAGAAATACCATTACTCCTTTAAGGGCTACTTCAGCTCTGGGAAGATTAATCTGTAATTAAACTTGTTCATCAATGTAGTAGAAATGTGAAATATTTTTTTTTATTTGGTGCCTTCTAGACTGAGAAAACACAGAAAATATATTTTTGTCTCATGGGGATGAAAGACAAAAATTCCCAGAATGCACTTTGCTGCCCAAGGCTGCTCTAGGCACAACATGGTTTACTTGCCAACCGCGTTCATTTTCATAAAATCAGTTCAGTTAGAGAAGCTACAATTAAAAACTGAACGTGTCTGTTCAATATATTACGAGTGAGTCGATTGAATTTCACGGCCGTCACGGCACAAACGCAGCAGGAGTCGGATTATATTCATCACATGAACTGAGGTAATCGCGGGATTTGCGGCTGCGGCTGCATTCACATCACGTGAATAGTCTGGCGCATTTTCAGTTCATGTCTTTGGAAGCTTAACTTTCAAAGGAATTAATTTGAAAAGTTGAAACAATCACTTTGTTCTCCACCACTCCATTTACATGAATCTCCACAGCTCCTGAGCAGAGTGCTGTGAGTGCGATGTTGAAAACATGTGGAAATAGCGCCTCCTGCTGGCTGTAGTCTTTAGCTTCTGAACAAAAACTCCTCAGATGATGCAAAATAAGGATATTTGGGGTTTGGGGCGGGGTGGGGTAATCTCAGTGAATCTGCATGACTTTTAAACGTTTCGAAACAGTTATGACGTTAAGCCTTGTTGACTGAAATCACGTGACTTTGGCAGATTAATACGATACATGCTCCAAACCACTGATTCAAAACAAAATGTTTCAAAATTTGTAAATGTTTCGAAATTTCAAAATTTCTCATCACTAATCATAATGAAAGACATACTGAAAAATGTCTGCAAGTAAATTATATACAAAGTCAATGAAAAGATGCAAATAGACGCAGATTAATACAAATTACATCAATGACACTAACGTGATATTCGCCTCAGTCACTTTTTTCACATTGTAATGGATGCCAATCAGTGAAGATCTTATTTACACATTATCGAACTGGGTACCAGTTATTCTCAAGTAGTGCTGGAAGCAGCTGCCATCCAGGCACAGTTCCTGGAGAAGATGGTGAAATTCACAGAGTTGTGTGCTCCTCTGGATGGTGCTGTGAACCCAGACACGTCGCCGTTTGGTTTTCGATGTGTCATGAGAAACGAGAAGGGGCCATCTGTAGGGGCTGCCATTGTTTTTTTGCGAGCTATGTAACATCAGAACTCATAACTGGGACTACATTGATCTAGTACGAGTTCATGGGTGGGAATTCACAGGTTTGACGGCCGTTCCAGTGCACTTTCATGGTTAGAAGGTTGGAAAAAGGAGGGAGGAGGGAACGGAGACGTAACGTCAGTGACTGATAAATATTTTCGAATATTCCTATCTAATATGATTTATGACCTGCAAGGTTGCCAGAGTAATAATTATACACTGTTAATAATAGGCCAGAGGAGAACTGGCACCCCGACTGAGTCTGGTTTCTCCCAAGGTTTATTTTTCTCCATCATGCCCTGATGGAGTTTTGGTTCCTTGCCACTGTCGCCTTTGGCTTGGCTTGCTCAGTTGGGGACACTCAAATTATGATCCAAGTTATTCAACTAAATATACAAATAGAATTTATTAATTTGGTCATATATAATTCTATAAACTATCCAAATTAAACTAGCCAAATCAAATTTTGTTGCAATGTTGTCCTGTTTAACACTGTGAAGCTGCTTTGAAACAATCGTCATTGTAAAAGCGCTATATAAATAAATTTGATTGATTTATTGACTGATAAATAGGGGTTTTGCCTCCAATGGAAAAAGTCCAATGGAAGTGCTAATGCCATGGGCATGCAGAATTTGCATGCATAACTCATGGAAATATATAAGGAAGTATTCTGGTAACATCGCATTATGTTTACCTGCTGAGGAGACGGATGTTACGTCTCAGAGGGACGTTACGTCTCTGTTCCCTCCTCAGGGAATGGGGGTTACATACGTAACCGAGGCGTTCCTTGTCGTTCAATCACTCCAAGTAACGTCAGTGACTGACGAAAGGGGGTCCCAATATAATCACGCCATTTGGCTGTCTTCCAGTGCCCTGTGTAAGTGCGAGTGCCCTGCGTAAGTGCAAGCTCCCTCTCGTAAGACTAGTACAGATGAAGAACTCGCACTTAACACAGGAATACCAAGGTACACTGGGAAATATATTCCAGGAGGACAATGCGCCAAGATGCCTACATGTTGGAAGGACTTAAGATAACATATGACCCGCAAGGGCTGGATATGGAAGAACTCTGGGGTACCAGTCAAAGGTGGATTTTTAACCCCAGGTATGGCAAGGCTTGCCAAGGGAAAGGCCCCTGCTCAAGGAGGCTTACGGTGGAAATACACGTGTGGGGGTTGCCCAGAGGGGGAACCATGCACACGGAGGCCTCTGGCCTGACACGAGGGTCTGGGCTCGAGAGGGTAGACTTACTGGTGTCAGCGTCGACAGCGCTGGAGGAGCTCAGGGCTTCTGGAAGCTCACCTGAGGAATATAATCGCCCGTATCCAGTCCATGGAGTGGAATGGCGAGCAAGCAAAGACACATGAGCCTATTTTCATTACCGGCCAGTAGTAGAGGCGAGTACATGGTCGGATACTGGCTCCACAAGGAGATTGTAGAATCTGGCGAATGTGTTCGGTGTCACCCAGCCTGCAGCTCTGCAGATGTCTGTTAGCGAGGTGCCATACGCTAAAACCCAAGAGGAGGCCACACTCCGGGTGGAATGTGCCCTGATCCCAAGGGGACTTGGACGCCCCTGCTGCTGGTTAGCCAAAACAATGGCGTCCACTATCTAGAGACAACCTTTGCTTTGAGAGAGCCTTTCCTTTCAGCTTCCCACCATAACAGACAAAGAGCTGGTCTGAGGTCCTGAACACTGTGTTCTGTCTACGTAAGCACAGAGGGCGCATACTGGACAGAGTAGTGCCAAGGCTGGGTCTGCCTCCTTCAAAGACAGCGCTTACAGGTTCACCACCTGGTCTCTAAACGGAGTGGTGGGAACCTTGGGCACATATCCAGGCCGGGGTCTCAGGATCACATGAGAATTAGCCGGCCCGAGTTCCAGGCACATTTCATCAACCGAAAATGCCTGCAGGTCCCCTACCCTCTTGATGGAGGACAAAGCAATCAGAAGCGCTGTCCTAATAGACAAGAACTTAAGATTACCTGACCGGAATGGCTCAAAGGGAGACCTCTGCAGAGCATCTAAAACTACTGCAAGGTCCCAAGAGGGCACACGGACGAATTTAGTCTCCTCACTCCCCTCAGGGACCTGATGATCAAGGCCGTGCTGACTTAACTTTTTGGTCCTCCAAGAGGTCATGGTAGGTAGATATTGCGGCCACATATACTTTGAGGGTGGAAGGAGATAGCCTTTGTTCCAACCCTTCTTGGAGAAACGAGAGCACAGACCCGACCCGATCGGGCATTTCCAGGGGTCTTCCTGGCGAGAAGAGCACCAGGTGACGAAGAGGTTCCACTTCAATGCATAGGCGTGTCTGGTAGACTCGGCCCAAGCGGAAGTGATGGTAGCCACCACCGGAGGTGGTAGGGTACTCCAACCTGCCGCACCCCATACAGGAGCCACACGTGGAGGTTACAAAGATCGAAACGTGGGTGCCATAGGGTGCCCCGTCTCTGAGAAAGGAGGACCTTCCTCAGAGGAATAGGCCAGGGAGAGGCTGTCGCAAGGAGTACGGGGCGACCAGAAGGACCTGCTCCTTGTCCTTCCTGATGCGAGAAGGCTCACGGGGGGAAACGTATGCCCTGCGGCCAGCTGTGCGCCTGTGTAAATAGAAACCCTAACTAAGAGCACACACTGGCCCGTAGAAAGCTGAGGTTCGACCACAGGTAAAAGGTCTGAAGGCAGGCCCGAGCCACTGGGACCCGGAGTGTGCCAGTCTGCCATGCCCATCTTGGGACTCGATCATGAAGCCAGTGCTGAAGCGGTCTCATATGAAGCTATTCGAGCGGCGTTACCATGGCTGTAGATGCCATATGCCCCAGAAGCCTCTGAAACTACTTCAGTGGAACCACGCTCCTGCCCTGGATTTGACGGAGGCAAGTCAGCAGTGACTGCGTGCGCTCGCTCGTAAGCTGTGCGTACATGGTGGCCGAGTCGATTTCCTTACAGAGAAAAGAGATCCTCTGCACTGGGCAGAGTTTGCTCTTGTCCCAGTTGACCCGAAGGCCCAGATGGGCTAAGTGCTGAGTTGAGCTTTCAGAGATTTAAATAGACATTTGAATGAATTACTAGACTATATAAAAAACATGTATAGTTTGTTCAATTTAAATTCCATTCAATGATATCTATGGAAGCTGCAATAATCATGTGTTCATAATAATTTAATTAAATGTTTTATTCATATCGGATACACGTTGTGCATGAAACGTCTCGGTTACGGATGTAACCCTCGTTCCCTGAGGAGGGAACGGAGACGTAACGTTAGTGACTAACGAATGGGGGTTTCGCTTAGAAGCCTATCATCTTCGAGCTTAGAGAAAACGCCCAATGGCGTGCCCAATTGCATACGTAACTCCGCCTCACCGTGAGTATATAAGGAGGTACGTGGCAACATTGCATTATGTTACCTGCTTGAGGAGCCAAGACTGAACTCCTGCGTTCCAGGTAGCACAGCTGATGTGGCAACGGGACGTTACGTCTCCGTTCCTCCTCAGGGAACGAGGTTACATCCGTAATCGAGCGTTCCCTTCGTTCAGTCACTACGACGTAACGTTAGTGACTAACGAATGGGGTCCAATCTAATCCCGCCACTCAGCTGTCTTCAGTGCCCTGCGTAAGTGCGAGTTCCTGTCGTAAGACAAACGGACGAAGGATTCCCACTTATCACAGGAATAGCTTGGAAGGCAACACCAGGTGGGATATTGGGAAAATCCAGGCAGGGACACCAGGAACCGGAGACTTGATGTTCTCTCAGAATCAGCTCCAGTCTTGACTGCCAGGCAGTTAGAGAGAGTGGCCAGGGAAAACTCAGGGCACAGGGCATTAACCAACACAAGACAAGACTCTAGACAAGACAACAAGAGATAACAGACAAACTAACTATGACTAAAGAAAACAAAACAACCTAAATAATAACTGAAAAAGAGAGAGAGAGAGAGAGAGAGAGAGAGAGAGAGAGAGAGAGAGAGAGAGAGAGAGAGAGAGAGAGAGAGAGAGAGAGAGAGAGAGAGAGAGAGAGAGAGAGAGAGAGAGAATATAAAAGTAATATAAAACCAAGCTCAAAAAATTACTGAAACTAAGAAATAAAAAGGGGGAAAAAACAACACTCTTACAGGAAACTAAATAAAAGTGAAGCTAGAAAAAGCAAGACATAAGTAAAAAAATAAGTCTAGGGAGACTAGACAAAAATAAAGACAAGAACTAGACTAGAGTAAAACTCAGGAACAAAGAAAAACTAGAATTAAACAAAAAGGATATAATCAGACTAGAGAACGCCAAATCTAGTACTAACTGATAGGTAGCAACACAGCAAAAAATGCTCTTCTTATTTAGTATTTTTGTCTTGTTTCTAGTCTAAATATCTAAAAAAAAAAATCTTAAATCAAGATGAATTCACTAGATAAGCAAAATGCCATAAGATATTTTGTCTTGAAGTGAGTTCAAATTAAAGGCAAGGCAAGGCAAGTTTATTTATATAGCACATTTCATACACAATGGCAATTCAAAGTGGTTTACATAAGAAATAAGAAAACCATGTGTAAGAATTAAAAAAAAAACAAGGATAATTTGTAAAAAACAGTTGTAAAGAGAATTTAAAAAATAAAAATAAAATGCGGATAAATAGATCCCTATCTGCATGATTCTCTAAATGCGGTCACCCCTATCAGAGATAGAAGAGATGGAGCAGGTTCGCAAGCAGGTTCTTACAAGTCGGTCCAGGACGGGCTTCTGTAGGGTCGTTACCTATGTCCCGCAGGAACTCCCCTTTCTTGAGTCCGCTTCTCTTCACTGTCTGCTACCACAGAATGAAGCAAAGCACACTGCTCTCCTTTTCCAATCTCCTCCAGTCAGACAGCCCTAACCAACAATGACGATCAACAGATACATAAGAAATAGAAATATACAGTAGTAAAGAGAATTAAAAAGAATACGATTATATATAGATAAAACCAAAGATAAGAACAAAGGTAAACTCAAACAGTTATAAAAAAGAATACAAAGATGATGCATGGATAAGAGCGAATCAGTCGGACGTACAGTGGCACAGTGCTCATTCAGTAAAGGCACAGCTGGACAGATGTGGCACAGTGGTCATTCAGTAAAGGCATAGCTGAACAGATGTGTTTTGAGTCTGGATTTGAATGTGGCTACTGTTGGAGCACATCTGATCTCTTCTGAAGCTGGTTCAGCTGCGGCTGGCATAATAGCTAAACGCAGACTCTCCTTGCTTTGAGTGAACTCTTGGTATTTCTAACTGACTTGATACTGATGATCTGAGTGATCTGTTGGGTTTGTATTTAATCAGCATATCTGCAATGTATTGAGGTCCTAGGCTATTAAGTGGTTTATATACCAGTAATAATACTTTAAAATCTATTCTAAATGGAACTGGAAGCCAGTTTAAAGATCTGAGGACTGGCGTGATATGGTCATAATTACTGGTTCTGCTCAGAATCCTGGCCACAGCGTTCTGTATGAGCTGCAGCTGTCTAATGGTCTTTTTGGGAAGGCGGTGAGAAGACCGTTACAATAGTCCACCCTGCTGGTGATGAAAGCATGAACGAGTTTCTCTAAGTCTTGCCTGGAATCAAAGCAGCTGATTCTTGATATATTTTTCAAGTCAAGTCAAGTCAAGTCAAGTCAACTTTATTTATATAGCGCTTTTAACAATGCAGATTGTTTCAAAGCAGCTTCACAGTGTTAAACAGAAAAATGCAACAGAATATATTTTGATTATCATACAGTAACAATGTGGGCTTTAGATCAGTAATTAGATAAGTAATTTGGTCTATATGGTTAATTTAGTTTAATAATTAGATTTATTTTGAAATATATTTGAAAATATTTATTTCCCCAACTGAGCAAGCCAAGCCAGAGGCGACAGTGGCAAGGAAACCAAAACCCCATCAGGAGACCTAATGGAGAAAAATAAACCTTGGGAGAAACCAGGCTCAGTCGGGGTGCCAGTTCTCCTCTGGCCAATTAACAAACTGCGTATTATTATTATTAAAGTTATTATTTTAAAGGTCAGAGGTCATAATCGATCTGAATATTCGAAAGATCTGAGGCAACACGTCGGAGACGGGTTTATTTAGGATGATGTATCGATTAAATAATTATTCAAAATAAAAAAATTGAAATATCGGAGTCATTACGCCGGAGACAGGTTTTATTGAGGATGCCGTATTGATTAAACAATTACTAAAATGTAATATTCGAAAGATCGGCGGCAACACGCTGGAGACGGGTTGTTTTGAGGATGACATCGATTTAAAGAATTGTTAACTAGGACTATTCAAACAATCGGAGTCATCCCGCCGGAGACAGGTTTACTGAGGATGCCGTGTCGATGAGGCAGCTTAAGGGGGAGTCTAAATGACAAGGTCTCTGCAGACACTTCAGGGTCATGTGTTGGTCACATCTGGGTGCAGGTCCACTGTCTGACCTGGATAAAGCCTGGATCCGGCTGACTGCAGTAGACCTCGGGATAAAACAGAGACACTAACATTAGCGTAGATGCCATTCTTCTGATGATGTAACGTGTACATCAGGTGTTATGGGAAGTGTTCCCGGTTCCGGCTGACCTAGATAATGCAGCCTGATAATCATTTAATTGAAAAAAGTGTTTTATGTGTGTGCCATAGAAAAGAGATGTGTTTTAAGTCTAGATTTAAACTGACAGAGTGTGTCTGCTTCGAACAATGCTAGGAAGACTGTTCCAGAGTTTAGGTGCTAAATAGGAAAAGGATCGACCACCTGCAGTTGATTTTGATATTCTAGGTATTATCAGCAGGTCAGAGTTTAGAGACCGCAGTATACGTGATGGAGTATAATGTGTTAAGAGCTCACTCAAGTACTGGGGAGCTAAACCATTTAGTGCTTTGTAAGTAATAAGCAAGATTTTAAAATGTATGCATGTATGTTTAATAGGGAGCCAGTGCAGTGTTGACAGAACCGGGCTAATGTGTTCATACTTCCTGGTTCTAGTAAGAACTCGAGCTGCTGCGTTTTGGACCAGCTGGAGTTTGTTTATTAAGCGAGCAGGGCAACCACCCAGTATAGCATTACAATAATCTAGCCTTGAGCCTTTCAGATGATAGTAAGCTGATTTAGTTATTGCTTTGACATGACTGCTGAAACTCAGGTCTGACTCTAAAATCACACCAAGATTCCTGACTTGATCTTTAGTTGTTTTACCCCTAGCTTCAAGGTATGCGTTCACCTTGAGAATTTCATCTTTGTTTCCAAATGCCATAAGTTCAGTTTTGTCTTTGTTTAACTGAAGATAGTTTTGGCTCATCCAAATGTTAACTTCATCAATGCATTTGCACAGGAGTCAATGGGGGTAAAGTCATTAGGTGATAGTGCTAAGTAGATCTGGGTGTCGTCAGCATAGCTGTGGTAAGCCATTTGGTTCTCTCTCATTATTTGGCTCAGTGGCAGCATATACAGGTTGAATAGGAGTGGTGCAAATATTGACCCTTGTGAGACTCCGCGTGTCATGGATGTCCAGTCAGACTTATGGTCACCTATACTCACATAATAACCTCTTCCTTCTAAGTACGACCTGAACCATTTAAGGACTATCCCAGAAAGTCTGACCCAGTTTTCCAGCCTGTCAAGAAGTATGTTATGGTCAACAGTGTCGAATGCAGCACTGAGGTCGAGTAGTACCAAGACTGATTTTCTGCCTGTATCTGTATTAAGGCGGATATCATTTATAATCTTTATGAGCGCTGTTTCTGTGCTGTGATGTGGAAACCGGATTGAAAATGGTCAAAGTATCCATTTGAGCTTAAGAATTTGTTCAGCTGACTGAAGACAACTTTTTCAATGATCTTGCCTATGAAGGGGAGATTTGAGATTGGTCTGTAGTTGCTCAATATGGAGTTATCCAGATTTCTCTTTTTCAGAAGAGGCTTAACTACTGCTGTTTTAAGGGAGCTTGGAAAAGTCCCAAAGAGAAGTGAGGAGTTTACCACTTCTAGCAGATCTGCTTCTAAACAGTTAAACACACTTTTGAAAAAAGAAGTGGGGAGTGTATCAAGGGCGCAGGTTGATGTTTTAAGGTGCTGTACCATTTCTTCTAAAATTGTACAGCCAATTGCTTCGAAATCAGACATAGTAACTTTCTGAGTTGTGGTCTGATCTGACTGACCCCAGAGCAGCTCAAGGATGTGCTGCTCGCCTTTCTGATGTTATTGGTTTTCGGAGAAGAATGTAGCAAACTCACTGCATTTGCTGTCAGAGAGCATTTCACTGGGAATGTGACTTCATACACATACAGTAGCAAAAAGAGTGCGCGTGTTGTTTATGTTTCTGTTTATAATATTTGAGAAGAAGGTCTGTCTAGCTTTGCTTAGTTAAACATTGAAATCATGAAGGCTGTCTTTATAGATGTTATAATGGACTATACGTTTTGTCTTCTGCCACATGCGTTCAGCTTTCCTGCATTGTCTTGTTCGGTAGCACTTTGGATTATGGCCCGGAAAGTACTGCATAATGAAAGCAAATTTACAGCATAACTTTCGGTAAATATAGTGTAACTATAAAGTAAGTATGTGTAGGTACAAGAAAACAATATGTAATATTGGGGGAATAAAGGGGTAACTATCAGGAAAATTAACAAATTATTTATACTGTGAGTATTTTTTAATTAAGGGGTAATTATCTGTGTAGTTACAGGTAAGAATGAATCTGCAGGCTGTAAATTAAAGTGGCTCTTGTTCCCCTCTTGTTTCATGTAGTTACAGGGTAAGTATGAATGTGCAGGCTGTAAATTAAAGTGGCTCTTGTTCCTCTCTTGTTTCATGTAGTTACAGGGTAAGTATGAATTCAGCAGGCTGTAAATTAAAGTGGCTCTTGTTCCTCTCTTGTTTCATGTAGTTACAGGGTAAGTATGAATCAGCGGGCTGTACATTAAAATGGCTCTTGTTCCCCTCTTGTTTCATGTAGTTACAGGGTAAGTATGATTCTGCAGGCTGTAAATTAAAGTGGTTCTTGTTCCCCTCTTGTTACATGTAGTTACAGGGGAAGAATGAATCTGCAGGCTGTACATTAAAGTGGTTCTTATTCCCTCTTTTCATGTAGTTACAGGGTAAATGTGAATCTGCGGGTTGTAAATTAAAATGGTTCTTGTTCCCTCTTGTTTCATGTAGTTACAGGGTAAGTATAAATCTGCAGGCTGTAAACTAAAGTGGCTCTTGTTCCCCTCTTGTTTCATGTAGTTACAGGGTAAGTGTGAATCTGCGGGCTGTACATTAAAGTGGCTCTTTTTCCCTCTTGTTTCATGTAGTTACAGGGTAAGTATAAATCTGCAGGCTGTAAATTAAAGTGATTCTTGTTCCCCTCTTGTTTCATGTAGTTACAGGGTAAGTATGAATGTGCAGGCTGTAAATTAAAGTGGTTCTTGTTCCCCTCTTGTTTCATGTAGTTACAGGGTAAGTATAAATCTGCAGGCTGTAAATTAAAGTGATTCTTGTTCCCCTCTTGTTTCATGTAGTTACAGGGTAAGTATGAATGTGCAGGCTGTAAATTAAAGTGGTTCTTGTTCCCCTCTTGTTTCATGTAGTTACAGGGTAAGTATAAATCTGCAGGCTGTAAATTAAAGTGGTTCTTGTTCCCCTCTTGTTTCATGTAGTTACAGGGTAAGTATGAATGTGCGGGCTGTAAATTAAAGTGGTTCTTGTTCCCCTCTTGTTTCATGTAGTTACAGGGTAAGTGCGACTCTGCGGGCTGTAAATTAAAGTGGCTCTTGTTCCCCTCTTGTTTCATGTAGTTACAATGTAAGTACATAAAAACACATACAAAATCTGATATCACTGGAAACCTTTATTTAAAAATGAAAAATGAAAAAAGTTTACAACAGATTAATTTATTTTGCTTGGCTTCATCCTCCTCTTGTTCCTCTTCTTTATCACCTTAACACAGATGAATCTTAAGAAGGAATCCCACATGTCTCTAGCTAGTTTTCTGTATTATGTAACTGTTACACTCGAAAATACAGTGCATGCAGAAATGTCCTAAGTGTTTATTCATCTTTTACCCTCATGCCATCCGAGATGGATAAGACTTTATTCTACATAAAGAATAAAGTCGTATACATAAATATAATCTCTGCTAATAAAAACTCATTTGGGTTTCTAAGAGTTAAAGCATCAAACAGCACATACAACACGTGCCTCTTTCTGTCAGGACGTCATCATTTGAAATGAAAAGTTTATTTTTTTTAAAAAAGAAAAGAAGTGTCATTAATCTGTTTTGAATTAAGTTTTTTTTTCAAATAAATGTTTCTGAGTGATATCAGATTTTGTATGTGTTTTTTATTGTACTTACCCTGTAACTACATAAAACGAAAGGAACAAGAACCACTTTAATTTACAGCCTGCAGATTCATACTTACCCTGTAACTACATGAAACAAGAGGGGAACAAGAGCCACTTTAATTTACAGCCTGCAGATTCACACTTACCCTGTAACTACATGAAACAAGAGGGGAACAAGAACAGACTTTAAATACAGTCTGCAGATTCGTACTTACCCTGTAACTACATGAAACAAGAGCGAACAAGAACCACTTTAATTTACAGCCTGCAGATTTGTACTTACCCTGTAACTACATGAAACAAGAGCAAACAAGAACCACTTTAATTTACAGCCCACAGATTCTCATCTAAAGCGTTACCGTGAATTTTGCTTGTTTTAAGCAAAAACACTAAATTTTGATTGTTTTCCCCAGAAAACAAGAAAAATATCTTATGTCAAAGTATTTACGTTTTAAAGTCATGCACCCTCTAGCTGCCGTAAAAATAATGACAGTGGTGTGTTACATCTGACTGTTGTTATCAATCAAAATGCGTGTTCATTTTAATGCAATGTGTGGACTTTTTACCATCATTTGTAACATTTCCATTTAGCAAAAATATATTATTTTTTATTTACAACTACACCCACCCCATCCCTAAACCTACCCAGTGATTTGCAGTGCATACACACTTTAAGAGCACATGTGTTCCTGGGATCGAACCCACAATTGCATGATCACATGATTACATGTTGTTGTATAGTGCAATGCTTTACCAATTGAGCTATGCAAAACTTGAAATATTTTGCAGATAAAAGGGACAAATGCTTTAAAATGAAAGTTTCCTGTTGTCAATAGGAGCACAACTTTAGAAAACGCTCCTATGGGTTGTATTTCAAGGAGGTGACAAACGACCTATATTAGTTGGAGGACATGTTGACACAAACATATATTCTATATAGAAATGTAAAATATAACATAAAATACAAAGTTTTGTTTAAAAGTGTGTTTAACTGAAGGATGTGCTCTATTTATTATGGAATAAATATACTGTATACAATGAGTTGATTAAATGTTGTTATACTGCATCAATTGGTATGACATTTGATTGACATCTGTTTGTCTGAGCTTCCTTTTTAAGCCACAGAGAATGACAGTGAGCAAACAGAGAGGAAGACGTGAGCCTATCACTGAGATAAACACGGACTGAAAGAGAAATAGAAGCTTTATTTTAGACTCTACTTTTGTTCTCGTTCACAAAGACAGTCACAGTCCAGAGGAACTGTCAGTGCTGGTTGAGACGATGAGGTGAACCGATGGAAACATCTTTTTTCTGTCTTATGCCATGAGAACACACACAGTGGGGCTTAGATGGATGGATGACTCAGAGGTCTGTCAGATGTAAACTTTATGTGTTTTATAAAATACCTCTCTTTGCATGTCTAACACTGAAAGCATGTTTAACACCACATTCCACATGCCTGTTTCTTTTATCAGTAAGTTTTATAAATCAACCTTATTTTATGACAGGTTTGCATTGAATTGAGTTGTTGATGTGAATATAGTCAGCCAGTGATTTGCATCAGATTGCTTGAGTCAGTCAACTCAACGTAACTTAGGAACATTAATTCGTTAATAATTCTTAAAAAATGGTTTCCCAAAGTTCTCCCGTTGAATTGTATTCATTTTGCAAAAGTTATATACGTAATTAATTAATTAATTAAGCCAATATAGTCCATCGTTGTGACATGTCTTTGTTCAGTTCAAATATTTTTGCATAAATCCAATCCCACACCACAAAAAATATATTTCAAAAACTACTTAAAAACCTGTATCGCTATTTTAAAAATAAGTTAATGTAAAGGACATGCTTATATGGTATTGCAGTCTCAGGCCGCATGCTGTCTAACATATCCCATCCTAACCGCACACATCCTCATCATTCTCCTCTGAACCTTGATTTGCATCACCTGTCTCCAGTGCCAAATTAAATTTTCCTCCCTCCTATATTTGTATAACTTAATAAGCATTCATTTTCATTAGGCACCTGTCTGCATTTGACAAGAGACAATATCTTGCTCTCGGTCAAGAAGTCAGTCTGGCAGGTGGGTGAGTAGCAAGACAGCCATTCATTCTTTTCTGCTCTAATGTAGTTTTCCAAATAGTATATCCTTGCAGACAGTGCTTTGTCTCCAACAAGAAAAATAGCATATGCTGCCAGAACAATCGCTCTTCTATCAATATCTCTGCGTTGTTGTTTTATTGTTTATATCAATACCAAAGTGCCTCGTTTATAAGAGACTGTCCAGGATATGTGATTTTGTGTTGATATCATGGGGTAGGAAAGGCCAACCTCACAATATATGTCACATAAAACAAGCCATTTAGCAGATTTAGTCTAGCAGAGCAGGAATTTTCAGTTCATTCCTATATCTCACGCTGTGACTTGTGGGATTGACAGTTGGCCTGAGAAAGGAATGCAAACAAGGAGTGGAAAACAGCAGTGGCAGCAAATAGGTAGTGATGCATATGTGGCACCAAAAGGGTTGTTGTATTATTTTGGACTCAAGTATACCAGAATATAGAGAAATCAATTTCTTATACTCTATAACACCGACTACGCTACTCCTGTGAATTTCCCAGGAACTACTAGTCCGACAAGGATTTATTGAAGATTTGAACTGTAAAAACATATTTCTTTATTTATATAAAAATAATTTCACACATACTCACAGGTTCAACACAGTGGAAATAGGTATAATTCCAACAATAAATACAGAACAAAAACAAAACAAATCAATCAATCAATCAACTTTATTTATATAGCGCTTTTACAATGACGATTGTTTCAAAGCAGCTTCACAGTGTTAAACAGGACAACATTGCAACAAAATTTGATTTGGCTAGTTTAATTTGGATAGTTTATAGAATTATATATGACCAAATTAATAAATTCTATTTGTATATTTAGTTGAGTAACTTGGATCATAATTTGAGTAAATTTCCCCAACTGAGCAAGCCAAGCCAAAGGCGACAGTGGCAAGGAACCAAAACCCCATCAGGGCATGATGGAGAAAAATAAACCTTGGGAGAAACCAGACTCAGTCGGGTGCCAGTTCTCCTCTGGCCTATTATTAACAGTGTATAATTATTACTCAGGCAACCTTGCAGGTCATAAATCATATTAGATAGGAATATTCAAATTTTGGGTATGACGACGAGACGGGTTCATTTAGGATGGCGCGTCGATTACACAAGAATATGAATACTTGAAAGATCGGAGTTATTGCGCCGAGACGGGTTAATTGAGGATGACGCCCGTGAGGCGAATTCAGAGGAGACACTAATGGACACGGTCTCAGCAGACACTCCAGGATGAGCTGGTCATGTCCAGATGCAGGTCCACCATCCGATCCGGACACGCCTGGATCCGCCGACTGCAGTAAACCTCGGATAAACAGAGAGACTAACATTAGTGTGGATGCCATTTCTTTATGATGTAACGAGTACATCAGGTGTTATGGGAAGTGTTCCCGGTTCCGCTGACCTAGTTAATGCAGCCTAACAATCAGTCATTTGATTTGAATAAAGAAAGTTAAAAATGTTCTATGTGTATGCCATAGTAAAGAGATGTGTTTTTAGTCTAGATTTAAACTGACAGAGTGTGTCTGCTTCCTAACAATGCTAGGAAGACTGTTCCAGAGTTTAGGTGCTAAATAGGAAAAGGATCGACCGCCTGCAGTTGACTTAGATATTCTAGGTATTTTCAACTGGCCAGAGTTTAGAGACCGCAATTGACGTGATGGAGTATAATGCGTTAAGAGCTCGCTAAGTACTGGGAGCTAAACCATTTATTGCTTTATAAGTAATAAGCAAGATTTTAAAATGTATGCGATGTTTAATAGGAGCCAGTGCAGTGTTGACAGAACTGGACTAATATGATCGTCACTTCCTGGTTCTAGTAAGAACTCGAGCTGCTGCGCTTTTGGACCAGCTGGAGTTTATTTATTAGGCGAGCAGGGCAACCACCCAGTAGAGCATTACAATAATCTAGCCTTGAGCTCATGAACGCATGTACTAATTGTTCAGCATTTTGCATTGAAAGCATGTGACGAATTTAGATATATTTTTAAGATGGTAGAATGCAGTTTTACAGATGCTAGAAACGTGGCTTTCAAACGAAAGATTGGTATCAAAGAGCACACCCAGGTTCCTCACTGACGACGCAGGGCTTGACAGAGCAGTCATCGAGGGTTAGACAGTATTCTAGGGCACTACTTGTGGAGCTTTTCTGTCCAATAATTAAAAATTCAGTTTTATCTGAATTAAGTTGCAGGAAATTACTATTCATCCAATTTTTAATATCAGCTATGCATTCCGTTAATCTTGTGAATTGGTAAGTTTCGTCAGGGTGTGAAGAAATATAGAGCTGAGTATCATCAGCATAACAATGAAAACTAACGCCATGCTTCCTAATGATATCTCCCAGTGGTAGCATATACAGGGTGAAAAGCAACGGTCCTAACACTGAGCCTTATGTACTCCATACTGAACTTGTGATCGTGTGACATCTCTTCATTTACTGCTACAAACTGATAACGGTCAGATAAGTAAGATTTAAACCATGCCAATGCAGTTCCACTAATGCCAACATAATTTTCGAGTCTATTCAAAAGAATATTGTGATCGATAGTATCGAATGCAAAACAATAAACAAAAAGAATACAAATACAATTTAAAGCAACTAAATATATACGATGGCAGGAAGGAATAACAAAACACCCCAAACTCCACTTCACTATGCACTTCAAACGTACACTTATATATTTACTTCACCACACACGTACATTTAGGTGACAAGAAAAATAGTATCAAAACCACTCCGTGAACAAGGGTACCCAGTAGTTTAGAGAGGTTATCACTCCAAAGTCAAGTTCACCTGATGCAGGCCAATCTACAGGCACAGTTGATGAGGCAAGCGAGACGTTATGTCGCAGCAGGGCGAAATACCAGGAAATTGTTTAAGACAAATAAACATCAAAAAGAAAGGGGAAGCCGGTACATGTATTTGATGAAGTATGTAAATGAACAAATACATGGCTTTAAATGAATCAATAAATAAATAAAATAAAATGATACACATTCTCACATTACAATTTCTACTGATATCATTAATAACGATATCAAGAATAATGTTCATATAACTAATATACAAACATTCTCAAGTGAATTGTACATGTTTGTTTTATACTCAATATAACTCACTGTAATCACAAAATCAGTGTAATGGTTGGATGTTTAGGGATATAAGTGTATAACAGTAAGAGGAAGAAATAAAATGAATTACACTTTCCAGAACACATTAAACGTATACAAAATACGACCCACAGATTAGTTCACTTTATACCATTTGAACATACCTGTAACATATGGGAAATTTAATCAGAGACAATATCATCTGCTTTAATGTCTTCCCACGTGGTACACTGTGCACAAACCACTAGTTAGTTAGCTCCACGTATGTCAGATAAGTCACATAAAACCCTCACAAAACTCACAATATATGAAATACATATGTATAACCGATTCAGAACACACTCAACTTAGTATTCGATTAACTTCAACCGAGTAACCACATATCAAACATACCAATTTTGACTGGGAAGAAGAGAGAAAAGTTGTGCGTCTTGACTCATCAGCGTCCATTCGCGGGCTGAGGGGCTGACGTAACTTCACGCACAATCGCAAGCATAGCGCGCAACACAGATAATCGTCCCGCTCAACAGTTACCTTAACTGATAGTTCCTATACAAATATCATTAAATTAATTAAATTAATATAAAGGGATTAGCAGAAAATTATGTACACTCCAAGAAACAATATAGTTTTGGGAATTTCATTATATGAAATACAATAACATTTTCTTTTCCCAACTTGCTACATTCACCCATCTGAACTTCACACAACAAGTCCAACACTAGGTGACTAAATGACACTGGGGATATGATCTCACTGACAAAGATCACAGTATCTGCACGCAACAAATATGTTACCCAACTCACTGGGAGAGCAACAAAAAGTTGGCCAGACTCTCAAGTGTCTGCCCACAAAAAGAAGTGCCATAAACACTACTTCAGAAGATACTTTAAAATGATCACCACTTATATTGTACCCCAGATAAATGATACCAACAAGGAATGTATAACCCACTCATGAAGCATTTAACCTTAGAGTGAGTGAGGGGCTACGCAGGATGGTTTTCTGGGCCATAATTTGAATCAGTCTATTAACTGGTTTCACAAATCTTCCAGCCCTTGTTCTCTCTGGGTTTACTATTTCAGAGGAAGGTTGAACCATGTTCACAGGAACTCTATCAGGTGGCATTGACTCTTCTTGGTCATGTTCAACTTCCTCAATGTTCATATCAGAAGGTTCAGGTTCGGAATTTATGACACCTTCAAGTTTCTCACTTCCAGCATCAGTTCTATCAAGGGCACACTCTGAGTCTAGTCCAATACTGGGATCTATGGTTTCCTCTTCCACTAATGGACTACTTGGACAAGCTGGAGAATTAACCGCTCCTTCGATATCATCACCAACATCCTCAACCTCATTTAAAGTGTCGATTATGGAATCAGTCTCACAGTCAGACTCAATATCATTTAAGGCCGGCTCTACACAGTCCTCCTTCTCCTCAACAGGCAAGAAATTTGCTCTTAAAAGCAAGTTCCTGTGAACCACCTTCTCCTGATCAGTCCTGGTGTTCCTTACGCTGTAAGTATGACATCTTGTATCCACAGATACCACAACATGCAAGGTTGAGTCAATTTTTGGCTAGCTTACGTCGTCCACGCTCTCCTTTGTTTGCGAGCAGTACATAATCTCCTTCCTCAATCTCCCTAACTTTGACATCTTTGTTATAATGGTCAGTTTGCCGTTGTTGACTCGCAGTGTTGTTAGCCTGAGCGAGTGACATTGCTTCCTTGAGATCGTCCTTCATTTTCCTTACATACTGGTCGTAGTCTGTGGCGCTGTTATCGATCCACACTCTGGAACATCAAGTCAACAGGCAATCTGGGAATCCGATCAAACATGAGGAAAAATGGAGCAAAGCCGGTTGACTCATGGGCAGTACAGTTGTAAGCAAACGTCAGGGTTTGCAGCATTTGCAGCCAGTCGTGTTTTGCTCTAGGAGGTAATGCCCTGATCATATTACCCAAGGTGCGATTAAACCTTTCGACTTGGCCATTACCCATCAGGTGGTATGCTGTGGTCCGTGACTTCTGTACACCAGCAATCTGCAATAGTTCCTTTATCAGCCTGCTTTCAAAGTTTGCTCCTTGGTCTGAGTGGATTCTTTGCGGAAATCCGTAGACACAAAAGAACTTATCACATAAGTGACGAGCAACTTGAGATGCTGAATGGTTCTTGCACGGAAAGGCATTCGCCATTTTGGTGAAGTGGTCCGTAACTACTACTACATCAACACTCTTTCCAGAAGAATCCTCAGCTGACCAGAAGTCTATACAGACTAATTCCAAAGGACAGACAGTTCTGATGCTTTCTAAAGGGGCTCTTCCCTCAGGCTCAGGGGTTTTGCTGACCACGCAACGTTGACAGTGTCTCACATACTCTCGGGTGTCACTTTCCAGACCAATCCATGAAAATCTCTGTCTAGCCAAAGACAACGTTCTTCCTTGACCTTGATGGCCTGCCTCATCGTGAATGCCACGCAAGACTTCCCTGACCAGTGAACTAGGAACTATGAACTGGTAACGTGTAAACCTAGTCACTGGATCCTTGCAAACACGGTACAGTATGCCATCCAACATCCTCAATCTATCCCATTGTTTCAACAGTTTCAAGGCCTTGTAAGGTTCTTTGGCTCTTTCCCTTCGAGATGGTCTCTTACCTCTGCACGCAAAGAAGAGAACTCTGGAAAGCACATGGTCGTCTACTTGCTTCTTTCGGAGCTCTTCCAGTGAGTATACAGGTAAGGGGTTCTGACCAGCAGGCGTAATCTGTTGTATTCCTTGAGCAAGCCAGGAAATTACTCTCCCTTCTGCTCCCACTTCCCACTTATCATGAGCTTCGAAGACAGCAGAGACCTGCTCGGAAGACAGGGAACATCTCTCTACCGAATGTCC
Organism: Gobiocypris rarus; assembly: GCA_023029165.1. Classification (NCBI taxonomy): domain Eukaryota; kingdom Metazoa; phylum Chordata; class Actinopteri; order Cypriniformes; family Gobionidae; genus Gobiocypris; species Gobiocypris rarus. Next base: position 53,223,472 of record CM040932.1, read on the forward strand.
AACACACAGGGTATTTGCACTGAGTCTAAAGGAATCCTGTACTGCTTTTACTTTTATCATTTCAGATTTTTCAAGCAGAAGGTCATAAGGCTCTGCCACTAGTCTCTGAGTCACATGACTGGGAACAAACGGCTGACGGCTTAGAGCATCTGCAACCACATTCTTAGTACCAGGTATGCACTGGATGTCGAAGTTGAACGGGGATAACTTAGCTATCCACCTCTGTTCACACGCGTCTAGTTTCGGCTTTGTTAGGATGTAGGTCAATGGATTATTGTCTGTCCAGACTGTGAAAGAGTGTCCCTTTAGCCAATGGCTAAATTTATTGCAGACAGACCATTTCAATGCCAAAAACTCAAGGCGGTGTGCGGGGTAGTTAGACTGAGCTCTTGTAAGTGCCTTACTTGCAAAGGCGACAGGTCGTGCCTTGGACTCTCCTGCAGGGACTTGTGATGGTACTGCTCCTATACCATCCAATGAGGCATCAGTAGAGAGGATGAATGGCCGGGTAAAATCAGGATGTGCCAACACTACAGAGCTCACAAGGGCCATCTTAAGCTTTTCAAAGGATAGAACACATTCCCTGGTCCAATCTGACGGGATGAGTTTCTTGAAAACAGCACCACCCTTTGAGAAGCCCTGTTTCCGTTTGGCTGCAGCAGTTAGTGTGAAGAGTGGTTTGGCGATGCTGGAACAGTTAGGGATGAATCTTTGGTAAAACATGACCATACCCAAAAAGGACTAGATCTTCCTTTGGGAGGGTGAGACCCCATCATCCATAATAAGGTCCTTTTCAGTGACAGCTGTAATGGCTGCAATTTTGTCGGGATCAGTCGCAACACCATGCTCATCCACAACATAGCTAAGGAACCTGACACTCTGTCTAAGCAAGTGGCATTTCTTTGGCGCCAACTTCAACCTGTGAGCACTCAGTCTCTTGAAGACCATCTCCAACCTCTCCAGGGACTTTTTTCATTAGGAGCTACCACCAGGAGGTCATCCAGGTAACACAGCAGGGTAAGGAAATTCTGGTCGCCGAATATACTCATCATAAGCCGCATGAAACTTGCTGGACTGTTACATAGTCCTTGTGGAAGACGATTGAACTTGTTGAGACCTAGAGGTGTGGTAAAGGCAGTACGTTTTTTGTCTTCCTCAGACATGGAGATGTTGTAGAACCCAGACGTGAGGTCCAATGTGCTGAAAAAACGCATTCGCTAAGCAGCAAGACAATCGGCTTGATGTGGAAGAGGATGTGCATTTTTTATAGTGTGTATTCAGCCGTCGGTAATCAACACAGATACGGAGGTCGCCACTCTTCTTCCACACAAGAACTAAGGGAGAGGCCCAATCGCTGCTGGATTTTCGAATGATGTCACGCTTCTCCATCTCTGATAGCGCTTGCCGTAACCTTCTGATAGTGCCCTGGTGGCACACGCCGGTAAGGTAACCGGAAAGGTTGGTTATCAGACAGACGGATGCGATGCACTAAGTCCTTTGCCCTCCCGCATTCCAGTTTGTGCTTCGAGAAAATGTGCTCATACTTCTGGACTAAACACAATAACTGGCTTTTCCATTGAGGTGACACGTCGCAAGAATCGATGTCCAAATCACTCAATCCGATCTTCTGCAAGATGTCATGAAAGTTCAAGTAGGATGGTTCATCAGGCACAATTTGACATTGAGCTTTAACAGTCTCGAATGGTTGCTCTGCATCCACTTCCAGGTCTTCCAAAGCCACACAAGGAAAAAAACTGACTACCTTTGAATTCTTCTTCAAGGTGATGGGCTTTTCATATGGGTTAATAATCCTAACTGGCACCCACCTATCAGCGTGTTGATCTGAAAATTCAGCTTTGTCCCCGTTATGATTGAATCACAGGACCGGATACAAGTTGCCTTGTCAAAAAAACTCTTTATTGCCATATGTATCAGGCATAGGAGAGACACTTGTTGTCTTCGTGCCAGCTGTATACATTTCTCCATTCCTCCGTTTCTCTACCCTCTCCCTTCTCCATTCTCCCGTCTCTGTCTCCCGTCGTCCCGTCTCTCATCCCATCGTCCCGTCTCTCATCCCATCGTCCCGTCTCTCATCTGAGGCAGTAAACTCAATTTGGATGTTATATACTATAAGCAGAGGATCTCACTAGGAATAAACTTCCTTAGAAGGAAGAGAAACTTGTGTCCTATGTTTAAAATAGAGCTTATACTTCATGCTTACATCAGTTGAGATATATCACAAAACAAATACATCAGCAGAAAATATAAGCCTGTATGCATCAGTGATATGCATGTATGCACATTCCTGCATGGACACGCATTCTTTGTATGACCAAAATGATCTGCATGTGTCCTTCTCCCTGCCATATGACAGTAATATCTCATGCAAACTTCAGCTCATGCATGTCTCTCCTTGGAACACATGTACAGACACAGCCTGACTTAAATTGTACATTGAAAAATAATAAAACATAATAATACTAAATAAAAACAACATTAAACAATAAAATTGTAATCTTCAGTCCCTCCTCTGGAACTACGACAGTCAGTTCCACACACCCCATCAGTGGTCATCTAGTGGAGCAATAGTGAGGAAAAGGAAAGGCAAAAGAAAGAAAAACAACAAACAACAAAACAAACAAAACAAATAACCCAAACCCATGATATGTCCCTGCATACTATGTGTCATTAATCACCTATGTGTATGCATTTAAAAATGTACCCCAGTCACCTGAGAAAGGAAAAATTAATGAATCTTCACCAGTTCCTGGACTCGTTCGTACCTGAACTCCTCCAGTTCCTGGTCAAAATAACAAATTAACATAAAGCGTTGATAATAAAGAATCCTATCCCTTGGGGTTGTGAATCAGTAAGCAAGTGTTGATTGTTTGTGAGTTGTGTAGTATGTATAAAATCCTATTTCACTCTTTATTTCCCATTCTTGGTTTTATTATATACTGAATCTGAAACTTCAATACATTATTTGCACATAAGGTAACCAACTTCATGTTCCTGATATAAATTAAGATGTTTTTATTTATGGTCTCCAAAAGAATGAATTACAATCCCTTATGGTCTCAGTTGGTTCTTGAAAGCCCATTCCCATTAGCTCTTTATAAATCTTCAAAGTTATGGACACTTGTCACATTGAAGAACAAACCATCATAGGAATGTGGTTGCTGGTGATCTGGTATAGAGGAGCTCACATTTCAAGGGCAGACTACTGTAACTTCACACAGCTCTCCCTTCAATGATGCTGTTGGCCTTACAAACATCTTCTCACTCTCATACACATTTCACAAATTACACCTCCCTTCAGGAGATGACAAGCGGCGGCGGTATAAAATCTCTGTCTTAGATTGTCCCCTGTTTGGCCAAAAGAGGTTCTTATCCGTCATTGAGAAATCACCTCATGCCCACTGGTAACCACTCTTTCCATTATGAAACCTCTGACAGGCGTTTTTCTTCAACAGAATCAAGGAATTGCATTCAAGAGCCATCAGAGCCAGTTGGAATGCCTAATAGGTTCAAAACATGGAGACTGATTAATAACAGCACTATTAATCACAGTTCAGAGTAAAGTTCTGCTTCATCTATAACCGGAGCCATTAGCCTATCATTTAAGGTCTGTATTTATTTAAAAGATTGAGTGAATGAGTTTTGCTTGAAACATTTAATTACAAATTGCCTAATATCTATATCATTCCTTTAACATCTCTGTGTCTATGATTTCCAAATTAAACGCTGTACTTTACTTTAAATAACGCATCACTCATAGCACAGGCTCAAATAGCATTCAGTTGACTTTGAATGAGAGAGAAACCTCTGAGCAAAGTTCAGAATGCCCCAGGACTACATTTTCATAAACTTTTAACATAGTTTAATTCTACTTTTTCACTCTGGCTTAACCAGAAATGGCATGTTCTCGATTGCATCTGTTTTTATATTTGTCTTTTTCTTTTTTTTTTCTTCCTTTTTATATATATTAACCTGTTAAGCTGCACCCCCATTTGGGGCTCACAGCTGAAAACGACCTACCTGAATTAAAATAATTATAGCTCCTGAGAACAGTGTGATACAGGCACAATTAAGGTATCTTTGGAAAGAAGACACTTGGGACTCTACTAAAAAGCAATCAGAGTTGATCATTCTCAAACAGATAAAAAATTATAATAGTTGAAATACCTCAAGAATTATTTGCACTACATAGAATGCTTTATTATTTCATGTAAAAATTTATGAAAATAGACCAGGAATCCAGTTCAGTTATGGATTGAAAGCCACACGACTTATCAGTTTATAGTTCAAGTTTGAGGAAGATATAATGAAAATTTTGGTTCCTGCAAGCTTTTTTCCAAGACTATGTCTGTTCAATTTCTGCCTCCCCCTGCTGGAGGGACATCCCCAGAAATGACATCTCCCAACTGAAACAATTGCAGTTGCTGAACAATTTGCACTACATGCACAATTTAGACATCTTTAAAAGAAGACACTTTAGAGTTTATTACCCAAACATTAAAGTAGAAAAAAATTAGAAAAACAAACAGTTATAGAAGTTGAAGTGTCTTGAAGATGATTTGTGCTACAATGAACACTTTATTATTTTATGTAAAAATATATGAAAATAAGCCTGGAGGAATCCAGCTAGTTAATGAATTGAAAGACACAAGTCTCATCAGTTTATATTTAAAATTTGACGAAGATATCATGAAAAATGGGGTTCCTGCATACTTTTTTCTAAGAATATGTCCAGGTGCCAAGAAACCTACTTGGAGACTTGATAACCTAATGTTATGATAACCATCCCATGAACAATGAAACTGATGGGCAGTCGGTTAGACAGCATTCATATTGATGGCCACCTATACATTCTCACACAGCCCAAACATCAATCTAACGGCCGGCTATACAGTGAGCATTCATATTGATGGGGCCCATACATTTACACAGCCCAACAATCAATCTAATGGCGGTGATACAGTGAGCATTCATATTGATGGCCAGACATAAAATCAACAATCACACAGATGGTTGGCCATCCATAATTTTTTTTGGTCTTTTTTCTTCAATTTGTTTTTGTAGCACAGGGTAAAATGCATTTTATATATATATATATATATATATATATATATATATATATATATATATATATATATATATATATATATATATATATATATATATGTTTATTTACACACACATTACACACAAAATTATATATTATTTTTCTCCATGTGTGCTAGAAAAAATGCAGAATATCAGCATATGTATAATGCATACTGGTATATTGCATTTTCTAGCACACAGAAATAATAAACTAAATACATTCTCACACACATTCTCAATATACATAAACAACTACAAATAGCAACTCACGGTATAAAATTGGATCAACTTCTCCGTCAACAAGCATGTCTCCGTCATCGCTGTCTTCACTCTCCTCAATGTTTTCCACATCGCTACTTGAGTGAGCTCAAATAAAACATCTTCAGCAGAAAAACAATTCTTTTGCCGATCCATTGGTACCAAATTCCGTCCAGTAAGTCAGGCGAGCAAATAGTGACTGCAGAGAGCGTCTGTTTACTAGCCTGTTAGCTGTCAAATGAGAGGTAAGGTGCGTCACAGGCTTCCAGCTAATCGTGGGAGCGCCAGATTCAAATGAATAAATAATCACACCCATGTGACGAATATAAACATGCCAGGTATCGTTGGAATCGTGTGCTCATTGGCTACATTTTCTGTCAGTCATGACGATTCAATGCTTTTATTGGCTCCAGATATACAGACAATATCATTGGATGAGCACATCATGACATCAGCTAAACCGAGTGCTATGGTTGGACATTTTGGACTAGATCGCGGCTATTTTTGCATGTTTTTGTGTATGGGTGGTTTTATTATGTTAACATTCTAAGCTATAAACCCATGTCACTTTATGCTACCGGAGACTGTTTTAGTGCATTATTTTATTGCATAACAGTCTAGTATGATACTTCGCTCAGAAGAAATGCGATGTAAACAAAGGATTAACCACCAATATTACACCTTTATTGTTTCGTTGGATTAAAAATGCTCTATGGGATGTTATTCAGTGGACCCTCACCTTTCCATTCAACCTGGAACTTTTAGCAGTGGATGCGTGTGTGGCTCGTAATTAGGACACTACTGGTATGTGCTCGGTTTTTCTTTGTACTTGTTTTGATGTGTATTGCATTCAGTAATGCAAAAATACAGCCGCTATAAGCTTTTCATTGAAAAACAGTGGTCTGTCCTCGATGCTTGAGGTTTAGACCTTTAGAATGATGTATAGTTTGTCAAGATTTATGATGTTTTTTTACGTTAAATCTATTAACAAACATTACACTCGTGCTAAAAATAGCGCTTCAGGGCGTGTACGAGCTCGTAACGCTTATCAGGTTAATTAACACCAGACATTTCTGTCATTTAATATCATCTAGAAATGTATGTTGCAGGTGCTTTCTTTATTTGCAGCCATTTTGCAAATAATTTGTATATGTTTCTCAATGAACAAAAGAAACAGCAGTTTATCTATTATAAGTGTGTGTGTGTGTGTGTGTGTGTGTGTGTGTGTGTGTGTGTGTGTGTGTGTGTGTGTGTGTGTGTGTGTGAGAGAGAGAGAGAGAGAGAGAATTCCAAAGGGAGGATGCTCTCCTTCTGATCCCTTGAGAAACTCGAAGAAAGGAAAAGAAATAGTTAAAAGTTAAAAGTATATTTTCAATTGTATTTTACTTTAAAAATCAGTTTAACTCAAATATTATTATTTGTTTCTTTATTCAGTTGAACTCAGATCAATTTCTCCTCCCCAAATATTGAACAGCTTTTCTGTCAAAATCAGAAGGCCAATGATTCTAGCCACTATTAAGGCACCTTATACTTTAGCGTGTTTAAACGTTTTAGGGCTTTTCTTTAAACACTGCACTACCTTTAGCGCAGACCCGCCACTTTAAACCGCTTTAATCTCAAAGCTCGCACTTCCCCACACTTCTTCTAAGTGTGGCTCTTCAGTGTGTGACATGTTTTAGAGTTTTTCCTTGCACCGATTACTGCAGACTCGCCACATTCCACCACCTCACAGTCACAACAAACTAATTGCTAAATCGCATTACGGATTATTCTCCGAAAATTGACAAAGTTGGTCTTTTGCACAGCTTCCCAGCTTCATTCAGTATTTTGAGGTTTACTGATCAGAACAACTTAAATAAGTTGCATCAAATTAAATTACTTAAAATGTAACTATGTCTGATACACATTCATTGGCAACACAACTGGTATTTCAAAATAACACAGTTCTTTTTAGCAGTTTCAGTCATTGTCTCAACGGTATATATATATCATCATCAGGCAGACTTAGAATCTTTAAGAAAAAGAAAATGTCTTACCCGATGAATTAATTGAGACAAATGTCTGAAATGCAGATCCTGTTCGTGGCCAAGTTGTTGATCTGAAAATTCAGCTTTGTCCCCGTTATGATTGAATCACAGGACCGGATACCAGTTGCCTTGTCAAAAAACTCTTTATTGCCATATGTATCAGGCATAGGAGAGAAACTTGTTGTCTTCGTGCCAGCTGTATATGTTTCTCCATTCCTCCGTTTCTCTACCCTCTCCCTTCTCCATTCTCCGTCTCTGTCTCCGTCGTCCGTCTCTCATCCCATCGTCCGTCTCTCATCTCATCGTCCGTCTCTCATCCCATCGTCCGTCTCTCATCTGAGGTAGTACTCTCAATTTGGATGTTATATACTATTAACAGAGGATCTCACTAGGAAGAAACTTCCTTAGAAGGAAGAGAAACTTGTGTCCTATGTTTAAAATAGAGCTTATACTTCATGCTTACATCAGTTGAGATATATCACAAAACAAATACATCAGCAGAAAATATAAGCCTGTATGCATCAGTGATATACATGTATGCACATTCCTGCATGGACACGCATTCTTTGTATGACCGAAATTATCTGCCTGTGTCCTTCTCCATGCCATATGACAGTAATATGTCATGCAAACTTCAGCTCATGCATGTCTCTCCTTGGAACACATGTACAGACACAGCCTGACTTACATTGTACATTGAAAAATAATAAAACATAATAATACTAAATAAAAACAACATTAAACAATAAAATTGTAATCTTCACAGCGGTCATGGAAATCACCACACGTCCCAAAATGACATCCTTCTTATGAGTTGGCGACTTAGCTGGTTCGATCAACACCGCACTACCCTCTGAAATAGGTGGTTTAGGAGGGAGCTTGGCCCACACCAAGTGCTCCTGCTTGGGCAGCAGCGTGACAGCTTGAACAAATCTAGCAACTCTCCATCTGGTAAGACCAGAAAGTATGTTAAGGAACTGTTCAGCTTCAGCATCATACGTCGATTCAGGCCTATTCACAACACGCCAATATGCGGGTTCTGCTTCAATTGACGCACAATGAATTTAAGGACGTTGGTACCCAATATCAACTCGTCCCGTTGTCCTGCAACAATCAGCGTGGGTACACTGACTTCATACTCATACACTCTCAAATTGAGCTGGTATTTAATTTGACCACATCAACCACATCACTTCTCGTTGACTTGCAAGTTGACTCGTATATGCTTGATGCATCATCTTGGAGGGTTTGAACATCTTTACCCATACTGTCCCCTCCCAAGTGTAGGTGTGTTAGTTTCCCTGAAGCTGAGAACGGCCCTCTGCACTTTTCCTAGGGCAGTCCCTGCGCTGGTGACCAATTTCCAAGCAAAACAAGCATCTTTTTTCAGGCATTCTTTGTCATGTGGCAGTGTAGAATAGAAATCTGCCAGTGGAAGACAAGACTCTGGCCTTTCGCAGAAATAACGCATGAAGGATTTTGTAAATGGTCTCGGGAGTAACGACCATGATAAAATTAGAGAGGAATTACTTTTTAGCCCTACTTTGACAATGTTCTTAGCTCTACCCAACAGGTGGTTCAGGACCTCATTGGCATGCTCTGCTTTCGGGGAATCACATTTCTGTAAGTACACTTCCATTAACTCCATCCACTCATGGACGGTAAGTTTATCTGTACCATCACCACGGAAAATAGGAGGTTCTCTATTGTCAGATCGTACGATCAGATTCAATCTCGATAGATCAAGAGTGGTGCTAGCCACTTTTAACTGTCTCAGGGCTAAGTTGATTTCCCAGAGCCGAAGGACTACGATCAGCTAAGAGTCTGTCCAGAATGCTATCGCCAATTTGGCTACCAAGCTCCTCAAGTAGCTCAGTTATCTGCAACCAAGAATCATCACTGACTGGGGCAGGTGCGAAAGACGAAGCATCAGAGTTTACTTTCCCCCCCATTTGTGAAAGGTTCAATATGACATCTCTAATTTTATCATTTTCTTTATGTCCCACAGCACCATCTGGACTGACGAAACCTCTACCCCTCCCCTAGACTGGTGTTGACATGTTCATTTCACTGTCCATAATGATCACTTGTATAATTAAAAACAGACTGGTTCAACGGACAGATTCACAAGTCAATGTCTTAATAGTGTATAAGAAACTAATTGTGACTGAATCGAGTAAAGTTCATTAGCATACACTGGAAGCTAGGGCGTGATCCATAACTTGACACTCGACACCTGCAGCTGGCTCGATGTATCTAAGGAACATCTCCACGTAAGCAAACAACACCCTGTGATCGGCTGCGGCTGATCGAATGTGTCCAGGAAGGTCACGGCACCAATTTTATGTAGCAGACTTGGTTCTGTACATAATAATGATAACTCCATTTATTGGCTCTGTAACATATGGGAAATTTGATCAGACACAATATCTGCTGCTTTAATGTCTTCCACGTGGTACACAATATTGACTGGGAAGAAGAGAGAAAAGTTGTGCGTCTTGACTCATCAGCGTCCATTTGCGGTCTCAGTAATATACAATTACATGTATTTGATGAAGTATATAAATGAACAAATACATGGCTTTAAATGAATCGATAAAGAAATAAAATAAAATGATACACATTCTCACATTACAATTTCTACTGATATCATTAATAACGGTATCAAGAATAATGTTCATATAACTAATATACAAACATTCTCAAGGGAATTGTACATGTTTGTTTTATACTCAATATAACTCACTGTAATCACAAAATCAGTGTAATGGTTGGATGTTTAAGAAATAAGTGTAACAGAAAGAGGAAGAAATAAAATGAATTACACTTTCCAGAACACATTAAACGTATACAAACTATGACTCACAGATTAGTTCACTTAATACCATTTGAACATACCTGTAACATATGGGAAATTTAATCAGAGACAAAATCTGCTGCTTTAATGTCTTCCACGTGGTACACTGTGCACAAACCACTAGTTAGTTAGCTCCACGTCGTCAGATAAGTCACATAAAACCCTCACAAAACTCGTATATGTATAACCGATTCAGAACACACTCAACTTAGTATTCGATTAACTTCAACCGAGTAACCACATTTCAAACATACCAATATTGACTGGGAAGAAGAGAGAAAAGTTGTGCGTCTTGACTCATCAGCATCCATTCGTGGTCTGAGGGGCTGACGTAACTTCACGCACAATCGCAAGCATAGCGCGCAACACAGATAATCGTCCCGCTCAACATTTACCTTAACTGATAGTTCCTAAACAAATATAATTAAATTAATATAAAGGGATTAGCAGAAAATTATTTACATGAAACAATATCGTTTTGGGAAGTTCACTTTATAAAATACAATAACATTATTTATTTTCCCAACTTTCCACACTAGCAAGTCGACCCTTTCGACATCAAACCAATGCCGATAAGTACAGCCCGGGATGCACACTAAATAAACAAAGAGAGCGCGTACAGCCAGCATTTCAGCTCAATTTAAATAATCATTTTTCTATGGTAACATACCCAGATGCGGTGATGCAGCGACGCAGTACAACCCAATGCTCACCTGCTAGTCGGCTCAAAATTCCCCAAATGTTGGGAAAATTTTAACAGTCAGAGTCCAGGTTGCAGCAACAGCAGCCAGTCAACATGCACCCGTACAACTATGATACATCCCTTGTACGCACGCACTCACCTATAGCGCACCTGAATCTAATTTGGCGATTGTCGTGCCATAAGCGTCACAGGTAGTAGCCAGAGTAACTAGGCAACTAAACCAGTTACACATACACATCATGGAATTATCCCTGTATAACTCTCGATTCACTATACGTTGGTGTTGTTCACATTATATCAAAAGCATCGTAAGCCTAAGTTGATTGTAAAAACGATCGTACGAGTGATCTTAATATTAAGGCCTGTTTCCCCAAAGCATCGTAACTTAAGTATCACTTGAAAATGATCGTAGATCTACGAGTGCTCTGGAGTAATCGTAAATTCCTAAATGCACCATAAGGAGACAGAGCCATGAGGTCACCTGCAGGACAACCAGGACAACCGAATTGCACCCAAACTTTACTCCTGTCCAATTTTTTTTATGTATCTTTATACATTTTACTTGTTTTTTGTTTGATTAAATTCATTTTTAATAATTCAATAAATAAATAATAATGAATGAATAAATAAATAAATAAAATAAATACAACATGGACACTGAATAAATTAAGGAATGAAAATGATAACAGCACTGCTGTATATCCACAGGGATTGTGTGCTTATTTTCAGGACTGCAAAAAGCAATTTAAGTTTGAAACAAGAATACTTCTACTGTATTATTTCATGGAGCTTTAGTCTTTGAGTGGTTCAACAAACACAAGGACATCAAGCCATTGAATTATAAATGTATTTGAGTTTGTTGTTTGTTCCCTAGGATTTGCCAAAGACATTTCACAATGGCATAAAGTCCTAACTACATTATGGAAAATAATATTTCATGTTGCACAAGAGATTAATAAAACATATAATTAGTCATCATGATTAACCAACATTAAACAATATTACCTGAATCATCTTGCAAGATAATTGGCACCAAAATGGCGAGCCTTGCAAACCTCATCTTCTCCAGTGCCAGTCTCCCCCCTTCTAAAGCCAGTGTGGCCTTCTTGAGGTCAGTGAGCTACTGCTGAAAGTTGATGTCCCTCTCATTGTCATCTTTAAGACATTTTCTCATGTCTTTTAGGACATCGAGTTTCTACCTCTCCAGCTGCACTAAGTACTGACTACAACCACAGACATTCGCTGAGCTGAGGTGTTGTGGTCTGAAAATTGAAGATGGAGACTCGAGCATGGTTAGGCTGTTGGGAGGACTGGGAGATGGTAGGTGTCTGCCAATAGGAAGTGAACCCGATTGCTCCTGTGAGCATGATGAACCTGGTTCAGGTTCAGGCCCTACTCCTCCATGGAGGTAAATACCACCACAAATCCCATCTGAGGCCAAGTATTGACAGTGCCTTTTCTCCTTCCACTGTAAGAAGGGGAGAGTCATTGGGCCCACAATGCACCTGTTGTACTCTTGAGGCTTGTAAAGTCCTGCCACTTCTTCTTGACCTATTTTTTGTTTTGTTTTATAGCAATATCTTCACAGATATCTTGTTTTTGTTTATTGCCATTAAACCTGCTGAACATTTTCTTTTTCAGCCATTTTGTCTCCACCTAGCCTGTGTGCAAATATAGATTTTTGACCCTGTAGCAAATTATAGGCTAAACATTTTTAAATACAAGCGTGTGCTACAACTGCAAGACATTCTATAAGGTGACATTTCAGCACTTGACAAACAGACAGCACTCTTAAGTAGCACTTAAAGCAGAGCTGCGTGCGATCTTGTTTAATGCGTGTTTGTGAAACGCATGTGAAAGCAACACAAACGTTCCTAATCTCGCTTGTAGAAAACGCTCTTAAGTGCAAATCGCTCGTGATCTGGAAACGCAGCCCTGTTCCGAGCAGTTACGCCCGTTATGATGTCATACAGGTGTCACGTAAGACGAGGGACAATCAGGGGCGATGACTCAAGTGCAGTAAAAGGGGATTTATTTATAAACCAAAAACAAACTCAAAACAAACACCCACGAGGGGGAAAAACACATAATAAGAACAATAACAAACAACTTACTTAACCAACAGCGATCACGGGACCCGGGAGACGTAGACAAGACAACGATCCGACAAGGACTGCAAACACACAGGAACTTATAAAGGGGAGAAATCAAGCAGGGAATGAGGCAAACACAGGTGGGGCAAATTAAACCAATAACAAGATAACAAGGGGGTGGGATCTAACAATGACAGAGGCGCATGGCCACACTAATAAAACCCACATGTGCACACAAGACAGGACAGGCATGTGACATTACCCCCTCCTTAAGGAGCGGCTACCAGGCTAGGGACGGGAGGGACAGACCAGGGGGGCACGGGAGGGACAGACCAGGGCGGCACGGGAGGGACAGACCAGGGCGGCACGGGAGGGACAGACCAGGGCGGCACGGGAGGGACAGACCAGGGGCGGGGACGGGAGGACAGACCAGGGCGGGACGGAGGACAGACCAGGGCGGGGACGGGAGGGACAGACCGGGACGGACGGCGGCCAGCAGAGTTCAGGCGGCCGGGGCGGCCAACAGGGTTCAGGCGGCCGGAGTGGCCAGCAGAGTTCAGGCGGCCTGGGGGGCCGGAGTGGCCAGCAGAGTTCAGGCGGCCTGGGGGGCCGGGGTGGCCAACAGAGTTCAGGGGGCCTGGGTGGCCGGGTAGGCCAGCAGAGTTCAGGTGGCCGGGGCGGCCAGCAGAGTTCAGGCGGCCAGGCGGCCAACAGGGTACAGGCGGCCGGGGCGGCCAACAGGGTTCAGGCAGCCGGGGCGGCCAACAGAGTTCAGGCGCCGGGGCGGCCAACAGGGTAATGGCGGCGGAGGGCCGGAGTGGCCAGCAGAGTTCAGGCGGCTGGGGCGGCCAACAGGGTTCAGGCGGCCGGGCGGCCTACAGGGTTATGGCGGCCGAGGGGCCGGAGTGGTCAACAGAGTTCAGGCGGCCGGGCGGCCAGCAGAGTTCAGGCGGCCGGGCGACCAGCAGAGTTCAGGCGGCCGGAGCGGCCAGCAGAGTTCAGGCGGCCGGGGCGACCAGCAGAGTTCAGGCAGCCGGGGCGACCAGCAGAATTCAGGCGGCCGGGCAGCCAGCAGAGTTCAGGCGGCCGGGCGGCCAGCAGAGTTCAGGCGGCGGGCGGCCAGCAGAGTTCAGGCGGCCGGGCGGCCAGCAGAGTTCAGGCGGCGGGCGCCAGCAGAGTTCAGGCGCCAGGTCGGCCAGTAGAGTTCAGGCGGCCGGGTCGGCCAGTAGAGTTCAGGCGGCGGGTTGGCCAGTAGAGTTTAGGCGGCGGGTCGGCCAGTAGAGTTCAGGCGGCACGCGCTGGAAGAGCGGGGCATCGTTGCGGCGCTGGAAGAGCAGGGCGCCGAGGCTGCGCGGTAAAGCAGGCGCCGGGCGCCGCTGGAAAAGCAGGGCGTCGTTGCGGCACTGGAAGAGCAGGGCGGGCGCGCTGGAAGAGCAGGCGTCATTGCGGCGCTGGAAGAGCAGGGCGCGTCGTTGCGGCGCTGGAAGAGCAGGGCGGCGGGCGGCGCGGGGTGCTCGATTGGCCTCCAGCACAGCAGAGTTCAGGCCGGGTCGGCCAGTAGAGTTCAGGCGGCCGGGTTGGCCAGTAGAGTTTAGCGGCCGGGTCGGCCAGTAGAGTTCAGGCGGCATGGCGCTGGAAGAGCGGGGCATCGTTGCGGCGCTGGAAGAGCAGGACGCCGAGGCGGCGCGGGTGCTCGACATGCGTCTCCAGCACAGCAGATTCCGCCGGCCCTGGGACCACCGGCACAGGGACCACCGAACACGATCCACCGGCACAAGGACCACCGGCACAGGGACCACCGAACAGGAACCACCGGAACAGGGACCACCGAACAGGGACCACCGGCCCAGGGACCACCGACACAGGAACCACCGGAACACGATCCACCGGAACACGATCCACCGGAACACGATCCACCGGCACAGGGACCACCGGCACACGATCCACCGGCACAGGGACCACCGCCACTGGGACCACCGGAACACGATCCACCGGCACAGGGACCACCGCACACGATCCACCGGCACAGGGACCACCGCACAGTATCCACTGGAACCGCGATCACCGAAACAGCGACCACCGGAACCGTCACGGATCATGCTTTCCCTCTCCTTCTCCGCTTATGGACCACGGGGACAGGATCCACTGGAACAGGGACCACCGGACTACGATCCACCGGAACTGGGACCACCGACTCTGGAACCACCTCCCTGGTAGCTCTCTCCTGCCAGCGGGCGAGGCTCTCCACCATCGCCTCAAGACTGCCCCCATTAAATGCGCTGCGAATTCTCCCGTCTATAGGTTCATCAAGAGCATAGTTGAATAGGTCCTTGCGAGCCTCCTCGCTAAGGTCCAACCCCTCAGCTGCGGTGATGAACCTCCTGCCGAACTCTCTCACCTCTGTCCCCTGTTGACGGAGGGAGGCTAGGTCTTTGAACCGTAGTATTCTTTCCCATTGCGGACAGGAGACTAGTTGCACGCCTCCTTTCCGCTGAGTCCTCATGTGGTCAGATCGTTCTGTCACGTGAGACGAGGGACAAACAGGGGCGAGGACTCAAGTGCAGTAAAAGGGGATTTATTTATAAACAAAAAACATAAACTCAAAACAAACACCCATGAGGGGGAAAAACACACAATAAGAACAATAACAAACAACTTACTTAACCAACAGCGATCACGGGGAAACGGGAGACGTAGACAAGACAACGATCCGACAAGGACTGCAAACACACAGGAACTTATAAAGGGGAGAAATCAAGCAGGGAATGAGGCAAACACAGGTGGGGCAAATTAAACCAATGACGAGATAACAAGGGGGTGGGATCTAACAATGACAGAGGCGCATGGCCACACTAACAAAACCCACATGTGCACACAAGACAGGACAGGCATGTGACAACAGGGCCATACCCGAAAAAAAAACGTTCCCAAATGTATTCAAATCCTTAAGGAGTGTATTTGACACAGAAATACTGTCATACGTCCAACTTGTTTTTTTTTGTTTGTTTGTCTTTTGGCCATGTTTAGCATGAAAAGCAACTCATTAACAGATTAAAAATACACTAATTTTTGAGTTTGATAACAAACACATCGCTAAATACTGCTATACAGCATAGTTAAAAACATCATAATAATGAATAATTTCTGAACATTGAATCTCAGTCATTATTCACCCTTTTCTTATAGTTTTTTACCTGCACAACTGAGATTTAAACCATGGCTCGTGTCTTCTGCTGTTAAATCAGCATTAAAGAACCATCTCAACTGTTAAATAACAGATATAATATTAAAATAATATAAGATTTGTCTTATTTTAAATAAACACAAAAAAACAGAGATGAAAAATAAACTTAAGAAAGGAATTTACTTTTGCAATGGTTAAATAAATGTTCAGTGATCATTTCCAAAGATTTTTTTTTTTTTAATTTTGGCCCATTTTTTTTCTCTAAATAGTGTTGATATGGCAACTAGTAAATACACAAAGTTTCGTCATCCTGGTACATGTGGAAATTGTTAAACCATGCGCTTTACAACTAACCCCGCATTAGGCCCGCATTCCCCTTTGCATAATTTACTGTTATTATTACAGTAACTACATGTGTAACAATGACACTGCAAGATAAAAAATTACCAAAAATATCTTACTTGCGCATTGCAAAATAAGGTGGAAATTGTCAATCGTGATGAATAAAGCACAGCTCACTCAGAAGTCACTTTCAAAACAAGCATCTTGCTTGCAAATATTCGCCAAACAACAAATTAGCTTTATATGACGCTATATTTTCTTTTCTCCTTACTGTTGTTAACTATAGTTTAACTCCACTTTTGGAAACTGTTTTGGCAATGTTTTGTGTAACAGCTCCTGACCATCTGTAACTGCCTTCTGGGACTCATTTGTTCCCCTCAAACAAACGCTGTTCATGGCGCGAGACCACTAGCGCCGCGATCTGACTCGCTCTGAGAGTTTCAACTGGGGTTGTTTTTCTGGCTGTTGTTTAGTCTGAAAATCAAAGCTGTCTGGGTAGAATAGAGGCACTTTGAGACCTGTCTGATCTTCACAAACATGTGCATGTCCACTTCAAAGCTGACGGCAAGAGAAAGAGCACAGGTCTGCATTAGCATTGCAAAGAGAAGATCGCCTACAACATAATGAATGCAAGACTCAAATCTGTAGCCTATTGATGTAATTCTGCATGCTACATGTATTCACAATATCAATTTTGTGACATAAAATCAACTAATTGATCGCACAATAATAGTCATGCATGAGTAGGGTATATGAATATTAATAAACTACTTTGCACAATTGAAACACTACTTTTTCATATCATACATCAACTTATATTGTTAGAACCTACCAAAAGAAAATCTTATTAGTTGATTACAAAAATGCTGATGGTCTTCTTTCTGATGGGTATTCAGAGGACACAAGTGGAATATAGTTGGAATGTTGATTAATATATTTGATATATATTTCAGCATGCAAACAGTTGATTGCCTATTGATGCCATTTATTTCAAGGGTTTACAAAAGCAAGTGAAGGCTTTTCTTTCTTTTAGGATGAAAGAAAGGGAGAGAAATAATGAACATGCAGCATCTATTTAAAAGACAGATATCTGAATGATATCTTTTTTTCAGTGCTGAGAAAAAAATGGGCAAATAGGCTATCAAATAGAGATTTTATAGTTGATTAGTATGAACACAATAAAAAACATCTCTACATGTTGTTTAAATTTTAAACTTTTTTAAAGGAGCATTATTTATTTAGGGCCCTTTCACACATACCTTGTTAAGTCTGGATTTTATGACTTTTCCGTTTACCCAGATGCACGATATGATCTGAATCAAAATTACAGCTGTGAAACCTCCCCTGGATCAGTGTCCGGACCAAACATATGAAATTTGTTCAGACGAAACGATGTAGTCTTGGTCTGGATCAAACTGAACAAAGGTTGGGTTCATTTCTTGTGTGAAAGCATTTTTTGTATGGTTCAGATTTTCAGACCATTTACAGGAAGTTCCGGTGGTTCCCGTATAGCCTAAACAACTGTATGGAAACAATGGAGGTGCCAGAGGCCTGTTGCATGAAGCTAGCTGAACAAACTCTGAGTTTCAGAGTAGGTTTAGAGTTGACAAATCCAGATAAATCCAACCTGGTTTAGATCAAGATTAATTGTTTCTCAAAGCTTGGTATAAACTTTCTCTGTCAACTCAGGTTCAATCCAGAGTTTGCAATTAACACTGAAGCGCGTGCACCTGAAAGCGTGACACATGCGTCAAACAGCCAATCACAGTGTCTGTCCGATTCACTTCTCTTCTGAAGATTGAGAGATCGTTCTGAAAATTATCATGAAATTAAATGTGTTTAAAGCAGGAATAAACACTTATGCTGCAGCGTCAATTTAAGAAGGCAGCTGAAAGAATATCTGACTATATCAATGCATGATGTTAATCAAAGAAATATGCCTAATAATTATAGGTTCACAAAGAGCTCAAATAAATACACGTTGTTTAAAAGAATTATGAATGCATGTTTTATATTTATATTAATATTTGGCTACTTGTCAATATAATATAATTATATGAATATATTATGTGAATTAAAAGTAATTGTAATTCATATATTATAAATATAATAAATAATTTGCACCAAAAGATGAGCAATTTTGTCTCAAGTTTTTTCACTATAAACTACTTTAATTTAAGAGATACAGGTGGTGTGAGTTTTACTTGCAGCTGATTGGTCCAGTTTGAGTTTGTGATCTCTAACCCAGAATAAAACCTGCTCCAGAGCAGGTTAGCTGTGTAGTGTAAGTTACCATGGTGATTAACACTGCTAAAAACCAATCCACCTTCTTGAGCCCGAAAAACCAGAGTTTGCTCAAACTAATCTCAAACTTACCTGGGTAGCAACTGAAACCAGCTTTGTGCAACAGGCCACAGGGCTCATAGGATTGCTTGCAATCTTCTCCTTTCCTGCCGGCAACGATACAAATGTTTGCACAATGAGGAAGCTCATTTGGCGAATTTGAATTAGCCTCGAGTGTAATTGGTGCTGCAGGTAGTAATGCCATAATAATAACAGTATAGTGGCAATGATTGAAAGTGTTTTGTGCCAACATTAAAGTGCTCAAGCAGTGCAGGATTTTATTGTGCATTGATCATATAAGGCAAATTCACGATAACTAAAGTTATTCTATATATAACTCATTATATAATGACACAGAGAAACAATATCACTGGAATAACTTTTAGAGCCTTTTTTTCAGATGATGAAGAAAAACATTGACCAATTAAGATTATGCGTATTTAAAGAAGCAGAACACATAACTGCGGAACACGCTTATAATGGTTATCGTTCTTTGTGTAAGCATATGGAGCCCCTAAAGGGACATGTTGGTGGAAAAAATATGGGATGGCAGGAAAAAAAAAATTCAAAGCTTTTGCGTTCTCTCGCAAAACTTTTGCTTTCTTTCGCAAAGTTCAGACGAACAATTCCTGTTTAATGTCCCGCTGGCAGTGTTTCAGACAGCTTTGTACATTAACAATGGAGCGGTTCATAGAGTTTTATTTTGAACTTGGACTTAAGGATAAAGAAATATTATCAGGGTGTGGTTAAATAAACAGGGAGCGAGGACTCAAGTGCAATAAAGAATGGGTTTATTACAAAAATAAAAATAAACCCAAACAAAAAATAATACACACGAGTGACCAGGAGAAAACAAACATGATGCAGGGAGCAACCAAACGGGAACAGACGACATATCCACGTAAATGAACCAGCACAGGACTGAAGACACAAGGAGATGATAAAGCAAACTGTCCTCCAAAAAAAAACCACTCTATAGGTTGTTTTTCATGCAGCTTATTACAACCTATATTTACGTTTTAAAGTCATGCGCCCTATGAAATGACATATGACTGTTGTTATCAAAATGCGTGTTCATTTTAATGCAATGTGTGGACTTTTTACCACCATTTGTCACATTTCCATTTAAGAAAAAATATATATATATATATATTTTTATAACTACACCCACACCATCCCTAAACCGACCTAGTGATTTATAGTGCACACAAACTTTATGAGCACGTGTTCCCTGGGATCAAACTCACGATTACATGCTCACATGTATATTGCAATGCTTTACCAACTGAGCTACGAAAAACTTGAAATATAATGCAGATAAAAGGGAAAAGTGCTTTAACATGAAAGTGTCCTATTGTCGATAGGAGCACAACTTTAGAAAACGCTCCTATGGGTCTTATTTCATTAATTAAAATATTGTCGATAGGGGCGCAACTTTAGTGAACGCTCCTATGGTCGTATTTCAAGGAAGTGACAAACAACCTATATAGACGTATTGGTTGGAGGTGTTGTATAAAGGGAACAAACAAGGCAGGTAAAGAGGAGAAATAGGTGGGACAAATCAATCAATGATCAGGTAACAAGAAGCACGAGGTAGACAACAGACAGGAGACATGACGTCACAAGCACATGCCCAGAGAATCCCAATATGTGTTAAACAAGACAAGACAGACATGTGACAAATATGGTGTTACGATATATTCAGTCCCTGAGAT
This sequence comes from Gobiocypris rarus, assembly GCA_023029165.1. Lineage (NCBI taxonomy): Eukaryota > Metazoa > Chordata > Actinopteri > Cypriniformes > Gobionidae > Gobiocypris > Gobiocypris rarus. The sequence continues at coordinate 53,244,100 of CM040932.1, forward strand.
ATTTGGTTCCAGTGGGAGCACTCAATAAAATTAACTTTCACTGTTGTTAGTTGCACTCAAATCATCCTTGTTCACATTGCTTAAATTGTTGTTTCTACAAAAAAATTGTATTGTCAGCTTTACTTAATAAGTGTTTGTTTGGTCAACTTAACATTGCTGAGTGAAATGAACAAACTAGGCGGTGGATCTGTAGTTCCCAGCATGTTTTGCAAGGGACTGTGTTATTTTATGTGTTTTTCAGTAAAGAGACAGATGTTGTTATTTATGTTAGTGTTTAATGTTCAGTTATGTTGGACATTTAGAGGGCTTTCTGTCATTTTGTGGTTACCATTATGCAGAAAAGTGGTGCCTGTGTTTAGTCTGTGGGCACTCATATACACACATTTATTGGATAGAATTTCTGCCCTCAGTTAAATTGAGATTGACCAATGAATTATTTTTGCACCTTGTTTCTAAAAATATGGTTGTTGTTAATGAATAGTTTTCCACTTACAGAGCAAATAGTTAATTTAATAAGGTAAATTAAATCAATAAATGTGTTCACCTTACATTATAAATTTACATAACATTATTAACTAAAATTGTGTTCATATAACTAAATTGTTTTTTGTTTTTGTTTTTAATAATTTTTTTTTTTTTTAATTACTCATTGTAGTTTGGTGGAACCGCTTGTTTTTAAGTAAATTTAACAAGTAATTTTTTTTTAGTAAGGTGCTCCATGAATATTCATGAGTTTCCCTGTGGGCGTGTCCTTGAGACAAGGCACAAAAGAATAGAACAATATTATGGCCCTATTTGAACAGAAAATATTTCACAACGAGAAAGATGGTTCAAAAGGGTTGTCCCTCATCTCTTAATGAGTCATGGGTGTGTTTTGTCATAATGTGCAATAAACCAATCAGAGTCTCATCTCCCATTTCCTTTAAAAGCCAGTTGCACCCGCTCCATGGCGGATTTGCTATTTACATGGTAGAATATAGAAACCCTCAACTTGAGTTTAAATTACATGTGTGTGTATTGCCACAGTTGGTTAAATAAGTAACCAATTTAATTTGTCATTACTGCAAATAGGTAACTCTTATACATGCAATGACTACACATTATGACATGTAGGCATTTTTATCTTTATGTATACAATAAACGTGCCGGTAATATGGTAATACGATATATCATAATAATGAACATTCCCGATATTGTTATTGTGGGCACTTCAAAATACTGTGAATAATTATTTATTTACGAATTGTGCAGATTTTTAGAATGCATATTAAGAATACTTTACCCATCAATCATTTAAAATTAACAACATGTCAAATAGGAACGCGCACTAATGTAAACAGACCCAACATGATGGAACACATGGCACTATGAAGGAGAGGTGCTGAATGAAAATGCACATTCACTCTCTGACAGCAGAGGGCGCTGATGGAACACATTCACTCTCTGACAGCAGAGGGCGCTGATGGAACACATTCACTCTCTGACAGCAGAGGGCGCTGATGGAACACATTCACTATGACAGCAGAGGGCGCTGATGGAACACATTCACTCTCTGACAGCAGAGGGTGCTGATGGAACACATTCACTATGACAGCAGAGGGCGCTGATGGAACACATTCACTCTCTGACAGCAGAGGGCGCTGATGGAACACATTCACTATGACAGCAGAGGGCGCTGATGGAACACATTTACTATGACAGCAGAGGGCGCTGATGGAACACATTCACTCTCTGACAGCAGAGGGTGCTGATGGAACACATTCACTATGACAGCAGAGGGCGCTGATGGAACACATTTACTATGACAGCAGAGGCGCTGATGGAACACATTCACTATGACAGCAGAGGGCGCTGATGGAACACATTCACTCTCTGACAGCAGAGGGCGCTGATGGAACACATTCACTATGACAGCAGAGGGCGCTGATGGAACACATTCACTATGACAGCAGAGGGCGCTGATGGAACACATTCACTATGACAGCAGAGGGCGCTGATGGAACACATTCACTCTCTGACAGCAGAGGGTGCTGATGGAACACATTCACTATGACAGCAGAGGGCGCTGATGGAACACATTCACTATGACAGCAGAGGGTGCTGATGGAACACATTCACTATGACAGCAGAGGCCGCTGATGGAACACATTCACTCTCTGACAGCAGAGGCCACTGATGGAACACATTCACTATGACAGCAGAGGACGCTAATGGAACACATTCGCTCTCTGACAGCAGAGGGCGCTGATGGAGCACAATTACTCTGTGACAGCAGAGGGCGCTGATGGAGCATTCACTCTCTGACAGCAGAGGGTGCTGATGGAACACATTGACTATGACAGCAGAGGGCGCTGATGGAACACATTCACTATGACAGCAGAGGGCGCTGATGGAACACATTCACTATGACAGCAGAGGGCGCTGATGGAACACATTCACTCTCTGACAGCAGAGGGCGCTGATGGAACACATTCACTCTCTGACATTAGAGGGCGCTGATGGAACACATTCACTATGACAGCAGAGGGCGCTGATGGAGCACATTCACTCTGTGACAGCAGAGGGCGCTGATGGAGCACATTCACTCTGTGACAGCAGAGGGCACTGATGGAACACATTCACTATGACAGCAGAGGGCACTGATGGAACACATTCACTCTCTGACAGCAGAGGGCGCTGATGGAACACATTCACTCTCTGACAGCAGAGGGCACTGATGGAACACATTCACTCTCTGACAGCAGAGGGTGCTGATGGAACACATTGACTATGACAGCAGAGGGCGCTGATGGAACACATTCACTATGACAGCAGAGGGCACTGATGGAACACATTCACTCTCTGACAGCAGAGGCGCTGATGGAGCACATTCACTCTCTGACAGTAGAGGACGCTGATGGAACACATTCACTCTGTGACAGCAGAGGGCGCTGATGAAACACATTCACTATTACAGCAGAGGGCGCTGATGGAGCATTCACTCTCTGACAGCAGAGAGCACTGATGGAACACATTCACTCTCTGACAGCAGAGGCGCTGATGGAGCATTCACTCTCTGACAGTAGAGGCGCTGATGGAACACATTCACTCTCTGACAGCAGAGGGCGCTGATGGAACACATTCACTTTGACAGTAGAGGCGCTGATGGAACACATTCACTATGACAGACGAGGGCGCTGATGGAACACATTTACTATGACAGCAGAGGGCGCTGATGGAACACATTCACTCTCTGACAGCAGAGGGCGCTGATGGAACACATTCACTCTCTGACAGTAGAGGGCGCTGATGGAACACATTCACTATGACAGCAGAGGGCGCTGATGGAACACATTCACTATGACAGACGAGGGCGCTGATGGAACACATTTACTATGACAGCAGAGGGCGCTGATGGAACACATTCACTCTCTGACAGCAGAGGGCGCTGATGGAACACATTCACTCTCTGACAGCAGAGGGCACTGATGGAACACATTCACTCTCTGACAGCAGAGGGCGCTGATGGAACACATTCACTCTCTGACAGCAGAGGGCGCTGATGGAACACATTCACTATGACAGCAGAGCGTGCTGATGGAACATATTCACTCTCTGACAGCAGAGGGCGCTGATGGAACACATTCACTCTCTGACAGCAGAGGCGCTGATGGAACACATTCACTCTCTCTGACAGCAGAAGGTGCTGATGGAACACATTCACTATGACAGCAGAGGGCGCTGATGGAACACATTCACTATAACAGCAGAGGGCGCTGATGGAACACATTCACTATGACAGCAGAGGGCGCTGATGGAACACATTCACTATGACAGCAGAGGGCACTGATGGAACACATTCACTCTCTGACAGCAGAGGGCGCTGATGGAACACATTCACTATGACAGCAGAGGGCGCTGATGGAACACATTCACTCTCTGACAGCAGAGGCGCTGATGGAACACATTCACTCTCTGACAGCAGAGGCGCTGATGGAGCACATTCACTCTCTGACAGTAGAGGACGCTGATGGAACACATTCACTATGACAGCAGAGGGCGCTGATGGAGCACATTCACTCTCTGACAGCAGAGGGCGCTGATGGAACACTTTCACTATGACAGCAGAGGGTGCTGATGGAACACATTCACTCTCTGACAGCAGAGGCGCTGATGGAACACATTCACTATGACAGCAGAGGGCGCTGATGGAACACATTCACTATGACAGCAGAGGGCGCTGATGGAACACATTCACTATGACAGACGAGGCGCTGATGGAACACATTTACTATGACAGCAGAGGGCGCTGATGGAACACATTCTCTCTGACAGTAGAGGCGCTGATGGAACACATTCACTATGACAGCAGAGGGCACTGATGGAACACATTTACTCTCTGACAGCAGAGGGCGCTGATGGAACACATTCACTCTCTGACAGCAGAGGGCGCTGATGGAACACATTCACTCTCTGACAGCAGAGGGCGCTCATGGAACACATTCACTCTCTGACAGCAGAGGGCACTGATGGAACACATTCACTCTCTGACAGCAGAGGGCGCCATGGAACACATTCACTCTCTGACAGCAGAGGGCGCTGATGGAACACATTCACTCTCTGACAGCAGAGGCACAGATGGAACACATTCACTCTCTGACAGCAGAGGGCGCTCATGGAACACATTCACTCTCTGACAGCAGAGGCGCTGATGGAACATTCACTATGACAGCAGAGAGCGCTGATGGAACATATTCACTCTCTGACAGCAGAGGGCTGATGGAACACATTCACTATGACAGCAGAGGGCTCTGATGGAGCACATTCACTCTCTGACAGCAGAGGCGCTGATGGAACACTTTCACTCTGACAGCAGAGGGCGCTGAAGGAACACATTCACTCTCTGACAGCAGAGGGTGCTAAAGGAACACATTCACTATGACAGCAGAGGGCGCTCATGGAACACATTCACTCTCTGACAGCAGAGGGCACTGATGGAACACATTCACTCTCTGACAGCAGAGGGCGCCATGGAACACATTCACTCTCTGACAGCAGAGGGCGCTGATGGAACACATTCACTCTCTGACAGCAGAGGGCACTGATGGAACACATTCACTCTCTGACAGCAGAGGGCGCTGATGGAGCACATTCACTCTCTGACAGCAGAGGGCGCTGATGGAGCACATTCACTCTCTGACAGCAGAGAGCGCTGATGGAACATATTCACTCTCTGACAGCAGAGGGCGCTGATGGAACACATTCACTATGACAGCAGAGGCGCTGATGGAACACATTCACTCTGACAGCAGAGGAGCTGATGGAACACATTCACTCTCTGACAGCAGAGGGCGCTGATGGAACACATTCACTCTCTGACAGCAGAGGAGCTGATGGAACACATTCACTCTCTGACAGCAGAGGGCGCTGATGGAACACATTCACTATGACAGCAGAGGACGCTGATGGAACACATTCACTATGACAGAAGAGGGCGCTGATGGAGCACTTTCACTCTGTGACAGCAGAGGGCGCTAATGGAACACATTCACTATGACAGCAGACGGTGCTGATGGAACACATTCACCCTATGACAGCAGAGGGCGCTGATGGAACACATTCACTATGACAGCAGAGGGCGCTGAAGGAACACATTCACTCTCTGACAGCAGAGGGCGCTGATGAAGCACATTCACTCTGTGACAGCAGTGGGCGCTGATGGAACACATTCACTCTGTGACAGCAGAGGGCACTGATGGAACACATTCACTCTGTGACAGCAGAGGGCGCTGATGGAACACATTCACTATGACAGCAGAGGATGCTGATGGAACACATTCACTATGACAGAAGAGGGCGCTGATGGAGCACATTCACTCTGTGACAGCAGAGGGCGCTAATGGAACACATTCACTATGACAGCAGAGGGTGCTGATGGAACACATTCACCCTATGACAGCAGAGGGCACCGATGGAACACATTAACTATGACAGCAGAGGGCGCTGACGGAACACATTCACTCTCTGACAGCAGAGGGCACTGATGAAGCACATTCACTCTGTGACAGCAGAGGCGCTGATGGAACACATTCACTCTGTGACAGCAGAGGGTGCTGATGGAACACATTCACCCTATGACAGCAGAGGGCGCTGATGGAACACATTCACTATGACAGCAGAGGGCGCTGAAGGAACACATTCACTCTCTGACAGCAGAGGGCGCTGATGAAGCACATTCACTCTGTGACAGCAGTGGGCGCTGATGGAACACATTCACTCTGTGACAGCAGAGGCGCTGATGGAACACATTCACTCTCTGACAGCAGAGGCGCTGATGGAACACATTCACTATGACAGCAGAGGGCGCTGATGGAACACATTCACTATGACAGCAGAGGGCTCTGATGGAGCACATTCACTCTCTGACAGCAGAGGCGCTGATGGAACACTTTCACTCTGACAGCAGAGGGCGCTGAAGGAACACATTCACTCTGACAGCAGAGGGTGCTAAAGGAACACATTCACTATGACAGCAGAGGGCGCTGATGGAGCACATTCACTCTCTGACAGTTGAGGGCGCTGATGGAGCACATTCACTCTCTGACAGAAGAGGGCGCTGATGGAACACATTCACTCTCTGACAGCAGAGGGCGCTAATGGAACACATTCACTCTCTGACAGCAGAGGGCGCTGATGGAACACATTCACTCTCTGACAGCAGAGGGCGCTGATGGAACACATTCACTCTCTGACAGCAGAGGGCGCTGAAGGAACACATTCACTATGACAGCAGAGGGCGCTGATGGAACACATTCACTCTCTGACAGCAGAGGGCGCTAATGGAACACATTCACTCTCTGACAGCAGAGGGCGCTGATGGAACACATTCACTCTCTGACAGCAGAGGGCGCTGAAGGAACACATTCACTCTCTGACAGCAGAGGGCGCTGAAGGAACACATTCACTCTCTGACAGCAGAGGGCGCTGATGGAACACATTCACTCTGTGACAGCAGAGGGCGCTGATGGAACACATTCACTATGACAGAAGAGGGCTCTGATGGAGCACATTCACTCTCTGACAGCAGAGGGCGCTGAAGGAACACATTCACTCTGTGACAGCAGAGGGTGCTGATGGAACACATTCACCCTATGACAGCAGAGGGCGCTGATGGAACACATTCACTATGACAGCAGAGGGCGCTGAAGGAACACATTCACTCTCTGACAGCAGAGGGCGCTGATGAAGCACATTCACTCTGTGACAGTAGTGGGCGCTGATGGAACACATTCACTCTGTGACAGCAGAGGGCGCTGATGGAACACATTCACTCTCTGACAGCAGAGGGCGCTGATGGAACACATTCACTATGACAGCAGAGGGCGCTGATGGAACACATTCACTATGACAGCAGAGGGCTGATGGAGCACATTCACTCTCTGACAGCAGAGGGCGCTGATGGAACACTTCACTCTGACAGCAGAGGCGCTGAAGGAACACATTCACTCTCTGACAGCAGAGGGTGCTAAAGGAACACATTCACTATGACAGCAGAGGGCGCTGATGGAGCACATTCACTCTCTGACAGTTGAGGGCGCTGATGGAGCACATTCACTCTCTGACAGAAGAGGGCGCTGATGGAACACATTCACTCTCTGACAGCAGAGGGCGCTAATGGAACACATTCACTCTCTGACAGCAGAGGGCGCTGATGGAACACATTCACTCTCTGACAGCAGAGGCGCTGATGGAACACATTCACTCTCTGACAGCAGAGGGCGCTGAAGGAACACATTCACTATGACAGCAGAGGGCGCTGATGGAACACATTCACTCTCTGACAGCAGAGGGCGCTAATGGAACACATTCACTCTCTGACAGCAGAGGGCGCTGATGGAACACATTCACTCTCTGATAGCAGAGGGCGCTGAAGGAACACATTCACTCTCTGACAGCAGAGGGCGCTGAACACATTCACTCTCTGACAGCAGAGGGCGCTGATGGAACACATTCACTCTGTGACAGCAGAGGGCGCTGATGGAACACATTCACTATGACAGAAGAGGAGCTCTGATGGAGCACATTCACTCTCTGACAGCAGAGGCGCTGAAGGAACACATTCACTCTGTGACAGCAGAGGGCGCTGATGGAACACATTCACTATGACAGCAGAGGGCGCTGATGGAACACATTCACTATGACAGCAGAGGGCGCTGATGGAACACATTCACTCTCTGACAGCAGCTATATGCCAGCAATGCTCCTGAACACACCTGGTTTTCAGACCAGGCGCCCATCGGTGAAAAGATGCCCCGGTGCATTTGTTATTTAAATGATGATATACAGTGGCATGAATATGTATCTGAAGCCTTTGTAATTTCTCACATTTCTGTATAAAATCACCATCAAATGTGATCTGATCTTTGTCAAAATGACAGATGAAAACAACAGTGTCTGCTTTAACTGAAACCACCCAAACATTTATATGTTTTCATATTTTTAATGAGGATAACATGCAAACAATAACAAAAGGGGGAGGAATAATTAACTGAACCATCACATTTAATATCTGGTTGCGCATGGTTTTCTTACCAGGTGTGTGTTTTATAGTGAGCAGGGCAGCTCACTCCTCAGTGATTGGACACACTCCTGACTTACATTGTTTAGTAACAATTGGTATTAATTGCTCTCAAAGTCTCCTTAGGCAGAAGGTTCAGTTACTTATTCCTCCCCCTTCTGTCATTGTTTGCATGTTATCCTCATTAAAAATATGAAAACCCATAAATGTTTGGGTGGATTTAGTTAAAGAAGACACTGTTGTTTTCATTTGCGTCATTTTGACAAAGACCAGATCACATTTGATGGTGATTTTATGCAGAAATGTGAGAAATTCCAAATGCTTCAGATACTTTTTCATGCCACTGTATATATATATATATATATATATATATATATATATATATATATATATATATATATATATATATATATATATATATATAGCACAATACAGAACAATCACACATACAGATGAAGGAAGGCATGAAACTATAGAACCTCCCCAATGCAGAACACACATAAATAAATGGAGATCATATAACAGGGGCAATGTTTTTGTGGGGTTTTTTTTTCAAATATAAATAAATCAGTCAATGCAGACTGCACACAGACATTAAGTGGTTAGATTTGAGCACATTTACAATGCAGCTCTTTTAACAACTTTTGCATGTAATGGAGAGCTATTTTGTGTTTAATTACATTTACATTTACATGTATGCATTTAGCAGACGCTTTTATCCAAAGCGACTTACAACTGAGGAGTACAGGAAGCGATCAGTCACGAAGAGGCGAAGAAACGCAAAAAGTGCCTTAAATACCAAGTTTTGGGCATTACTCAGTGTAGCCTAAGCTAAAATAGGGAAGGAATAAAAGAGAAATAGAGGAAAAAGAATAGTTTTTTTTATGATAAGATTGTGACGCCCCTATTGGTCGTTCTTTGTCGTGTGTATGTGTTGTGTCTACAGGTCCTTCTCAAAAAATTAGCATATTGTGATAAAAGTTGATTATTTTCCATAATGTAATGATAAAAATTCAACTTTCATATATCTCAAAAAATTTGCATATCATGAAAAGCTTCTCTAAACGAGCTATTAACATAATCATCTGAATCAACTAATTAACTCTAAACACCTGCAAAAAGATTCCTGAGGCTTTTAAAACTCCCAGCCTGGTTCATTACTCAAAACCTCAATCATGGGTAAGACTGCCGACCTGACTGATGTCCAACAGCGGCAGAAGCGCCTGACCTGGGCTACTGAGAAGCAGCACTGGACTGTCACTCAAATTTTGCATGTCATTCGGAAATCAAGGTGCCAGAGTCTGGAGGAAGACTGGGGAGAAGGAAATGCCAAAATGCCTGAAGTCCAGTGTGTTAAGTACCCACAGTCAGTGATGGTCTGGGGTGCCATGTCAGCTGCTGGTGTTGGTCCACTGTGTTTTATCAAGGGCAGGGTCAATGCAGCTAGCTATCAGGAGATTTTGGAGCACTTCATGCTTCCATCTGCTGAAAAGCTTTATGGAGATGAAGATTTCATTTTTCAGCACGACCTGGCACCTGCTCACAGTGCCAAAACCACTGGTAAATGGTTTACTGACCATGGTATTAATGTGCTCAATTGGCCTGCCAACTCTCCTGACCTGAACCCCATAGAGAATCTGTGGGATATTGTGAAGAGAAAGTTGAGAGACGCAAGACCCAACACTCTGGATGAGCTTAATGCCGCTATCGAAGCATCCTGGGCCTCCATGTCACCTCAGCAGTGCCACAGGCTGATTGCCTCCATGCCATGCTGCATTGAAGCAGTCATTTCTGCAAAAGGATTCCCGACCAAGTATTGAGTGCATAACTGAACATAATTATTTGAAGGTTGACTTTTTTGTATTAAAAACACTTTTCTTTTATTGGTCGGATGAAATATGCAATTTTTTTGAGATAGGAATTTTGGGTTTTCATGAGCTGTATGCCAAACTCATCAGTATTAAAACAATAAAAGACCTGAAATATTTCAGTTGGTGTACAATGAATCTAAAATATATGAAATTTTTAATTTATCATTACATTATGAAAAATAATGAACTTTTATCACATTATGCAAATTTTTTGAGAAGGACCCGTGTATTGCAGAACGTAAGGTGTCCAATGCGGCTGAAGCAGCAGTTTTGGCTGATGAGTATGAGTTAATTCATAAATCCTGTTCCCAATGGGGGTTTCCCTTAGAAGCCAATCATCTTCAAGATCTTAGAAAACAGCCAATGGCAGTGCCAATGCCATGGGCATGCAGAATTTGCATGCATAACTCCGCCCCACCATGCGATCGATATCCGTTGCTGTATATAGGCACATTCACTGCTCGATGTGTTTGGGCTTCAGCATGTTCAGGCAGTGTTTGTGGATGTGTCATGTTTCCACTGCGGGAACGTGACCATCGCGATGTTGTGGTCGAGACTCTGTGATCTCAGTGAGGAGAGAGAGTCCCCTCTGCCACACCCCAATCTACCGTCTCCGAGAGAGGCGGTACTTTGGCTGGTGACCAGGGTGACCTGAGGGCTGTGCTGTGGTATTAAGACCCCCAACGATCATTCCCCGCCCACGCTCCCCTCTCGCACATCGCTTCCCGCGAGTGCTAGACTGAAACAGATAACAGCGAGATTTAGATCGCCGCATCTCAAGGTGGGCTAGAGTCCTTTGGGGATGACGATTAGGCTGTGCTCCACCTTCGGGTGTGCCAGTGCTGCCTGATCCGACCTAGAGTTGACTGCCATGTTATCTTAGGCAGCCGTGAGCTTCGGGCTGGTGTGGAACTCTGCCCTGTCACGAGTGCTCGTGGTTGTGCGATTGGTTTTTGGGACGGCGCCGCCCCGAGGTGCATGAGTAGTGCTTCCCGTGAGTGCTCTTCTGCCTTCTCTGCACTCGATGGGGCCACGGCCTGGGGTACACTGGGGTCCCCACCACTGTTGAGCACTCCGTTGCGCACTACGGTGTCCACGGAGGGCTTCGACGTGGCGTGGCTATCCTGAGCACCTCCCAAGCCTGTGGGCTCGTCTAATTTGGTGGCGTAGTCCTGCAGAGCTACTGGGTAGGCCGCCGCCCCTTTGCACATGCACGAGGGTGGAGCCGACCCAGGGCTCCTCAATGAGCTGTGTGCCGCCACTGATCGCGCCCTCTGAGCGGTGATGATGGCCACACACTCCCTGGGTGTGCGATGTCCACAGCTGGTGTCTGGGAGAAACACCTTGCCTTACCTGGTGATGTGGGGGAAGTTGAGTGAGCCCGCCTCCTCAACTCGCCCATATCCCAGGCTGGCCTCTTCGGCGGCGCGGCTGAGAACTGCGCCCTAAGGTTCTTGGCCGCCCGAGAGCAGCTTGAGACTGTAACGCGTTCTGCCCTGGCGGCCAGCTGCTGCACCAGCCGCCGGCTCAATCGCCCCAGTCCGCTCCACTGCCTGACTTAACACCAGGCTAGAGGTGGACAACTCAGAGATTCTTTCCAGGGGATGGTAGCAGGGCCTCTCCTTCCCCCGGTAGAGGGCCAGGGGAAATTCTTCCGCTGCTGGCCTCCGGACTGGCGGCGCTTGGAAAGTACCCACGTCCCCATCTCTGAGGACACAGAGACTGGGCTGTGCCGCTCTCGTCCCTCTCTCTCACCAGCCTCCTCTCAGAGCAGACCCCAGTGGAACGTGCATCCTTCCCTGGTCTCCTCTGTCAGGACACAGCTGCTGGCTGTGCCCCACACCTGGACACTACGCCTCCCACGTCTGGGCCAGTCACGCTACCTCGCTGCACCACCCGGGGTATGTCTGTGGTTCAGTTCCTGGGAGTCTGGCTACAGCTTCCGCGACTGTCCGTGGAAGCTGACCGCCAGGCCACGAAAACCATTAGGCTCGGCTACGCGATTCAGTTCGCGCAGGCTCCTCCCCACTTCCGGGGAGTACGCTCACCATGTTGGGGCCCAATGTCCCAGTCATGCGTGCAGAGGTTGCCACCCTACTGCCGAAATGAAGTCCGGCTTCCTCAGCCCTTACTTCACTGTACCCTAGAAAACCGGTGGGTTACGGGCAATCCTGGCTTTCGTTCAGGATGTTGGCAGCGAACGCCTTCTCGAATGAGTTTGTCCAGTAGGTTGGTTGCAGCGAACGACCAGAAGGACGCCTACTTCCTTGTCTCCTACCTCGAAGCCAACCATTCCTACAGGTCTGCTTCGAGGGGCGGACATTTAAGTACGCGGTTCTCCCATTAGGGCTAGCTCTGTCCCCTCGTGCCTTCACGAAGTCAAGCCACTCAGGCAGCACAGGGTTTGCATCCTGATCTGCCTCAACGACTGGCTCAGCCTGAGTCACCTCACTCGAACAGGGTGCAAACACAGAGTTCTAGTGCTCCAGCACATAGCCCGTCAGGTCAACTGGGAGAAGAGCAACTCTGCTCCGTGCCAGGGATCCACTTTTCCCGGTATGGTTTTCGACTGGTCGCCATGTGCGTGCAGCTTATCAGCGAGCGCGCAGTCAATGTTGACTTGCCTCCGTTAAATCGAGAGCAAGAGTGCTGGACAGGACCCCTGCGCCTCCTGCATGTCAATTACCTCGAGTGGCTGGCAGTACGGTTTGCCTTGCACCGCTTCCAAGCATTGCTGAAGGGTCAACAGGTAGTAGTCTGGTCAGACTACACGGTCAGTAGCATACATCAACCACCAGGCTGATCTATGCTCCCACCGTAAGTCTCAACTCGCCCGCCATCTCGTTCTATGGAGTCAGAAGTATCTGAGGTCCTTCAGCTGTCCATATCCCGGGAGAACTGGACCATGCAGCTTACGAGCTCTCACGGTTCAGCCACTTCCTGGAGAATGGAGACTCCATCCCCAGTCGGTCCAGCTGATTTGGGAACAGTTCGGAGACGCACAGAAGATCTGTTGCCTCCCACGACTCTTCCCACTGCAGCCTGTTTTTTTCCCTGACCAAGGGCACGCTTGGCACGGATGCACTGACGCACAGCTGGCCGCTGGGCCTCACGCAAATATCGTCCCCCAGTGAGCCTTCTCGCACAGCTATTGTGCAGAATCAGGGAGGACAAGGAGCAGGTCCTTCTGGTTGCCCTGTATTGGCACGGCCGGACCTGGTTCCCCAAACTCTTACTCCTTGGGTCAGCCCTTCCCTGACTTATTCCTCTGAGGGACCTCCTCAAAGATGGGGCAACCTATGGCACCCGAGTCCCGGTCTTGGTGCCGCCACGTGTGGCTTCTGGATCAGACGTGGTAGGTTTAAGTACCCTACCACCTTTGCTGGTGGCTACCATCACTTCCGCTTGGGCAGAGTGTACACGACACGCCTATGCTTTTAAGTGGAACCTCTTCGTCACATGGTGTTCTTCTCACCAAAAAGACCCCTGGAAATGCCCGATCGGGTCCGTTCTCTCATTTTGCCAAGTAGGGTTGGAACAAAGGCTGTCTCCTTCCACCCTTAAAGTATATGTGGCCGCAATATCTGCCCACCACGACCTCTTCGGGAACAAAAAGCTAAGTCAGCACGACCTGGTCATCAGGTTACTGAGAAGAGCGAGGAGACTAAATCCTCCTCGCTCTCCCTTCGTACCCTCGTGGGACGTCTCAGTAGTCTTAGTTGCTCTGCAGAGGCCTCCCCTTGAGCCTTTGCGGTCAGTCGATCTTGAGTTCTTGTCTATGAAGACCGCTCCTGACCGCATCGGCCTCCGTCAAGAAAGTAGGGGACATGCAGGCATTTTCGGTTGACGAAGCGTGCCTGGAATTCGGATGTGTGCACAAGGTTCCCACCACTCCATGAAGGGACCAGGTGGTGAACCTGCAAGCGCTGCCCTTGGAGGAGGCAGACCCAGCCTTGGCACTGCTCTGTCCAGTACGCGTTCTGTGCTTACTTACGACAGGACGCAGTGTTCATGACCTCAGACCAGCTCTTTGTCTGTTATGGTGGAGAGCAGAAGGGAGGTCGGTCTCACTGAATTGTGGACACCATTGTTTTGGCTTACCAGCAGGAGGCCGTCCATGCCCCCTTTGGGTCAGGGCACACTCCACTCGGAGCGTGGCCTCCTCTTGGGTTTTAGGCATGACGTTCCGCTAACAGACATCTGCAGAGCTGCAGGCTAGGTGACACCTACACATTTGCAGATTCTGCAATCTCCAAGTGAAGCCGGTGTCCGACTATGTACTCGCCTCTCTATTAGTAGCCAGTTATGGACTAGGCTCAGGTGTCTTCGCTTGCTCGCCATTCCACTCCACGGACTGTATATGGGTGAATTCTCCTCAGGTGAACTTCCCGGAAGCCCTGAGCTCCTCCAGCACTGTCAATGCCGACACCAGTAAGTCTGCCCTCTCGAGCCCAGACCCTCGTATCCGGCCAGGTGCCCCGTGTGCATGGTGCCCCTCTGGCGACCCCTACACGTGTATTTCCACCGTAAGCCTCCTTGAGCAGGTGTCTTCCCTTGGCAAGACTTGCCACCCCTGGGGTTAAAAATCCACCTTCGGCTGGTCCCCCAGAGTTCTCCAAATGCAGCCCGCGGGGTCATATGTGTACTCTCTAAGTCCTCCTTACGGGCAGGCATCTTTGCATATCTCCACCTGGAATATGCTCCCAGTGTACCTTAGTATTCCAATATAATCACGCCACTCGGCTGTCTTCCAGTGCCCTGCGTAAGTGTGAGCGCCCTGCTAGTACGGACGAAGGACTCACACTTACGCAGGGCACTGGAAGACAGCCGAGTGGCGTGATTATATTGGGACCCCCATTCGTCAGTCACTGATTAGACTGTGAGAGGAAAAATGAAACCCGGTTGAAAACAACTCGTTCAAGTGTTTTCGCTATGTATGGCAGGAGAGAAATAGGTCTGTAGTTTTCTACAAGTGATGTGTCTAAAGTGGGTTTCTCAAGCAGTGGGGTGACCCGAGCCTGCTTGAATGTGGTAGGGAAAAGGCCAGTGCAGAGAGATGTGTTGATGATGTGTGTGAGTGCTGGCAGGAGTGTAGGAGAGATCGCTTGTAGAAGGTGTGAGGGGATGGGATCTAGAGGGCAGGTGGTGGGATGGCTGGAGAGGAGAAGTTTAGATACTTCTGCCTCAGTGAGTGTAGAGAAGGAGGAGAGAAGATGTTTGGTTGTGGATGTGGCTGATCTATAGTTCTGCGTGTGTGGAGGTGGGAACTGACTGCTGATGGTCATAGTTTTATTCGTGAAAAAGTGGGCAAAATCGTCTGTAGATAAAGATGTGGTGGGAGGTGGTGGAGGACAGAGGAGAGAGTTGAATGTTCTGAAAAGTGTGCGTGTGTTAGAGGTGCTGTTGATTTTGTTGTGGAAATATGAGGATTTAGCCTCATGGACATCATCTGAGAATGATGAGAGCAGAGATTGATACTTACCCAGGTCAGACGGGTCGTTTGATTTTCGCCATTTTCTCTCTACTGAGAACATCAGATAACCATGGGTTAGCGGGAGTAGGGTGTGCTGGCCTAGAAGATAGAGGGCAGATACTATCTAGACAAGAAGTTAAAGTAGAACATAAAGTGTCTGTTGCAGTGTTGACATCCATGGATGAGAACTGTGTGGGTGAGGGAAGAGAGGATGACACAGCAGAGGAGAGATGAGAGGGAGAAAGAGAGCGCAGGTTTCATCTGAAAGTAACTGGTAGGTGGATTGGGGATGCAGGAGTAGTAAATTGTAGATTAAATGTGATGAAGTAATGGTCTGAGATGTGTAGGGGTCCGCTCTTTGGTGGTGTTGATCACAGGTAGAGTCGAAAGAAGATGTCTTTATCAGAGTCGGTCTTCACACGAGGAGGCTATACACGAGGGCTGAACACTTCCGCGCCAGCGCTGACACGCTTATTAAATAGACGCCTTATACTACTTGGAGTGAGAACAGCTGTGGACGCTTATAATTAGTAGGTGTCAAGTAACGAAGTACAAATACTTCGTTACCTTACTTAAGTAGAAATTTTGGGTATCTATACTTTATTGGAGTAATTATTTTTCAGCCTACTTTTTACTTCTACTCCTTACATTTTTGCGCAATTATCTGTACTTTCTACTCCTTACTTTTTTTTAAATAGCCTCGTTACTCCTTTTTTTTTTTTAGCTTGTTTGTTAAAAAAAACTATGCAGATAAATCGCGTCATCCGGATAGTGTGAATTTGACTGTGGTTGGATGAGAAGAAGTGTAAACATATACCATTCCAACACCCTATTGGTTACTACGAGATCCATCGCGCCCGCAAATGGTTCAGAGCACAAATCACTCACGGTGTTGCCAGATTGGGCGGGTTCCCGGATGAGCACGCACGCTCAGCCAATCAGCGATCAGCAGGCAGACGCTCCATTCAGATCATGACAGCCAGGTTTTTAGCGCGATAACTCCGTATAGCTGACTGTATATTCAAGAGATCGCTATGCTAAAGTGGCATATATATATATAAGTAGGCTACAGTAAGCTGTATCTACAGTAAAGAGTGGGAGAGTGAACCAACTCTCAAACGAGGATTACACCTGTGACTCAAGACTCTGTATAAATATAATCATGACTCCTGTCCATCATCATATACACACTCAGGACATCTGCAACCCCAACAGCTGCTGAAAGAGGTTAGAATCAACAATTCATCAGCTTTGACTGGGCTAAGTGTTCTACTTCACGAATGTACTGTCATTTTGTCAGAGCAAAGCTAAACGCATTGTTGTTATTTTTTATTTGCGGATTATTGTACAGTATCGCACATTTTGGCAGTGGTGTGTTAATAACTGAAATGCCTGTCAATTACGGTGCTTTTTCCGATCTTTTATATTAGGCACTTTTTGCACTTAAAGTGGCTAATTCAATGATATTACATTATTTTCCCAGTTAAAGTTTTTTTTTTTTTTTTGAGCGGGCTGATTTTGGTGAGCTTTGAGCCCTGCACGGGCTTCAGTTCTAGGCCCTAGCCCGGTCCGAGTCCGACTGGAGCCTGTGTTTAGTTTGTTTTTAATCCTCCTTATGACACACTGCTGCAGTCATTGAAACAGTTCAGCTTTGTTTTTAATGTCAAAGTAGTTATATTTCGTTTCGTTTCTTTATTAAGTTCATTTAGAAAAATGTTTGGATATTTTTTTAGTTTTTAAATTAAAGTTTTTATTTTTTAAAGTGACAACCAAGCAGTTAGCGTCGACAGTGAGTTACACAATCTAAACAAATAAAATAAAAATAAAACATGCTGGTTGTCTTATCTTACACCTCTCCGGGAAATGAATAGCTATAAATCGATGCGCGAGTTCACCAAAAGATATGAGCTGCATTTTATTCATAATCATCTCATTTCAAGATCAAAGACCGCAATATGACAAAAAGCGAGCTAAGCACTAGTAAGATCATTTAGTCTCATTCATTTTATTGAAGATGATTATGAGTGTGTCTCAATCTGCTCCTAGTTCAGTAGTCAGGCACTGATCTGGGATCAGCCTATTGACTTATGTCCTGATCAGTGCCCTGACTACTGAACTAGGGAGCTGATTGAGACACACGCCATGTGTTTTTGAGCATCTAAGACTTATTTTTAGTTTCACTATGGCCGTTTGAGTGTTGAGTGTAGGCTACTCATTTGTGGCGACGCATGTTGCAGTAACGCTCGGATCTGGCTACAAAAGCCTATAACACGCTCTCACGCGTTTATCTTTTAACAATTTGCCAGGAGTGAAATTTACATATGTGGTTTAAACAACCAGATGCATTTATACTTGTCCAGTTTTGTCTGAAATGTTTTGTAGACCACCTTCTGAATTGGTTTGTTTGAGTGAACGCCTCCTGATACTGCTGCTGGCGCAGCCCGGACTCTGAACACTGTGTGAGTCAGTTTTGACAATCGCCTATATCACCTAATAATGGCCTAATAGCCTATCATGGTCTCATGCTGTTTCCACCAGCGCAGCACATCTCTCACTGTTTCTTTTAATTACTAAAATAAATATAAAATGAAGGAGAAGCCTAAAAAGGGCCCGAAGCCAGGCCCGCGTTTGAGGTATGACATGAAAATTGGCCCAAGCCCGCCATAGGGCGTTAAAAGTCGGGTCCGCTGGCTCGGCCAGAAATGTATAGGGCTCTAAATCGTCGACCCAATCTGGCAACACTGATTACACATGTAGCCTACATTTACATTCCAAAAAAGGTAATTGATAACATGCCCCGAAGTTTAATGTTTTGCACCATTACAATACATATAGGTAACTAGTCATCATATCTTCCGCTTGATGAAACACATGTTAATGCTCAGCAGTACACATATATGGTATATTTGCATTGTACTAAAATGCATTCATTTTCAATGGGTATATATGCGGCCTGAACAGGTAGCCTAGTGCATCCCAAATTTTTCAACATTAATATTTTATTACAACATTATAGTAATTATGGCCTTTAGAATAATGCTTTTTGAGGAGGTGGGGTAGTGCACTATAGACCCTGTCTGTAATGCACTGTAGGCCCTCGCCTAAGCTTTTGTCCTTAATGGCATTTGTTCTCCTTACATTACTTTTACTTTTATACTTTAAGTAGTTTTAAAACCAGTACTTTTATACTTTTACTTAAGTAAAAGCTTGAGTTGATACTTCAACTTCTTTAGAAGTATTTTTAAACCCTAGTATCTATACTTCTACTTGAGTAATGAATGCAGTACTTTGACACCTCTGATAATTAGCCCAAAGGATCAAGGCAAACGCCTGTCAATGGCTCGAATCAAAACGAAAACTATGACTCACTACCTGTGCTAAAATCCAGCAATAAAAATAACAATTGACTGCAGAATGGCGCAGGCGAAAACAGCCATGGTTATAATTCAAATGCAATTTGCTAACACAGTAAAATTATGACAAGATAGATAAGTGCAAAATCGAAATGTGTCCTTCTTCTAGCATGCAATACACTAAGTAAGAGTATTCACAAAAACACTTACATATGGCTCCCGGCTCTTCACAGACCTGGACGCTTCTAAAATATTTTTACATTTAATTATTGATCAAATCCATGAATTTAAGGGTAAATAACATACAAATTGCATTTAAAAAGTCAAAATCAAATGATATAAGCTTTTTGGACAAAAAAAATTTTTTTAGGTAATTTTGACCCATGAGGGAAGGATTTGTAGGAGGATGAAGTAGAGGGTTAATTGATTATTCCAAGGTGATAAAAGGTGTGTAGTAAAGTTTCAGTGTTAATCATAAACTCCAACTGTTCACATTTTAAAAACAATTCATAGTTTGTGTAATATGATAAATTGCTTGAGCTGTTTTGCCTGATTGATTGCAGACACTCAAGCCAAATATGAACAAATAATAAAATATGTTGCTAGTCTAGGCTAGTACAATTTATTTTGACTCTTTGGTGTGTTTGGCCTTTTTTTAAACTTGTGAGGCCTTCAAATTAATTTGAATAGTTACCTTGTGCTACCTTGCTGTCATTCAGTGATACAGTACTCCAGCGTGTCGTCTACAATGACTGAAATGAATCTCCACAAACGTTTCTATGGCCTACTAAAATGAATGTAAGCAAACCTGTTGTGATTATTCTATGTCATCCTTAATGTCTTGCTCATTTTGCAGATAGCCCCATCAGTAAGGCTCAAGTACCCTTTATCAATACCAAACCACGAATGGTTTCCTTTTTGTCTCATATTATATTGGCTATCATGTAGCATTTTCATTTATGTCACAATAGTAAATGCACATTTACCTATACATAAGCTACATACTAAAGAAAATATTTCTTAATCTGGTAGTCATTATAATAAGCATTGCAGTATATAATTGATTATAGAATACACAAGTACATTTTTGATGACTGGTTTGTTCTGATGACACATTCTTCTTGGAGATAGGTAAGCAGCTATTTCAAGAATTGGGGGAGAGACTAGCCGAGACAGCTTTTAAGGATTCTGCTTTGACTGCTGTCTGGCAGAAATCACCTCTCTAAGATCTTTCCTCTGCTTCTTGCGAGATATATGCTTCCCATCATAAATCAAAGCACGAGACAGACGGTGTTGGAGGAAAACACCGCAAAAC
The DNA here is from genome assembly GCA_023029165.1 of Gobiocypris rarus. Classification (NCBI taxonomy): domain Eukaryota; kingdom Metazoa; phylum Chordata; class Actinopteri; order Cypriniformes; family Gobionidae; genus Gobiocypris; species Gobiocypris rarus. The sequence goes on from CM040932.1 coordinate 53,264,669, forward strand.
ATGACAGAATGGACAGTATTCTTCTGTATTTGCAATACATGAGCCGTGGTTCAGCTGCACGAGACCAACGCTGCCAGTGTGAATGCACAACGGACAAGCGTGCGCCTCCAGCTCTTCATACGCAGTGCTTCTGCCCTGCCAACGCACTGCTTGTGCGTGCGGTGTGTGAAGCCGGCATTATTCGACGCTGGCGCATCCTCCAACTCATTATCTCCCCCACTTGCCATTTTTACAGGTGACAGGACCTACAGCACACCACTTTTACTGTCTTTTAATTCTTTTAAATGTTCTATTTCGCTCGGAAAGGACACCTACTGTCCGAGGTAACATACGGGCACGAGGCTACATTGCGCATGCGTCGAACCGTGTAGCGCTTACGCTCGAACCGAGACAAGCGTAACCAAAAATTTTTTCATGTACCATGCCACCCCAAATAAAGACAAATTCTCATTAAGCAGTGTATATGATGATCCTGTGTCAGCTAAAGCTTGGCCTTGCCCAGAGTCAATGTTTACTCATCCTTTTTCTTCAACTCTACCACAGCAGTTGATTGATCAATCAACTGCTGTGGTAGAGTTAAAGAAAAAGGATGAGTAGGTGATTACACAAACTCCATATGAGTAACAGTGCTAGCAATGGGATTCCTACCATGATTACTTTTAACAGGATTTGAACTTTGCTGACCTTTATAGTCTTTGTTCTTACCAGAACCACCCTGAGGACAAGAAAACGGAGAGCAAGAACCCTTACACCGCCAACAGAAGAGTGCATTAGAGGAGTCCTATGATAATGTGTTACTGGGTTACTGTTACTGGGTTAAAACAGAATTTTTAATTATTGGACAAAAAAACTCCACAAGTAGTAACCTAGAATACTGTCTAACACTTGATGGCTACTCTGTCAAGTCCTCATCGTCAGTTAGGAACCTTGATGTGCTCTTTGATACCAATCTTTCGTAATGAGACTCTCCTCCAGGTAGGAGCGTGCACCAAGGCTAAGGCTGATACTCAATGGTCGAAGCCCCCCGTTTACATCGTTGGTCAAAAAGTGTGGCTTTCAACCAAGAACATTCCTCTCCACTCCGTTTGTAATAAGTTGGCTCCCAAATTCATCTGCCCGTTCACTGTCACAAAAGTCCTAATTCCAGTGGCAGTTCACCTCAAACTTCTTCCAGTGTACAGGATAATTCATCCCGTCTTTCATGTCTTCTGAAATTAAAGCCTGCGTCATTCACATATTAATTCACAATTACCACTCGGCTGATCATCAGCACCAGCTGCTACTTGTTTTCTGTGTGTATATATATATATACTCATTGTCATTCTTCTTGTGTTTGTCAGATCATTGGGTTTTTGTTCCTATGTTCTTGTCTGTCTCCTGGCCATTGTGGATTCCCTGTTGAATTGTTCATCATTTTGCCTGTCTTCGGTTGTTTCGGTTGGTGTTGTTTCCCGTCCTTGTTCAGCGGTGGACTGGAATCTCTGATCACTCCTATCTTCCATGTTGTCCACTGAGTCCCTGTGCTGCCAAGTGTTGACTGTTCCAGGCATCATCTCTTCATCTGACCCTGTTCCACTACTCTCATCTGTGACTTACAGTAAATATTATTGTTTCACTCACAACTGAATCCTCTGGCTTATTTTCTGTGAAAACTTGACTATAGGGCGATTTTCTACCGGCCTCAATATCAGAACATTTTGCAAGATTCTGTATCCTGCAAAAAATGCTTAATGTAAAACAAAAACATACATGGTTGTAATGACATGAGTGTGAGTAAATGATGACAGAATGTTATTTATTTATTTTATTATTTTTTTGATGGTGATGATGATGATGATGATGATGATGATGATGATGATGAATTTATCTTTTAGCTAAATGAGGTGATTCATGTTGCTTTTATTGTAATTGCTTTAGTGTTTGATTAATCTGCATGGAGAGTTGCAGGTTTAAAGCCCATTTGAGAACCAAACATCACAAAAGCACATATGAGGGTCCCCCTTTCAGAATGTTCAGTGAAATTTCATTCACATAATGTGCAATATACACCTTCACATTCACAACTCTGTTGAACATCATGTCCAATTAAACTGTATGTTCATTCATAACAGGCAATTCAGCAGATTATCGCAGTGACATGATGAGTTATCCGCGCTTTTAATGACTATCTGCCGCAGGGACGTGTCCTTAATGAGCAAATCTTTCTGAGGATATATTTACTCTCTCTCTCTCTCTCTCTCTCTCTCTCTCTCTCTCTCTCTCTCTCTCTCTCTCTCTCCCTCACTCAGTGTCACTTTTATTTCATTGCTTTCCTGCGTCATACCACCTAAGCATATTAAAAATGAATTCTTGCCAGATGATCAAGTTTATCACCTCATAGAGATGATCACTCAATCGCTGGAATCTTGAGATTTTCTAAGGGTGACCTGGTCCACATTTCACTTATGTCCAGCTATTTTAATTCACACAAAAAAAATTAGGACTATATATGTAAAATTGCATAGCCTATACAATGTCCATTCAGTTTGATTACACATTTTTACATAAACTAATAATCTTAAAGGGGTGATAAATCAACTTTCTATTCAGCCTTTGATATGTAAAAGGTCAAGTCAAGTCAACTTTATTTAAATAGCGCTTTTAACAATGCAGATTGTTTCAAAGCAGCTTCACTGTGTTAAACAGGAAAATAATGCAACACTTTATTTCAATTATCATACAGTGAAATGTGGGCTTTAGATCAGTGATTAGATCAGTAATATAGTTTATATGGTTAATTTAGTTTAACAATTAGATTTATTTGGATATTTAATTTAAAAATGTAGTGTCCCCAGCTGAGCAAGCCAAGTCAGTTGCAAGGAAACCAAAACCCCATCAGGTGACCTAATGGAGAAAAATAAACCTTGGGAGAAACCAGGCTCAGTCGGAGTGCCAGTTCTCTTCTGGCCAATTAACAAACAGCGTAAGATTATTATTCTGGCAACTTTACAGGTCAGAGGTCATAATAGATCGGAATATTCTAAAGATTGGAGGTAACACACTGGAGACAGGTTTTTTGAGGATGATGTATCGATTTAACAATTATTAAATTACTATATACGAAAGATCGGAGTCATCACGCCGAGACGGGTTATATTGAGGATGACATATCGATTTAAACAATAAATAGGAATATTCAAACAATCTGAGTCATCACCGAACTCAGGTTAATTGAGGATGCCGTGTCAAAAGGGCAATTTCAAGGGGAATCTAATTGACACGGTCTCTGCAGAAAATTTAGCAGTAGACCTCGGGATAAAACATAGAGACTATTATTAGCCTAGATGCCATTCTTCTGATGATGTAACGAGTACATCAGGTGTTATGGGAAGTTTTCCAGGTTCCGGCTGACCTAGTTAATGCAGCCTAACAATCATTTAATTGAAAAAGTGTTTTGTGTATGCCATAGAAAAGAGATGTGTTTTTAGTCTAGATTTAAACTGCCAGAGTGTGTCTGCTTCCCGAACAATTCTAGGAAGACTGTTCCAGAGTTTAGGTGTTAAATAGGAAAAGGATCGACCGCCTGCAGTAGACGTGATGGAATATAATGTGTTAAGAGCTCGCTCAAGTATTGGGGAACTAGACCATTTAGTGCTTTGTAAGTAATAAGCAAGATTAAAAAATGTATGCAATGTTTAACAGGGAGCCAGTGCAGTTTTGAAAGAACCAGGCTAATGTGATCATACTTCCTGGTTCTAGTAAGAACTCGGCTGCTGCTTTTTGGACCAGCTGGAGTTTGTTTATTAAGCGAGCAGGGCAACCACCTAGTAGAGCATTACAATAATCTAGTCTTAAGGTCATGAACGCATGAACTAACTGTACAGCATTTTGCATTGATAGCATTTTGCGTAATTTAGATATATTTTTAAGATGGTAGAATGAAGTTTTACAGATGCTAGAAACGTGGGTTTCAAACGAAAGATTGGTATCAAAGAGCACACCCAGGTTCCTCACTGACGACGAGGACTTGACAGAGCAGCCATCAAGTGTTAGACAGTATTCTAGGTTACTACTTGTGGAGCTTCTTTGTCCAATGATTAAAAAAATATTTTTTTTCTGAATTGAGCTGCAGGAAATTACTGGTCATCCATTTTTTTTATATCAGCTCTACATTCCGTTAATCTTGTGAATTAGTAAGTTTCTTCAGGGCGTAAAGAAATATATATAATATAATACCAGAAGTGTCGCCGCTTCATCCACCTGCCCAAGAGGAGCTGGTCGAGGTGTTGACCCGGGCAGTGGCCAAGTTAAACATCGATTGACCACAGGAAAGGCAGGAAGTCCAGCCACCCAGTAGGCTGGACGACCGCTTTCTGACACGCCGGGTTCAAACACCTCGCCGGGGCTTGCCATTCTTCCCTGATTTGCACAATGAGTTGTGCAAATCTTGGAAGCAGCCTTATTCAGCGCGTGTGTCCAATCCCCCAGTGTTGGATTATGCCAACATGCTGGGGGCACTCGAGGCTGGGTATGGGATGATGCCGCGGGTGGAAGATGCTCTCGCGAGCTATCTTTCGCCCGAATCGGTGTCATCCCTTAAAGCCCCGGTACTGCCCACCAAGCCCTATAGGGACACATCTTCCTTGGTGGGCAGAGCATATATGGTGGCTGGGCGGGCTGGTAGTACCCTGCATACATTATCAATACTGCAGGCCTACCAGGCCGACCTCCTTAAAGAGCTGGATGAGGGCGAGGGTCCCTCTCTGGAGGATATACTGGAGCTTAGGAAGGCTGCTGACATGTCTCTCCGCATCTCCAAGGAGACGGCCCGTGCCATCGGCCGCTCCAAGGCATCAATGGTGACTGTGGAGAGGCATCTTTGGCTTAACTTATCGGGGGTGAAGGAGAAGGATTAAACCTTCCTCCTAGACTCCCCGATCTCGCCTTCTTGTCTGTTCGGCGATGCAGCTAACACCGTTGTTGACAGATTTCCGGAGGCGAGGAAGCAGTCAGCGGCCTTCCGCCAGTATCTCCCTCGCCGCTCAAAGCCTGGGAAGGCTGTCCCTAGTGGGCAGCCTCAGCCGTCCACCAGCTCCTCGCACCGGCAGGTGCAGAAAGAGAGCGTCGCCTCTAGAGCCCCTCCTCCGGGAGCTTGGCAACAGAGGCGGCGTGCTCACCAGCAGCCTTCCGCTCCTAAGGGCGATCGGAGGAACGTCCTTCAGGCGCGGAAGGCTGCCGGGAAGAAGTGCTAGCCACGGCAGGGCTTCTAAGAGCGGTCCCTCCCGCGAAGGGGCAACTAAGGTTGCTTCCTTCGCGGCACTCTGGGGAAATCGATGTGGTAATCCCGCCGTCTATGACGCTTCAGGCCACATCGATTTCCCGCGAACGCATGCTGCTCCAGCCGCCTCTGAAAAGACCTGCGGCTGGGCAGCTTGCGCGTCCGCACACAGAGACTCGTTCCCAACTACTTCCTGCCGGTCAGCCGCTTCAGGGGGTTGGGGATGAGGCTCGTGTAACACCCGACGCCAGCCTCGAGAGGCTGGTTCCCTTAGTAGATTATCTCGCCGCATGGAAGTGCCTTCCGAGAATTTCTACATGGGTCCTGTGTACTGTAGAGAACGGTTACAGACTGCAGTTCGGTCATCCTCCTCCAGGGTTCAGGGGGTTGAACTGGATCGCAGTGGTACCAGAGCGGGTTCGGGTAATGGAACTAGAAGTAAAATCCTTACTGGCAAAGGAAGCCATAGAGCGCGTTCCTCCGCTGGAGAGGGAGCCCGGGTTCTACAGCCGGTACTTTATAGTTCCCAAAAAGGATGGAGGGTTGCGTCCGATTATAGATCTGAGGTATTTGAATCGGTCTCTGAGGAGGTTCAGATTCAAAATGCTCACTATTCCCATGATCGTGAGTCAGATCCAGTCCGAGGCCTGGTTCGTCACAATAGATCTAAAGGACGCATACTTCCATGTCTCCATCCTTCCGTGTCACAGGAAGCTCTTGAGGTTCGCTTTCGGGGGCGAAGCGTACCAATATCTAGTGCTTCCCTTCGGCCTAGCCCTCTCCCCACGCACATTCACGAAGTGCATGGACGCAGCTCTGGCTCCAATGAGACTTCAGGGCATCTGTGTGCTGAATTATATCGACGACTGGCTCATATTGGCCCAGTCGTACGAGATGGCAGTTCGGCATCGAGATGTCGTTCTGGCCCACATAAAGTGCTTGGGGCTGATACTCAACACAAAGAAGAGTGTGTTGACGCCGTCCCAGAGGACTACGTTCCTGGGGATTGTATGGGACTCGACAACGATGCGGGCACATTTGTCTCTCAAGACGCAGTCGAGACCATACTGGCGATGGTCTCAGGAATAAGGCTAGGCCACAGCATCACTGTGAAACACTTTCAGAGAGTGCTAGGGCACATGGCAGCAGCGTCCAACGTGATACCTTTTGGCCTGCTACACATGAGACAGTGGTGGTGGCTGAAAACCACAGTGGTGGCTGAAAACCAAGGGTTTTCCCCAGAGGAATCCTTTCGTATGATCAGGGTAACGCGCAGGTGCCTTCATTCCCTAGTCATATGGAAGAAACCTTGGTTTCTGTCCCAGGGGCCAGTGTTGGGAGCGTCCTGTTGCCGGAAATCCATTTCAACAGACGCCTCCCTCACTGGTTGGGGCGCGGTCATGGACGGCCGCTTTGTGAGGGGCCCGTGGGAGGGCCGTCATTCCTCCTGGCACATAAATTGCCTGGAGATGATGGCGGTCTACAAAGCTATCAGGAGCTTTTTTCCGGACCTCTGTGGCCAACTTGTCCTGGCAATGACAGACAATATGGCTGTTGTAGCGTACCTCAATCATCAGGGAGGGTTGAGGTCGCGCCCTCTGTGCAGACTGGCGCATCTAATCCTCCTCTGGTCCCAAGGGAAACTGTTGTCCATCAGGGCAATGTATGTCCCGGGGGTCCAAAATCAGGGAGCAGACATCCTGTCGAGGCAGGGGCTGAGGCCCGGGGAGTGGCGGCTCCACCCAGAGGTGGTGGAGGCCATGTGCGAGAAGTTCGGCCCAGTGGAAGTGGACCTGTTTGCTTCTCGAGAGACGTCCCACTGTCCACCATGGTTCAGACGTGGCCGAGGCTGTGTCTGTACGCATTTCCCCCGATTGCTCTGCTCCCGGGAGTCCTGGAGAGGGTCCGTCGACAAGGGGTCAGCCTACTTCTGGTAGCACCCCGTTGGCCGACTTGAGTGTGGTTCTCGGATATCATAACTCTGCTGGCAGGTCAGCCGTTGCAGATTCCTCTGAGGAGAGATCTCCTGTCTCAGGCGGCGGGCACAATATTTCACCCCGGCAAGATTTGGAACCTTTGGGTCTGCCCCCTGAGGTACCTAGAGGCTGGCCTGTCGGCGGAGGTGGTATAGACCTTACTCAGTTCCAGGGCTCCGTCTACAAGGAGACTGTACAGCCTCAAGTGGAATGTATTTTCCACTTGGTGCAGGGAGCGTGAGGTGGAACCAGTTAACTGCCCGGTGGCTTCAGTGCTGGAATTCCTCCAAGATCGCTTCTCTGCGGGTCTAACCCCATCCACACTCAAGGTGTACGTGGCTGCCATTGCGGCTTTCCACACTCCTATGGGTGATGGCCCTTTGGGCAGGCACCAGCTGGTTGTACAGTTCCTCCATGGGGTTCGGAGGATGAGGCCTGCGGCTCGGTCCAGAGTTCCAACCTGGGATCTGGCGGTGGTTCCCGGAGGGCTGGCTGAGGTCCCCTTCGAGCCATTGGAGTTGGCTGAACCGAAGAACCTGACCCTTAAGGTGTCTTTTCTCCTCGCCATTACCTCTCTGAGGAGAGTGGGAGATCTCCAGGCCTTGGCGGTAACGCGGACTTGCCTGGAGTTTGGTGGAGTAAAGGCCATCTTACACCCGAGGCCAGGCTACGTGCCTAAGGTCCCATCAAGGGTGGTCAGGTCTTTGGTTCTGCAGGCATTTCATCCTCCGCTCACATGATGGCGGAAGAAAGGAGACTTCACCTACTCTGCCCGGTTAGGGCGCTTAGAGTATATTTGGCAAAGTCTGCACAGTGGAGGAGATCTCAACAACTTTTGGTGTGTTTCGGCTCACCCAAGAAGGGGTTGCCTGTGTCTACCCAGACAATCAGTAACTGGATTGTCCAGGCGATAACCATGGCTTATCAGGTGCGCAGTTTGCCTTCACCTATGGCCGTGAGGGCTCATTCCACCAGAGGCATGGCCTCTTCGGTGGCCCTCCTTTCTGGGGTCCCCTTGCAGGATATCTGCGAGGCGGCTGGGTGGGCTACCCCACACACCTTTATCAGGTTTTATAGCCTGCATCTCCCTACGACGCTAGGGTGCTCCAGTCCTAGTTGTGCCCGGTCTCCGGCTTCACACTAGGGCAGGCGCTACCCTCGGTCTGGCCTAGTGGGTACTCGTTCCCCAAATTCGTCGTTCCGACGCAGTGGGAGTTCCCTCGAAAGGGAATGGCTCGGGTTATGTATATAACCCTTGTTCCCTGAGAAAGGGAACAAGCACTGTGTCGAGTCGCCACACCTCGGCACGCCTGGAGCGCATGCTTCAGAGCAATAGCTGCCGCCATTTTGCGCCGGCTCCTTTTATACTTCTGGGTATGCCGTCACAGTGACGTCAGCACGCCAATCGGATTGGACTAGTGTTTATTTAGACTTCAGATTCACTGATGCTTAGGGAGCATCCCCAAATTCGTTGTTCCGACGCAGTGCTCATTCCCTTTCTCAGGGAACAAGGGTTATATACATAACCCGAGCCGTTTACCTATTTCATGTCGATATACAATGGTTACGCACTTAAAACTGATCGTAGTATTTATATCTTTGTAAGACTGGCCAATCTATAGAACAATGGCAAGGAAACTCATTTTAATGCACTCCGAGAGCACCCTCGTGTTTGGGAGCATTTCCGTTGTGTTGTGGCTATTTCGTTGTGTTGTGCTTGTTTCCGTTGTGTTGTGGAGATTTCGTTGTGTTGTGGCTTGTTTCCGTTGTGTTGTGGCTTGTTTCCATTGTGTTGTGGCAATTTCTTTGTGGTGTGGTTTAATTCCGTTGTGTTGTGGTTTAATTTAGTATGGCTGCACTACTGGGCCACCGTAGTTTACTAACATCAGAAGTTGAAGCTTTATTTTTGGTTAATTTAGCCACTGTATCGAATAAATACCTAGGGTTGGGTTTGTTTTCTTCTAAGCTAGTCGAGAAAAAAGCAGATCTAGCAGTTTTTACGGCCTTTCCATATGCGATAATGCGCTCTTTCCACGAATTACAGAAGACCTCTAGTTTTGTTTTCTTCCAGCTGCGCATTTTTCTGGCTGCTGTTTTAAGGGCCCGGGTGTGCTCTTTGTACCACGGTGTTGGACTATTTTCTTTAATCTTCTTTAAGCGCAGGGGAGCAACTGTGTCTAAGGTACTGGAAAAGAGAGAGTCAATAGTTTCTGTTGCAACATCGAGTTCTTCTAAGCTATCTGAAATGCTGAGGAGATGATACTGATAAGGAAGATTATTTAAAAAGCAATCTTTAGTGGCGGCAGTGATTGTCCTACCATTTTTTAAACGGGTGGACGGCTTAGCCTTAGCTAAATTAAGTATACATGATACTAGGTAATGATCTGAGATGTCATCGCTCTGCTGCAGAATTTCAACGGTATCAACATTTATTCCATGTGACAATATTAGGTCTAAAGTATGATTATGGCGAAGAGTGGGTCCTGACACGTGTTGACTAACTCCAATAGAGTTTAGAATGTCTCTAATTGCTAATCCCAATGTGTCTTTTTCATTGTCTACATGGACATTAAAATTACCAACAATTATTAATTTATCTACGACCAGAACTAACTCTGATAGAAAATCAGCAAATTCTTTGATAAAGTCTGTATTGTGCCCTGGTGGCCTGTATACAGTAGCTACACAAATGTTAAACAGGATTTATCATTTGCACTACATAACGTTACATAAAGCACCAAAACTTCAAAGGAATTATATTTGAAACTAGACTTCTGAGTAATACTGAAGATATTATTATAAATTATAGCAATCAAACGCGTACATGATATAATAATATCATGTACGTTCGAGCGGAAAACTTCCTTTTAGTCAAAGAAAAACTTTTATTGACAGCAGGCCCATAAAAGAGAGCTCTCAAATATATGTGATGTGATCTACGAAAACTAGGGTTGCCAACTTTCTGAAATGGAAATAAGGAACAGTGAGCGTGTGCCGGGGTTTTGGGTGGGTGGGTGGGTTGGAGGGTTGGAGGGGGTCTGGTGACATGCCCCATGGAAGAAAATTTTGAAAAATAACCCTGAAATGATGACTTCTGGTGAATATTGTGGAAACTAATTGATACATTTAAATAAATATATTTCATACATTATAGCATATAATACAACTTATTAGGCCTATATATATTTATAGAATAGCAAAGTAGGCCTAATCAATATACAAGACTGAACCACACAGATGTGAAATATAAAGGCTATCATGATCGTTTTGCCAACAATGAACCATGAATTTGTTTAGTTTATAATACATTTTATTTTGAACTTAAACAAATACAATATATTACATTCAAAACTCATCAGCTTAGACTGCATTTGAAGAAAAATAAACACAACAGTTTTCTGTAGCCTTCTGCAAACTTATTCAATAGAATTAGACTTTTAATAAAAAAACTAGATTTTAATTTAATTAGACAACATTTTAAGGAAGTGTAGTGCAATTTTTTTTATATAGTTATACTTCCATTATACTTTCTTTCCAGTGCAAAACAATAATACATAAAAAACAGCTAATAAAGAAAATACAAAATATTGCACTCAAATACTGCATTCAAGCAATACAACACCTGTATGAATGCACATGGAACAGAAACAAATAAACCTCCAGACTAAGTACATTGTGCAGCTATTTTTTCCATGTGTACTTTTTTTGATTTCTTGCAGCAGCGAGTAGTTGTTTGTCCTCTAGAGCTGCACTGTAGAACTCTGTACAAGACATCTCATAATTCAGAGTGATGATCAGCTCACTTTTTATTAGTCCAACTGAACATTTGTTTCGTACATCTGACCATTTATTTTTCATTGCCGAGAATACCCTCTCCACATACCCAGTGGAAGATGGGATGCTGAGGACAAAGGACACCACAGCAAGGATGTTTGGGAGATCAGCTGCCTGTAGAACTGCCATCCACTTCTCTGCTGTTCCTTGGACACTCAGTCATCATGCTCTGTGAGATGCTTTAGAATGTTGTTGGCTGTAACACACTCATCATAAAGCATATCCATGGAGATGTTTTGCCTGCTAACCAGGTGAAGCTGCTCAATGATCTTCTCCATGCCATCATAAGAGATCCTCCCAGATGTCAGAGAGAGGGGCTGTAGATGGAAAAGCCAGTTGTCTTCTGAAAAATTGAACCATTTTTGTATGTACGTAATGGCAGTGTTTAAGAAGGCTGTAAACTCCTGTCTGGCAACATCAGCATCAGATGGAGAAAGACGCTGAAGCTTTTGTTTAGTTAGGTAGCCATAGAACCCATCATCTCTTCTCTGAGATAGTTTTGTCAGAAAAGAGTGCATGATGGCATAGAGGTCAGCTGATGTGGTGTCATTCCTCTCCAGCTTTTTGACCACTTCTTCAAAGAGGGTCAGGATGTTATTACAAAAGAGGAGATACACCTCCACAAGATCAGGCTCATCATCCTCAACGCCAGCAGCATTGCTTGTTAATTTCAGCAATGTTTGCAGGTGCCTTGGACAGTCAACACCATGCTAATGAAACAGGACTTGAGAGCAGTCCAGTTCTGGAGCAGGCGACTGATTGCAGGGTTGAGTGACAGCCATCTGGTCACCACATGGCGCATGACTTCATGGAACTCGACATCACAAAAGGCACAAAACTCCTTCAGGGATTCTCTCCTTTTGCAGAGATGGAAAAGAAACTGTAGACCTTCAGAACTACATTTTCTATGTCGACTGAGAGCTGATCCAGGGCATACTTTATGGTGTTATGGACAATATGCGCATGGCAGTTGCCTCTGAGGAGATCACGGTTGGAACTTTTTAATTTTGAGAATACTGAATTGTGGATTCCATAATTGACATTTGTATTGTCTGCACTGAATGCAGACACATGATCCAAAGTTAGGCCCAGGTTTTCAAGAGAGCTCCGAATTGTAGTGACTATTCCCTCAGCAGATTCATCTGGATTTTCAACAAAATCTAACAACTTGTTCATGACCCCGCTCTCTGCAGTGAAAAACTGTACAGCCAAGGGAAACATCTTGCGATTGCCCTTGTTAGATGCATCAGTTTGAATAGAGAATGGACGTGGATTCTCAGCACTTTTTAATTTGTTGATCACCTCCTGTACTGCCTTTGGGGCAAGGACTTCTGTGACTAGTGCCTCTGCTTTTGTTCTCCCACAGGACATCTTCTTGACAATATTAGAATCGCTCAGTGTTCGGTGACAGAGCTTAAGCCCACAGTCAGAACTGTTGTAGCTCAAATTGTGGTTCACTGTATGATATACATGTGCTAGCTCAGCAGCAGTGACCTAAAGAAAAAGATATACAATTTCACTATTTGTAAGCCTATGCTTTGTGAGTAGGCTTATTTATATGAACTATTTGGTGGTTGGACTGTTGGACTGAATGTCTGTAGAATATCTGTGTGTGTGTGTGTGTGTGTGTGTGTGTGTGTGTGTGTGTGTGTGTGTGGTGTGTGGTGTGTGTGTGTGTGTGTGTGTGTGTGTGTGTGTGTGTGTGTGTGTGTGTGTGTGTGTGTGTGTGTGTGTGAAATATCAGGACGCAAATGTGTATAATGACATGGGTATGACATAGATATTACAAAAAGAGGTGAAATATGAGGACATTCAGCATGTCCCCACTTTTCAAAAGGCTTATAAATCACACAGAATGAGTTTTTGTGAGAAAGTAAAAGTGTCACAGTTTCCTGTGAAGGGTAGGTTTAGGGGTAGGGGTAGTGTAGGGGGAGAGAAAATACGGTTTGTACAGTATAAAAACCACTATGCAATGTCCCCACATTTCACAAAAACAAGTGTGTGTGTGGTTTATACATTGGCCTATTTTCGGTTAGGCCTACCTATAGAATAGATAGCCTATATTGAAATATAGCCTTTTAAAGTGTCAAAAACAAATTTCGAGTGTCATTTGAATAAACTTTGCTTATCTTAGAACCCCCTTCAAAGACCCCACCCTTTTTAAACCTTGAGCTATCTAAATCCATAATTTCCCTCCTCCAGATACCTTATTAAGAAACACATCAGAAATGATTGACACATTATGAGGGAGTGGGAGACAGGAACACAACAAGGGGGAACACTGCGGAGATGTATATGGAATGTTAGGCTAAACCTGTACTATCTCTTTTAATATAATCACCTTCTTATCAACTATATTTGAGTTTTAAAAATCCACATGATTACATAGCCTACCATATCAGCCTCTGGAGTCATCTGACGGACAAGGAACCTTGACATCGCTCCCTCCTGTGCTCGCAGCCTCTCGCTCCTCTTGTGATTATCGCCTGATGCGTGCTGCTTAATATCACACACTCCGCCGTGACAAACAGAAAACGCGACGGCATATGGTACAGTTGGCCTTGTATTCATTGTCCCTCACGCATTCCAGCCACGGGTAGTCTTTTCCCATTCAGTTCTATATTTTGTGCTCTTTTCTTTTCGCGGCTGCTCGGAGGCAGTCATTTTTACATTTCCGCTGTTGTCACTTGTCGTCATCGTTGCTACGATCGTGACTCACAATGACTGAAACGACCAATTAAAAGGGCATTCTCTGATGATGTACCAAGATGTTAAAACGCCACGCTGACAAGCAAGGGGAGAAATTAGTACCGCACACTGCAAAAATGACTGTGATTTTAACTGTTAAAAACTGTGAAAATGTCTGTCATGGATTTGCACTGAATTGATTATCAAAAATACGGAACAAAGTGCGTTCGTATCAGTTCAATACGGAACAAGACTTTTATGTGTAAAATACGGACGATTCCGTATTATACGAACGTTGGCAACCCTAACGAAAACCCATCACATGGTGAAATCTGACATTTACAGCTTTTGATATCATATGAAAGCTGGGATCAAGTCCTTTTTGAATATATTTTCATTTATTTCATGGCTTGTCTGAAACAAAAGTTATGGTTATCTGAAGTCGGCTGATCGCTATGATTTTCAGGAACGGAATTTTGAGAAAAACTGTTTTAAAACCCTTTTTTTCGCATAGACATGAAAATGCACTATCCAAACTTAAATGGCTGTAACTCAAGAATGCTTTGGAATATAACCTAAGGTTGGTCTTGTTTTAAAGAAGACACTTGGCAGATCATTGTAGAAGTGTGTTCATAATAAAGTATAAAATTAAAATAGAAAACAGTTATAAAAGTTTAAGTTTATCAAACTGTACAAATATGTATTTTATAATATTGTATATAGTATTTTATATTAATATGTAATTTAAAAAAACATTCTTTACTCTAAAACTACAACACAATTAAAGCAATATGAACAAGTTGTGTTCCAAGTTTTAGCTTGATATATAAAAAATGAGCTTTCAGTAAGATTTTGTTTGGGTGCAGTACTAAACTTTTTCACTAGATGACACTCAAGCTCCATTACTGACCATAAAATAGCACCTCCATTTCCATATGGTTTGAGTGATCTACCATATATTTCCACAATTTTCATTGTGAAGTTTTATGAAGTAGGCTAGACATCCTATTCGGAAGTTGGCAGTTTGGCAGTATTTGATTTGAATTCAACCTCTAATAAATATAAAAGAACGTGCATTATAGCTCACTGCTGCATCACAAATGGCAAATCTATATTTTTTCCCATTATATTTAAAACATTTCCAGAATTTTTTTATCTAAAAAAAAAATTGACCGGGTGTTATATTTTGAACTCTTGGCATGAAAACAAATTGGTTGTCTACCAATCTTTAAATATCTTTTTTCTTTTTTTCTTTGTTCATCGCTCTTTCAAAATAAAGGTCTGAAATGAATTTAAAAATATGAATTTATAAGATGCATCATTACTCAAGGGGACTAGACTCGGAAGAGAACAGCAACTTAGTAAGTATAGTGAAATACATTTTCCATTGTTTATCATGGGCAGTCTCTAAACTTTGATCACCCGTATGTTTAGATCGCGCTAGTGTACAAGAATAGCAATCACAGCGCACCGGCAGAATAGCTAAACTGACTTCTCTTCAATAACTTCCCCATCATCCCTGGATGTAAAATAATCCATTATATGATCGTTTAGGGCACTGACTTCACCAGGATTAAGCTGATTGAGGCGAACGAGATCATTAAAGCGATCAGTTACTTCAGACTCTGTTGTTCTCTTGTGCTCCGCCATTTCACGATACGATAACGATTTATTAAATAAAAACTTTGCGTGTCGTAGTTTTCATAGGACTAGCAGGAAATGTGCTTTGATACACCTTTATTCTACATGTAATGGGGTTTATTTTGATGGCTGAACTGTCTGTACTACACTGAACTGTGGTGTTAAGAGAGTGAAAACTATGGCCATTTGTGCACTTTGCTCAGTCTAAAACATAAGAGAAAGATTCAGTCTTTTCCACTTGCTGCTACAAATTGCTATTTTCTGCACTAAATAACGTGAATTTTGCCAAGATATTTTTAGAAATGATAGACAAGATGTTATAGAAAAATAATTTATTGAGAACCCAATTTTGACAAAAAATGGACTTTCAACCTATTATTCGATCTAGCTGAAAACGTTCCAGCGCGACATCCGACGGGTTTTCCCAGATCGCATCACATATACTGATCAATGACGTAATAGACTTTGCTGAATGGAGCTAATCTCGCTACCGAGCAATAAACATGCCGAAGACTGAAAGCTAATCGTTTGTAAACAAGACATAGGTCAATACTGGATTTGCAGACATATTGAGATTAAAACACAATGCTGTGCCTTCTATATTGGATCCAACAGGAATGGTGCAACACACTTATGTGAGTAAAACAATGTTTTTTTATATGTGATAGTATTGCATTGTTACAGATCGTTTTGATGTCTAACAGAACATACTTACGCTCTCACAGGCTGGAGAATCCTTTATTTGTTGGTTCATTGCGATTCGGAATCAGACTCGGACACCGCCAAAAACCAATCCACCTTCTTGAGCCTGAAAAACCAGAGTTTTCTCAAACTAATCTCGAACTTGCCTAGGTAGCAACTTTTTGCAACAGGCCACAAGAGAGAGCCTTAAAACCAGGGTAGAAAATAGCCTTCATGATGATGTTTTTTAATGTAAAAACCATGCAAACGTCATAAATTGACCTTAGACAACAGTATAAAAGTTAAAAAAGCCAGTTTATGACACCTTTGATGTAATGCATATTCGTCATACATAGACCCACTGTAAATGAAAAGAAGAAACAGGTATGATTTCTGCAAATTAGTGGAATGTGTTTTAAATAAACAATAACCAGGTTTATGTGTTTATCAACAATAAATCCAATTTGTTTCAATGTCATGAATTTGATGTGCTTGTTTCACAGAATCCAAGTTCCATGCTGTCATTTTTGGTTTGTGGTTTTGGTTCACGTTTATGTTTTCATGTCTTTTATTTTTTTCATTGTCCTGTTTGTCATGTGATTCCGCTTCTGGCGGGCTCCAGCATCCTCTAGAGCCTCCCTGACCAGTTGATGGACCGTGCTCAGTCGCTCCTTTAATCGCCGGAAATAGTCCGGTTCTGGTCCACCCGCAATCTCCGGCTAGGGTGGGGGGCGACCCGAACACCAATTCCACTGGCGTGCGGAGCTCCCTCCCAAACATCAGCGCCGCCGGTGTGCACTCCTGCACTGCTGTCCTATATGCCCACAGGACCAGGGGCAGATGCTGGTCTCTCTGTCTCACCAGTCTCTCTAGTGCTGACTGGGCAAAATGGCAAGCTGGGTTGCCAGGGTGCGGTTGAACCGCTCAACTAGTCCATCACTTTGAGGGTGTAGGGGAGTGGTTCTTGTCTTCTTCAACCCCCGCCACTGGCACACCTCAATGAACAACCGACTTTCAAAGTTCCACCCCTGATCACTATGAAGTATGTTCGGCACCCCCCGAATCGGGCGAACATCTCGTCCACTAGTCGCTGTGCCGACGTGGTAGCACTCTGATCCTGCACAGCATACACTTCTGGCCATTTCGTAAAATAGTCCATAGCGACCAGGACAAAATGGTTTCTGGCCTCTGTAATGGGGAACGGACCTAAGATATCAACCCCAATCCTTTACATGGGCGCCCCGACTAGGTACTGCTGCAACGGCATGTGCGAGCGTCAGCTAGGTCCCTTCTGTGCTGTGCAGATGTCGCAGCAGTGAACATGCAGCTCTGCATCCTGCCGGCAGTAGAACCGCTGCCGCAGCCGCCGCACTGTTTTGGAGTTCCCGAAATTGCCAGCTCCAGCTGCCACATGAACCTAATGGAGGACTTCTGGCCGCAGAGCATGGGGAACCAGGAGTTGCAGGCAGTCGACACGTGCTCCCCAGTGGGCCAACAAGTCCAAGCCAATGATGCACTTATCTCTGATATCGGCGAGCCAGAACTCAGGGCTCGTCTGGCTCATTCCCACCACCACTGGCAACAGCTTCTTCCCAGGCATTACTGTCCTTTCACGCGTGACGGTGAGGAGTTCGGTATTGGTGGGGGTCCAGTCCTCCGGAAGAGGAACACAGTACAGGTACAAACCTCTGGCAAGCCCGCAGCGCCCAACAGTAGGACAGTCGTTGTGGAGGGGTGCCAAAAAACGGGGTGAGGGTTCCCTCACTGCCTCACTCCAACGTCATATCCCAGGGGTGACGTTTCCCGGGGCCGGGGTCTCGGGGCAGGGCAGTCCCTGGTGAAGTGCCCCGGTTCTCTGCAGCGGAAACAGCGGTCTAGTCTCAACCTTCGTCTGGGGTCACTGGTTGAGCCCGGCTGACCTCCTTCGTCTCTGGCTGGACCCGTCTACCTCTCGTTCTGCTGCTTTTGTCAGTTGGTGCGGGAGCGGAGATCGGCCTTTCGCTGGCCCAGCCTGCAGAACCTCCTCAGCTCGCTCAGCCTCTCTCAGTGCCTCACTCAGATCTCGGGTGAAAACAGGCGGACATGCTGGTGTAGGCGCTCAGGTGTAAGGCCTCGCAGGAAAGTGTGGAGGCTCAGCTCTTCCCTCCCTGTGGCCGGGAAGGTAGGGTAGCCCTTTTTTGCATAGACACGTACGTCAGCAGCAAATGCGCCCACACTCTCTCCTTCCCATCGCTGTTGGTCAGTAAGCTCCTCCCTGCTATGCTCCGCGGAGGTTCTCTGCCCGAAGCGGCGGTTTAGAGTGACAGTGAGGGACTGGAGATCACGCCGCTCTTCAGGGGACAGATCGATGAGGACCTGGAGCGTAGGGACCCTCCAAGGCGAGAGCCAAGTGAGTTGCGGTCTCCTCACGGCTCCATCCATCGTGGAGAGCGGCCATATCGACTTGGGCCAGGTAGGGCTCCAGGGGCGTCAACCCACTGTATCGTGGCAGCTTAGAGGGCAATCGTTTAAAGAGGCCCGGCCGGCCATTGATTTGGAGTGACAGTGTGATGCCCGAAGGTGTGTTCTGCCCATAACCAGGAGAGCGGTACACAGTCCGGGGAACGCTGGCACTATCAGGCAGGTGCGTATTCCTGCTTCTCCGTGTCGTCTCATTCGTCAGGCGCTCTAGCATGATGCTGTTCTCTCTGAGGGCACGCTCTAATACGCTTATACTTCCCTCCATTACGCCATTTTCTGAACAGTCTAAATCCCACTTCTGACACCACTGTAACAGATGGCAGTTGTAATAAAGAGCGTGGGCTGATCGGAGCTAAACTAATGGCTAGCAGGGTTAGCACCTAAACGTCGCATTTACTTTAGCTAGCCGTTAAAAAAAAAGAGCACTCGCGTCCCATACACCGCACAACCACGAGTGTCTCAGTGAGCAGAAGCACCAACACAATAAACCATTAGGAGGCAGCACTATCTGCTTTTACTGTTTATTCTGAACACAGAATTCCCCCCACACAGGCAAGGCCATGTCATAAGTCACTCCCCTAAACATCTTTGTCCATGACGGTGACAGTCACTCTTTTTCTTTATAACAGGGCAGTAAAATAACCAAATCAACCAACTTGAACATAAACACAAATAACTTTGCTAACGCAAAAACCCAACCATCTTGCTTAAATAACACATCATAAATCAACTCTAAACAAATACCTATAATGCACCTGGCTGCAAGCGCTGACTGCCAGGTCATTACAGTATTTATAAACTATGCCGTGATTTTTGAGCGCAGAAGTCTCACTTGACTGACAAATATACGTTTGTAGTAATGTTCGTTGTTGAGTGCAGGAAGGAGGCGGGAACCGGCGAATGTTCAAAAGATTTTTAATCAAAATAAATAAACAAAAACAAAAGTAAACCGCGGGCAGCCCCTCACGGACAACTGCCCGCACACACATACCAAAACATAAACAAAACTCAACATAAAATCCAGGCCTGGTCCTCTCTCGTCTTCCGCTGTCTTCGCTCCTCCTTTTATGCTCCCGTCACTCGGCGCGAGAGCGAGACCGGTGTGACACGCAGCTGGCACTCATTATCACTGCCACCGTCCGCTCGCGTCCTCGCCCCGCTGCTTGCCACAACGTTTATCAGTTAGTTTCACAAACAGCATCATCGTGTCGACCCAGATCCGGTTCACATCTGGTACATGTGGATTCCACGCGCATCAGATGTGGGATCTGGGCCAACACCATTGAAAGAGTAAATTCTGGAATTCACTGCCGCTTCGATATACCTGTAAATATCTTAAACAAATTCATAATTAAAGACTAAATTAATATTTAGCCTCTTATTTCTAATGATTAATTCCAGTTGATTTTACTCAATAGAACCATTGATATTTGTTCTTCCTTTGTTTTTTTAAAGTTTGTATTTGGTCTTTGAGTGGCGACTGAGGGTCTAGAGATTTGTGATGTGTCACTAAACACTTGATAGCAACATGTTGTTGTGTGATTGGATTTTGGAGTTATCACACACCTCTAACATGCTGGGAGTGCAGGACCAGTGTTTGCTCACTTAGCCTGGCTTCCAGGGATTAAATATGGATTTGTCTTTCATTTTTATTATATTTTATTCATTTTATATTTCCTTTTACTGAAACACTAAAGAATCATAACAATAGTACAAATGCCTGTACTATTGTACTATTTTCTCTCACTGAGAGAAAGCACATGCTATCAGTATATTTTGGGAACATTTTGGATCGGAGCTTAATCAGCAACAACCTTGAAGAGACTGTGTATCTGTGTATGTGCAAAATATTCTGTGTTACAGATCAGTATTGGAGGTGGACAGTGGGCACCCTGAGATGGTGCCTGCTACAGACCTGGAAGGTTACTGAACGCGTCAACAGGTTACGTGTATGGACACGTGCATCTGATTAACTGACCAAGTGTGGAAATTTACCATGACATGCATTTTCTCTGAGCCAATCAGAATCATATACCTTGCAATAATAATGTGGCTAGACCTTGAAAACAGTATAACTGTTGGGACAATTGTATGTACGGTACGACGAGACTGGTAGAGGGGGAGCGCGGCCTACGAACTCCTTGTGAGACTTGAAGCTGGCTTCTGCTGATGACACTGCAGCCTATTATTCAGTAAAATTTTCTTTAATTAATTGCACTTCTGACTATTAGTGTCACGGTTTATGAATTCATCGTCTCCTTTCTCTGTGTCTTGTGAGGTTGTGTTGGAGGCGTGGTCACTGATTATGGGACTCATCACCTTCACCTACTGCACTCATCAGTCTCACTATAATTACCGCTCTCTCACTGGCACTCATTGTCAGATTGTTACAGGCGCTTCCGGTGTGGCGGATTCGGCTTCCTTTTCCCCTAGGGGATTATCTCTGTTTCCGGGTCCCGGATTTCGGCCTCTGGTTTGTCCGCTGCTTCCCTGCTCTGCCGTGTCGTCTGCCTGGCCGCCTGCACCTGATCTTCGCAGCAGTTCACCTGCTTGTGCCCTGGAGCCTGTCTCTTTGCTATCTTGTTGTCGGTTATCTGAGTCTGGTTTATTGTTGACGCTCGTCATCCTGTGTACAATAAACTTGTTATCTTTCTCGCTATTGGATCCTCCTGTCTCTCATTACAGTCGTGACAATTAGTCTTCATTCTTCACTACTGGTCTCTGGGTCTGAACTGTTAACTCCTAACACAATGTTGTTGCTAAAGCTATATAATCCAAATTGATTGAAATGTAATAGGCAATTCAAATACATAAATCTTAAATTTAGACTTACTGTAAATACTTCTTTAAAATGCATACTCACAGCTTTAAACTTTTGGAAATTGATATTGTTGGCCTGAGAGTTTAAAGTTGTTTACAGAATACAGACATCATTGCATTAATAAGATCTCACAAAAGACTCTGTCCTGATACTGAAATAAGTGATTCACATAGTAGAGTATGAGGCTTTTACTCACTGTCAGGTTTGAAAGCTGCTCTGCATAGCGGTTTGAAAAACGTTGCAGTATATTAACTATTCTGGATAAAGATTGAGTAATTAATTGCCATCAATTTATACAAGAAAATGTCACATTCATGCAAGAGGCTCCTACTATCCTGATAACAATATTTGCTGAGGCAAGTGTTAAATTAAACAGACACGTCAAGCTGAAAATTATGTTATCGGTCTTTCTTTAGATCAAAACATTGATTTATTAAGATACACATAATTTAACTATACCCTTCAACTACAATTAAGCCGCCCCTTTGAAAAAGTAGTATCTAAAATTAGGTAAAATGAATAGGATAATATAATAGAAATGGTCCTCAGTGCAGGTGACAGTGGTCTACGTCATCATTGCATTAACCTACGCGCAAGGACAGAGGAAATAAAGCTTGCTGTGTCTGATCAATCTGTTAAAAGCTTTTCCAGATCAACATGTTAAAAGTGATAAAAGACTTGATGATCTATTTTGTGAAATGCTGCAACTAACCATTATTTTTGAATTTGCAGTTTTTGGATATGATGATGACTATCCAGACAGGACAGAGACCATATTAATACTATACTATATTATATGATACTATTGGATACTTAATACTGGAGGGGGATCTTTAAAAAAAAATCCACCTATACCAAACCTGTAACATTTGCCGATACTCACATATTAAGCACAAAAAAAGCAAATGTTAAAGACAAATATTCCTAATATATAGTTTTTTTTTTTTCGATGCAGCACAAGTGTAGTCGGATTCACAAAAAAAAATTATTCTTAGGAAATTAAACTTTTTATCAGAGTTTTTGAATCAGAGTAATCAGTGTAGTATTAAAATAAAATAAAAATAGATGACTTTTATGAACCACAGCTCTTAATTAATATTTCAAAATGACTCACAAGATAAAGAGCAGGCTTGTCATATGAAGTCACTGACAGAAAAGCAGTTTGTGAATTAGCAGGAAATCTGTGGAGTACTTCAAGTGTAGATTGTTGCTTTATGGTTTTCTGTAATTTTTTCTTTCCCCTTGTTTGGAAAAATGCTGGTGAAAAATGTGCCTCCTTCTGAAACATGAAAGAAATGTGTTCTTTTGCAAATAAATCATTTATAAATCAGTAAATTGTATTGAATTGAATGCGACAGTACGTAACAATGGTTTCGTCCTAATACTTCATTTTCATTTCTGCCAACCATGCAAAGCAAGAGTTTCAGTTTACCTATTTATATTTCACTTGTGTAATTTAATGTGACTTGCAAAATGAAAGTAATTCATAATCTGTTTCCTCAGGCAGGTACAATCTAATAGTCTCTGCAGAATGTGATGATGCACTGTCTCTTCTCAGAGTTACTGCCGCAATCCTAAAATTATATTCACACTTACATTACAGTTGTTCTACACTGGCTAGAGGCACTAAATGCATTAAATCCCTAACTACTGTATAGGTCTAGATATAGAAGATGCCAGATAACAGATGCAAATAAAAGGGCAATAAACTTGAGGTAAAACAGTCTGCAGATGCAGTGCTGCATGTCAGTAATGAGCTCAGGATTAATGCTAGAATCATCGTTCAAAACCGTTTAATGAGCTCTGGCCCATTCTACTTCAGAAATCAATACATGTGATTACTTTTACAACTTTACATGATCAAGGCACATACTCAACCATTTATTTCACTTGTGCTATCCAGTCCTTTTTATTATTTGTAGTAGTTTTTAAACAGAAAGTGGATATTTCTTATGGTTGCTAGTCCCTCTAAAGAATTGCTTTGTGAACCTTTGCAGTGTTTTATTACAGTTTTTTACTATCGCCATGACAATTTGTTCAAGAATTTCAACAAATTTCCCAAACTCTTAACGGACCAACACACCTACAACACACAATTGACATAACTGTTAGTTTCATGCTCAAAATCACACATTGTAAACTAAACTCCAACACTAATTTTCAAAATACAATAATACACTATTTCTACCAGAACACTGCAAACATGTCTCAAAATCCAATATTTTTTGCTAAACACAAACACATTCACATCCAAGAGGAACATTTAGTCAATCATAGCCCTGTGTCATAAAAACACTAACATCAGATGGAATTACAGAAACTGCATTATTTTATATGTCAGGTCTGCCCTTATACAAAAACAGTATCCTTTAGAGTATGTGTCTATTGAAGCCTCTCCACATTTTTGTTTTGTGACCCATCTCAGAGTAGCCTTATGAGATGCCCTTCAGCTCCCTTTCAGTCGGTCACGTTCGACGTACATCGGACTGACCGACGAATTGGGATATATTTTCGGAGACCAATCTACTTCGAGTGTATAGAAATGAGCCAATAAACATTGGCATGCGGTTCACGCACCACCCCGCAGCGCGGGTATAAAACACTGACGTGAAGAACGCATACCGCTTTCAACTTCGGAGCCGATGGTTTTGTTGCTTACCTGCACAAGACTGTTTCTGCCGAGAGTGTTCAAGAGAACAAATCTGGAAAGTGCTCTTCCGGGTGTTGGTGTGACGGCGCGAGTCGCTGCAAAAGGACTTCCTGTTGGTTCGCTGGGCGTTTTCCTTTGAGTGCTCACCTGCGGGCTTGCACTATCAGACCGCGGGGCCATCTCCTTGAGTGCTTCAGCACTATAAAAGAGCATTGTCCATTTCTAAAAGAGCAAAAAACACGATTTTGACCATGCGTCTTTTTCAAGATGTCATTCAAACCGTGTGTTTCTGGATGCCGTCGTTTTCTGTCCCCAGTTGACGGTCATGATCGTTGTCTCACGTGTTTGGGCGTTTATCACGGGAGATACCTCAAATGTATCTCCTGATCTAGCGGTCCTCCGCTGCAAAGCAGAGGATGCTACTTTGGCGGTTACCTTTGGTGGAGATCAAAAACCCCTTGGGCCCCTCCCACCCTCCGCTGCGCCGGTGGAGCTTCCGAAGGAGCGCGCCAGTCCTTCCAACGGGGCCGGCCCTTTCCTTTGGGGCTCCGGCTGAGGATATGATTTCGCTGGCTGCATCGGAGGATGAGCTAATGGGTTCTGGAGATGACGACCGGCTGCGTTGCCCCCTTTGGGTGTGGTTGCGTTGTCCGAGCCGGATCCAGAGCTTATGGCTATGCTCTCCCGGGCCGCCGTGAGTGTTTGGCTCGTGTGGAACCCTCCACCGTGTCCCGAACCCTCGCGGTTGGATGATTGGTATCTCGGGGCAGCCCGTGCTGGTTCTCAGCGCCCCGCCCCAGTGCCATTCTTCCCGGAGGTGCATCAGGAGCTCACGAACTCCCTACAGCGCCCGCCATCGATCGACTGACTCCTCCATCCTCACTACCCTCGACGGTGGTGTGGCTAAGGGCTACGTGGGGATACCTCCGGTCGAGTGCGCTGTGGTGATGCAACTGTGTCGTAGGGCAACGGTCGACTGGCGGAATGCCCCGCATCTCCCCTCCTGGGCGTGTAAGTTCTCGTCCGGGTTACTGGGCAAGTCTTACGCCGCCTGCGCCCAACAGTTCTCGGTGGCCCAGAAGCAGACGGAGGCGATCAAGAACATCCTGCCCCGGCGGACTGCTGCTGCCTTCACCCCTCCGCCGGGTCCAGCGCCTCCTCCTGCTCGTCGCTGAGTGCACCCTCCTGCGTCCGCCTCCGCTCCTGCTAAACCCAAGCAGCAGCCTCCACCCGGCAGGGCCCCGCTAAGTCTGCCGGTAAACATAAGGGTAAGCGGCCCTGAGAGAGGAGGACCGGGGGGCCAACAATATAACATCTCTGCCACTAGCTCCTTCGGAGCTCAGTGGTACCCACATTGTCAATAGAAGAGCAGTTTCCTATGTCCCTGGGCCCCAAGAGGGCCAGGATCGTTGAGTGCGATGACCCCGGGCCTTGCCACTCCAGTCTTCCCCTCTTCTCAATGTGAGGCTAGAGGACACCCCCGGGCCTTCTCTCCCACACACTGCCCCACCTCGGAATGTTCAGACCCTTCTCCGGGTCGCCTCCGGGACGTCCGAGTCAGGTCTGAACATTCCACCTCGCTGCCTCACCCCGGGTACGTCTGTTGGTCCCGCTTGCTCAGTTTCTGGGAACCTGGCTAGAGCTCCCGCGGCTCTCTCTTGCTGGCTCATCCGTACCATACAGGGGCATCCTGTTCACCTCAGTGCGGAGCAGTGATGCCCATGTATTACGGGTGGAGATCGATGTCCTACTGGCGAAGGGCGCGTCGAGCCGGTTCCTCCAGCCGATATGAGGTCGGGGTTCTACAGCTCCTACTTCATTGTACCCAAGAAAGGAGGTGGGTTACGGCCAATCTTGGATCTGCGCATTTTGAATCGGGCCCTGTACAGACTTCCGTTCAAAATGTTAACGCATAAACGCATCTTCGAATGCATCCGTTCCCAAGATTGGTTTGCAGCGATCGACCTGAAGGACGCGTACTTTCATGTCTCTATCCTTCCTCGACTGTTCCTACACTTTGCGTTCGAGGGGAAGGCATATCAGTACAAAGTCTTGCCCTTTGGGCTGTCCCTGTCGCCCCGCGTCTTCACGAAATTCGTGGAGGCAGCCATTGTTCCACTCCGAGAAAACGGCGTTCGCATTCTCAACTATCTCGATGACTGGCTTATACTCGCCCAGTCTCTGGAGCAGTTGTGCGAACACAGGGACCTGGTGCTCCGTCACCTCAGACTGTTGGGCCTTCGGGTCAACCGAGAGAAGAGCAAACTCTGTCCCACGCAGAGGATCTCTTATCTCAGCATGGAGCTGGATTCGGTCAACCAGACTGTGCGCCTCACAGAGTCTCCTGTCTGTCTCCTGTCTCCAGTCTCCTGTCTGCCTCCTGCTCAGCTAGTGTTTGTAGCTCTATTTGATATATTTTCTTTGTTCTACTGCTAAATATAACTTACTCATCACCATATATTGTTTAAATATTGCCAATCACATTAAATTTGACATCACTAGCTTTTAATCTAAATCACCATCACACATTAGCATTTCGCTAGCCTGTTAGCTTGTCATCTCTGCACCCGGGTCTCCTGTTTTCTGAGTTCATTAAAAAACTGTGGTGAGTTGGAATAGTAAATACCATTGTGGTAAGTTGGATTCATCAACAAACACTGTAAGCTATGTCATCTTCTCCTGTCATTGTCACTTGCACTGCTTGCTGCATGTTTAGTATAGGCTTCTCCGTTGGCGAACAGGGCTTCACATGTGATAAATGTAAAGAGATAATTAGGCTGAAGGAGAAGATTTCAGAATTAGAGACACGCATCCAGACTTTATTTGAGAGTAGTGAGGATGTTACAGCTTTAGACACTGATCTGGATGCAAGTAGCTTAGTGAACTCTGTACATTCTCTGGTTCCGGCTGCAGGGCCCCCGCAGCAGGGAAACTGGAGTAGCCGGTGAGGCGGCATAGTCGCGGATCAAAAACCACTCTTCCGTTCGATTAGAATATCAAACAGGTTCTCCCCACTCAGTGACGCACCACTGAGAATCCTGTTAAAAGTGCCCTAGTTATTGGTGATTCTATTACACGGGCGTGAAAATAGAGACACCAGCCACCATAGTAACATGTTTACCGGGACCCAGAGCGCCTGACATCAAAGCAAATTTAAAAGTGCTGGCTAATGCTAATCGTAAATTCTCTAAGATTATTATTAACATCGGCACTAATGATGTTCGACTTCGCCAGTCGGAGATCACCAAAATTAACATTAAAGAGGTGTGTGAACTCGCTAGTATGATGGCAGGTTCAGTTTTTTGTTCTGGTCCGCTCCCCGTTAAAAGGAGTGATGAGATAGTTAACAGATTATCATCACTCAATGGCTGGTTGTCTAAGTGGTGTCCGCAAAATAACATAGGGTTCATAGACAATTGGAAAAGCTTTTGGGGCAGACCTGACCTGTTAAAACACGACGGAATCCATCCTTCTTGGAGTGGTGCCGCCCTTCTCTCTAGTAATTTGGCATATAGTCTTAGAGCTAAACCTTGACTCACTAGGGCCCAGGTCAGGAAGCAGACGGACTGGCTTACCCGACCGCCTGCTAGCTGCCTCCCGTTACAGAAGTCAGGTAAATCCCAACACATAGACACTCTTTTACCTAGATATTATCACATAGAGACTGTGTCTGTTCCAATTAGTAATTACAAAAACCATCAAAACCATTCAACGGTAATAATTTAATTGATGTCCAACAAATAAACAATATATATAATACGGATAATCAAATGATAAAGCTTGGGTTGCTGAATATTCAATCCCTTTCCCCAAAAGCGCTCATTGTTAATGATATCGTTACAGATAATAATCTAGATGTGCTGTGTTTGACAGAAACCTGGCTAAAACCTGACGACTACATTACTTTAAATGAGTCCACCCCACAAGATTATTGTTATAAACACGAGCCGCGTCTGAAAGGTAAAGGGGAGGGTTGCTGTAATTTATAATAATATCTTCAGTATTACTCAGAAGTCTAGTTTCAAATATAATTCCTTTGAAGTTTTAGTGCTTTATGTAACGTTATGTAGTGCAAATGATAAATCCCGGCCACCAGGGCACAATACAGACTTTATCAAAGAATTTGCTGATTTTCTATCAGAGCTAGTTCTGGCCGTAGATAAATTACTAATTGTTGGTGATTTTAATATCCATGTAGACAATGAAAAAGACGCATTGGGATTGGCATTTAAAGACATTCTAAACTCTATTTGAATTAGGCAACACATGTCAGGACCTACTCATCGCCATAATCATACTTTAGACCTAATATTGTCACATGGAATAAATGTTGATACCGTTGAAATTCTGCAGCAGAGTGAAGAAATCTCAGATCATTATCTAGTATCATGTGTACTTAATTTAGCTAAAGCTACAAAGCCGTCCACCCGTTTAAAAAATGGCAGGACTATCACCGCTGCGACTAAAAGATTGCTTTTAAATAATCTTCCTAATCAGTATCATCTCCTCAGCATTCCAGATAGCTTAGAGGAACTCGATGTTGCAACAGAAACTATTGACTCTCTCTTTTCCAGTACTTTATACACAGTCGCTCCCCTTTAAAGAAGATTAAAGAAAATAGTCCAATGCCGTGGTACAACGAGCACACCCGGGCCCTTAAAACAGCAGCCAGAAAAATGGAGCGCAGCTGGAAGAAAACAAAACTAGAGGTCTTTTGTAATTCGTGGAAAGAACATATGATCGCATACAGAAAGGCCGTAAAAACTGCTAGATCTGCTTATTTCTCGACTCTCTTAGAAGAAAACAAACACAAACCTAGGTATTTATTCGATACAGTGGCTAAATTAACCAAGAATAAAGCTTCAACTTCTGATGTTTGTAAACAGCACAGCAGTAATGACTTTATGAACTTCTTTACATGTAAGATTGACAATATTAGGAAGAAAATTATAACCATGCAGCTGTCTACTACAGTATCACATCAGACAGAGCATCGTAGTGTCACTGAGGAAAAATTACACTCATTCACTACTATAGGAGAGGAAGAATTGGCTAAACTCTTTAATTCATCTAAATCAACAACATGTATGCTTGACCCTATACCGACTAGGCTATTAAAAGAGATGCTACCAGAGGTCATGGATCCTCTTCTTAATATCATTAATTCATCTTCGTCATTAGGATATGTACCGAAAACTTTTAAGTTGGCTATTATTAAACCACTTATTAAAAAACCGCAACTTGATCCTACAGAATTAGTCAATTACAGGCCAATCTCAAATCTACCCTTTCTTTCAAAAATACTTGAAAAGGCTGTGTCTTTACAATTATGTTCCTTTTTAGAAAGAAATGGCATCTGTGAGGATTTTCAGTCAGGATTTAGACCGTATCATAGTACTGAGACTGCTCTCATCAGAGTTACAAATGATTTACTCTTATCATCCGATCGTGGTTGTATCTCTTTGTTAGTGTTACTCGATCTTAGCGCTGCATTCGACACTATCGACCACAACATTCTTTTGAATAGACTCGAAAATTATGTAGGCATTAGTGGACCTGCATTGGCATGGTTTAAATCATACCTCTCTGACCGTTATCAATTTGTAGCATTAAATAAAGAGACGTCACACCGATCACAAGTTCAGTATGGAGTACCGCAGGGCTCAGTGCTAGGGCCATTGCTCTTCACCCTGTACATGCTACCACTTGGAGATATTATTAGGAAGCATGGCGTTAGATTTCATTGTTATGCTGATGATACTCAGCTCTATATTTCTTCACACCCTGAAGAAACTAACCAATTCACAAGATTAACGGAATGTATAGATAATATAAAATTTGGATGATCAGTAATTTCCTGCAACTTAATTCAGAAAAAATGAATTTTTAATCATTGGACAAAAAGCTCACAAGTAGTAACCTAGAATACTGTCTAACCCTCAATGGCTGCTCTGTTAAGTCCTCGTCGTCAGTTAGGTGGGTGTGCTCTTTGATACCAATCTCTCGTTTGAAAGCCATGTTTCTAGCATCTGTAAAACTGCATTCTACCATCTTAAAAATATATCTAAATTACGGCACATGCTCTCAATGCAAAATGCTGAACAGTTAATACATGCGTTCATGAGCTCAAGGCTAGATTATTGTAATGCTCTACTGGGTGGGTGCCCTGCTCGCTTAATAAACAAACTCCAGCTGGTCCAAAACGCAGCAGCTCGAGTTCTTACTAGAACCAGGAAGTATGAACACATTAGCCTGGTTCTGTCAACACTGCACTGGCTCCCTATTAAACATTGCATACATTTTAAAATCTTGCTTATCACTTACAAAGCACTAAATGGTTTAGCTCCCCAGTACTTGAGTGAGCTCTTAACACATTATACTCCATCACGTCTACTGCGGTCTCTAAACTCTGACCTGCTGATAATACCTAGAAAATCAAAATCAACTGCAGGTGGTCGATCCTTTTCCTATTTAGCACCTAAACTCTGGAACAGTCTTCCTAGCATTGTTCGGGAAGCAGACACACTCTGTCAGTTTAAATCTAGACTTAAAACACATCTCTTTTCCATGGCATACACACTTTTTCAATTAAATGATTATTAGGCTGCATTATCTAGGTCAGCCGGAACCGAACACTTCCCATAACACCTGATGTACTCATTACAAGAATGGCATCTACGCTAATGTTAGTGTCTCTGTTTTATCCCGAGGTCTACTGCAGTCAGCGGATCCAGGCTGTATCCAGATAAGACGGTGGACCTGCACCCAGATGTGACCAACACATGACCCTGAAGTGTCTGCAGAGACCGTGTCATTTAGACACCCCCTTAAGCTGCCTCATCCACACGGCATCCTCAATAAACCTGTCTCTCGCTGTGATGACTCCGATTGTCTGAATAGTCCTAGTTAACAATTCTTTAAATCGATGTCATCCTCAAAACAACCCGTCTCCAGCGTGTTGCCGCCGATCTTTCAAATATTACATTTTAGTAATTGTTTAATCAATACGGCATCCTCAATAAAAACCTGTCTCCGGCGTAATGACTCGATATTTCAAATTTTTATTTTTAATAGTTATTTAATCGATACATCATCCTCAATAAACCCGTTTCCGGTTGCCTCAGATCTTTCGAATATTCAGATCGATTATGACCTCTGACCTTTAAAATAATAACTTTAATAATAATAATGCTGTTTGTTAATTGGCCAGAGGAGAACTGGCACCCGACTGAGCCTGGTTTCTCCCAAGGTTTATTTTTCTCCATTAGGTCTCCTGATGGGGTTTTGGTTTCCTTGCCACTGTCGCCTCTGGCTTGGCTTGCTCAGTTGGGGAAAAAATCTATTTTTCAAATATATTTCAAAATAAATCTAATTATTAAACTAAATTAACCATATAGACCAAATTACTTATCTAATTACTGATCTAAAGCCCACATTGTTACTGTATGATAATCAAAATATATTCTGTTGCATTATTTTTCTGTTTAACACTGTGAAGCTGCTTTGAAACAATCTGCATTGTTAAAAGCGCTATATAAATAAAGTTGACTTGACTTGACTTGACTTGACAGAGGAACGAGTCCAGTAAGTGTTGAACTACTTGAATACATTTAAGAGCAGGACGGCGGTCCCACTGAAGTTCTTTCAGAGGCTCATGGGGCATATGGCATCTGCAGCCACGGTAACGCCACTCGGATTGCTTCATATGAGACCGCTTCTACGAGGCGCCTCTATGCTCTGAAGTGGAACTTGTTCGTTGAGTGGTGTTCTTCTCACTGCGAAGACCCCCGGAAGTGTTCGATTAATGTTGTGCTTTCTTTCCTACAAGATGGGTTGGAGTGAAGGCTGTCTCCCTCCACCCTGAAAGTGTACGTCGCAGCAATTGCCACGTATCTCGGTTTAGTTGAAGGTAAATCCTTAGGGAAGCACAACTTAATCGTCAGGGTCCTCAGGGGTGCGATGAGACTAAATCCTCCTCGTTCTATCTCGCTACCTTCTTGGGTCTTAACCCTGGTGCTCAGAGCACTTCAGGGCCCTCCTTTTGAACCTTTGCAGTCCGTTGAGTTAAAAATCCTGTCTATGAAGACGGTACTCCTGACTGCATTGGCCTCAATCAAGAGGGTGGGGGACCTGCATGCACTTTCGGTCAGCTAATCGTGCCTAGAATTCGGGCCCGGTAATTCTCACATCATCCTGAGACCGGATACGTGCCCAAGGTTCCTACCACTCCCTTTCGGGACCAGATGGTGAACCTGCCCTCAGAGGAGGCAGACCCAGCCCTGGCATTGTTATGTCCCGTCCGCACTCTTCGCACTTACATAGACCGGACTCAAAGCTTTAGGACCTCAGAGCAGCTTTTTGTCTGTTACGGAAGCCAGCAGAAGGGAAAGGCTGTCTCCAAGCAGAGGTTAGCCCACTGGATAGTGGATGCTATCGTCTTAGCATACCAATCGCAAGACATGCCTTGCCCGTTCGGGTTGCGAGTGCACTCCACAAGAAGTGTAGCTTCCTCCTGAGCGCTGGCTCAAGGCGCCTCGCTGACAGACATCTGTAGAGCTGCGGGCTGGGCGACACCTAACACGTTCGCTAGATTCTATAGCCTCCGTGTGGAGTCGGTTTCTTCCCGTGTACTCGCCTTCAACAGCCGGTAGACACAAAGTGCCCGTTCCTGTGTCGGCTTGCTACGCCACTCCGGCCAATGGCCGGATGCGTGCGGTATTTTTTCTCCAGTTGTGTTCCCCAGAATGGTGAACCCTGTCGTGCTCCTCCGTCACCCCTTCGGTGTCAGACGTGGCGGCCATCTGACGACAGGCCTGCTCCCGTATCCTTGTGGAACGCGTGGGTTAGGCTGGGTCCATATGTAGCGGTTCCCTCACGGCGGCCCCATGTCTTTGCCTTTACAGAGCCCACTCTGTCATCTCTGGTGGTGTTCCCCTGGAACCAGGTTGTAACCACCCCAGAGACTGCCATATGTTGTTACTACCCAGATAGGTTAGTCCGTATGAGTATTTCCACCCTCCTCCTCTGGAGGATGTGGCTCCAGCGTAACATCTCCCGAGGCAGACACGCTTTCCCAGCGTTATCCAATAGTCACGCAGAGTGGGTCTTGAAAAAAACAGCAGTGTCGGACCTCCCTGCTTGAGCCCTGACTGCTGCTCCAACTAGGAGTGCCCAGTGAGCTTAAGCAGGGTGCTGGAAGGGCCAGCACCTGGCGTTTTTGTAGGGATCCCAATTTGACTGAAAGGGAATGTCTCGGTTACGTATGTAACCCTCGTTCCCTGAAGGGCGTGTGCTTCAACTGCAGGCCCGAGTCACATCTCGGCTCCTCAGCTGTAAAAGCGTTATGCGTTGTTCACGTCTGTGTTTTATACAGACGTGAACAACGGTTTATGCGTGAACCGCATGCCAATGTTTATTGGCTCGTTTCTATACACTCGTAGTAAATTGGTCTCAGAAAATAGATCCCAACTCGTCGTTCAGTCCGACGTACGTCTCCGTTCCCTCCTTCAGGGAACGAGGGTTACATACATAACCGAGACGTTTTATTTCATTATCAGCAATCACCATGTTGACAATAGCAAGTTCCTGTTCTTCATTTAGGACCTTTCCTCTGCCCCTGAGAGAGGTAGATGTTGAATCTTTAGATAGACAGAATACAGTTAGTTACATATTAGAGACGAGAGGCATACAGTCACTGTAATACATGGTAAAAGTATTTAAACAGTTCAGTAGGAGAAGCCCTTATACAGTATCCTACCTGTTGGTTTCTTTAAAAATCTGGATAATGGATGCCACTGTGTCCCAGCTGAGATTTGGCTGTACTGGTTCACCAGCCTCTCTGTATGATATAGCCTATGGTTTATGACATGGTCTAGTAGCTCTTATTTCATCAGTTACCCTAATTCTGGCCCTTCTGTGAGCACCACCATGCATTCTGTATCCTCAACCTCTACCTTGTCCTCATCCAGGCATTCCTTTGTCCCACTCCTCTCCCTTACTACTCATCTTTCTCTCCTTGGTGCAGGCATTTTTCTTACTTTATTTGTGTTGCTCTACGTATATTGTTATTTTTTCACAAAAGATAAGCCCAAAAGAGGCCATCTTTTACTGTATATTTTGCATAACTTCAACCAGCTGTTTCTTAGTAAAAATGGAATAAAATTGCGTTTCAATTCACAATATAAACAGCTGTTCACTTAGACTTTAGCCCAGGGCCATAACCACCACAGACACTGACATTGAAGGGGACATGTCTCCCCCAATAATTGGAAATGGCCCAATTGTCCCCTTAAACAATGTGTGCTGCTCTCCTGCACTCCATTATGCAGCACTCTGTATGTTAGGATGACAAAAAGGTTTAAAAGGTCATTTTTATTTTAGTCTGGTATGCCTCAGTGATCTAAAAGCACTCGTCAATGTCAAAATGATCAAATCAAAGTAGGCAGGGTAAACGTTCTCCAATCTATCGCTTAATTCTGGAGATTCCGGTAGAAAATCAGAAACAAAGCTCTTAATATACAATTACTGATTAACATATTTGATTTTAATGAAGAAGAAAAAAAAACCTATATGACGGTGGGTTACAATCTGGAACCTTTGACACAGTTTACAAAAATTCAACCATCGGATCGGACCACTAGAGAATCCAAATGTGATCCGCAGATCTATGTATTTATTCAGTAGCGTGAAGAATCTCGAGATTATCAATACATTTGATGCAAATTAATGCAAATATTATTTGTAAATAGTCCCAAAATTATTATTTGCCAACTAGAATTAGACCTAGAATTTCGTTCACTGTTCTGTTTCTTTAGGCTTTATAAAAAAGAAAAAAGAAATGGTCCCCCTCAATGTTCAAGACATGGTTACGGCCTTGCTTTAGCCGATAAGGTTAGGTTTATAACATTATCTGTTCTGACATAAAGTGTTAAAGCATTGGTACATTTGGCAGTAAAAATCTATTGTTTTGGTTTTGGTTGAGCTTGTGTGTAAAAGAAGTTCAAGCATTTTAAATTTGTGTTAACTATGCATTTTGTGTCGAAGAAACAATGTGTTAATTGTATAACCTACACAGACAGATGTTGTGCTAGCTGAGTTAAGAGTTTAGGAAATTTGTTCAAAGTATTGAAAAACTGTCATAGCGATTGTAAAAAACTGTAATAGGAAATTTCTCCTATCCGGAGTCGAAGCACTTCTGCTGCTCTTCACCTGAAGAACCTGTTGAACTGACAGGAGTCCAAGAACAAGTGTCAGACTGCAAACAACCCCCTTCAGAGTAAGTAGATGAAACTGAAATGAAGTGAAAACAATGACTGATATGATTGATTTAAGAACAGTTAGCTTGATTTTAATTGTGTTTTTATTTAACCCCATAAAGCCTCTATAATATTTAATATTAAAATATAAGGCCTCTAAATGATCGGCATCTGCTGAAAAACGTGTTTCACACAATCTCCAATCTTCTGTTGTCTGATTGATAGTTTATACTCTTTAAGCAATTCAAAGTTTTAGTATAGTTGTACAAATGTCCTCCTTAAGCTCATGCTTCATGTGTCTTTAATTAATTTCTGTAATTACATTTGTAATTACACTGTTGACACTTCCCTCACACCTAACCCTACCCTTAAACTTACCCATACCACCACATCTGTCCCTAACTTTACCCATATCCCACCTCAATATCAGCAAAGGTGTTTTGCAATACAATATGAACACAGTAAGTACATTGTACTTAATTTTTGATGTAAGTACATATTAGTTAAGGCCACCTAATATAAAGTGGGGCCCAAGTATCAAATATGATCCTCAGGCTTTTGAGGAAGGTTAAGCAGTTTCCATTCAGAAGTTTCCATATTCTGAATGAAAACGGTGACACAGAATATTTGTTGTTGAATAAAGGCAGACATTAGATATATTTGCAGAGAATAAGTTCATTCTCCTGAACTTTTATGTATGAACCAAAGTGACCAAAATGTAACTCTGAAGCATGAGATTAAGTGGCAATAAAACCTGCTAGGACAGTTCATAGATCACTGATATCTTTGACATCTGTGTGTGACATCACCTTATTTCATCTGTTTCTAGAGACAGCACTGCTTCAGATTTACCCAAGGATATTTCACTGGACTGATGCCAGGGAAAAAATCCTACACATTTGACCCTGGCAGGAAGACTATACACGAGTAACGAGTATTGATTAATTCCTTATACACTGAAATGCTTCCTACCGCAAGGCCAGGGCAAGACTTATGAATACCAAGTCCTGCCGGATAAGTGGTCTACCATTTGTCTTGCACTGGCCTTGCTGAAGATTAGATCTGCTTTTATTGTTTTGCCAGTACAGATTTTCAGTGTGTGAGGAATGAATCGATAGTTGTAATTCAGAGTTATGGTTTCAGAAGACTTATGTCACGTTACGGGATGGTGAAGAAAGGTGAGGACTCAAGTGCAGGGATAAACGGTAAGAAATACATTTATTAAACAAAAGCAACATAAACACAAAACAGAACCCACGAGGGGGAAATACCATAAACTAGAAATACATAAAACTGAACCATACCAACACAGGGAACCGGAGGAGACAGAACAACAATCCGACAAGGACTGACAAACACAAGGAGTCTATAAAGGGGAGAAATTAAGCTGGGAATGAGGGAACACAGGTGGGGCAAATTAAACCAATAACGAGATAACAAGGGGGTGGAATCTAACAATGACAGAGGCACATGGCCACACTAACAAAACCCACATGTGCACACAAGACAGGACAGGCATGTGACAACTTAATAAAAATCATGTGACAACTTTTATGACACCTTGTTTATAGTCGCATTCATTATATAGGAAAGAGTGGCAAGGATGCTCTTAGATTCTCCAGATTTGGAACAGCATAAGCATAAATGAGGGAATATGGGCATCAAAATTAGATGTCTGAACCAATCAGTGTTTGTTTGATGTCAAATGATAAGCTGAATTAGTGAATGCAGACCCAATTTGACAAGATCTTTAAGTAGAACCGAACAATAATTAGAAGTGAACTAAGAGAGATTATCACAGTTCATTACTGATTTGTAATTATTTACAATTCGAAAGTTCAATACAAATGTTTTGAATGATATGTTTAAAGTGAGATGGTGTGATACATAAAACCATATTTGAGGGATCAAACAACCAAGAATCTTTTATGAGTAAAATATATCTGAAGTATATTCCCATATTATTATTATTTTTTAGCATGGCAGGGTGACTAGGAACATGATATTGTTCCACTATGTTGTTCCACAAGAGTAAAGAAACATAAAGGCCAAATTCCCGTAATCATACATCACAATGAGTAAACCCAAAGAATATAGTTCTGAAGTGCAGCAAAAGTTTGGAGCATGAAATTGTCCAAAATGTCTTGGTATGCTGAAGCATTAAGTGTTCCTTTCACTGGAACTAAAGGGGCAAGCCCAACCCTGAAAAACAACTTAAAAGGTTAATCTTTCACAATACAATATCATGCTGTTCTGGTCTTGCTGAATGTCCATGTCACTTTTGTTTTCCACTGGACATTGATACCTGTAGCTCTGTCAGCGAGGCCACACACAGTTCTTCATATTGACTGGCCATCTATTCAATTCTGCTTAAGTGCATCTGGCTTCTCTGTGTCTTCTACTCAATACAAGAGGCCGATAATACAGAGGGACATTAAATGTTCTTCTGTTCTTAGAGGAAAACATATTGAGGATAGTTTGATTATGAGAATCAAATGCTTTTCTCTGGTTGTCATGATGGATAGTAGCTTTAAAGAACCAAGAGCTCTTCATTTCTGTAGTCACTCCATGCAACAAAAAACATTTCCCATGTGAAACCTTCTGTAGGTTCTGATCTGACATTACGATAAATGTGAAAAGCTAGGCCAATAAATGTGACATGACATTTGAAAGAAGATCTAAACATTGATAAACATGCAGAAAAAATTACTAGTGACATTTTCATTCTATAAAGTTGGTCTGATATCCCAACTTTCTGAAAGATAGTTGTATTTTGAGTATAACTTTGGATTGTGACTAATAAGGGCAATCTGTTCCCAAATTATTTTAATATGCCAGATGCTGAGTTTGCTCTATTGATAAGCTTTATCCAAATTTAGACAACTGTTTGGCATAATTATGATGATCTGAATTTGAATTCCCAAACCAAATTTAGTTCGGAGAGCATGTTGGATGGCACAGAGAGAGAGAAAGCTCTTAAACTGCACTGAATGGTTTCCCATGTTGTATCATTTACAGAGACAGAAAGCAAACCACCTCTTTTAATTGCAACATCACTAAAACAGTTAATGATTAGTGTGACCTTTGCCCTTTGCTAATTGAATGAATATGAAGAGGTTTGTCAGACTACACAGCCAACCAAACATCACACCGGTAATTGTCTGTCACCGCTGTTATTGATCAAGATGTCCTCTGGCTTTCTCTTGTGGAATCAATCACTTTGTGTCCCATTCCATTATCTAACAATCAAAGTCTTGCTTAATATTCATAAACGTCAGACTGCATTGTCACACCATGCAAAGTATTTTTTTACTAATACGTTTGCAA
Organism: Gobiocypris rarus; assembly: GCA_023029165.1. Taxonomy (NCBI): domain Eukaryota; kingdom Metazoa; phylum Chordata; class Actinopteri; order Cypriniformes; family Gobionidae; genus Gobiocypris; species Gobiocypris rarus. The sequence goes on from CM040932.1 coordinate 53,303,259, forward strand.
TAAAACAGTGGACATTATTATTGACTTTATTTAGTATAGCGTTATATACATTTTAATAAATATTTTAAATAATAGTCTTTATTTAAAAAATATATATAATAAAATATATTTTTCTTAAATAGTGAACGTACAGTTTTTTACGATTACTCAAGCACAATTTTAAAAACAAGGCTCATTTTGTCAAAACACACACACACAATTCACACATCCACACACACACAAGTACCAGAACACCTCAGTTATTTTGCTAAATTAAACATTTTACAATAATTTAACAAAACCCAATTTTGACACTATATGGCACACACATATACAAGTGTTTATACAATCTGATTCTGTTTGATTCATTTACACACTGCTGTGCTCAATCATAAACACTTGTAACATTTCTACTTTTCTAATGATATAATCTGAGGATTTTTTTCAGAGATATTGTTAGAGTAATGTATATGAATAAACCGACCAAACAGTACACAAAAGACCAGTAGCCTACTGCATATTGATTCAAATATTTCTCTCCACGCTGTAAAATCATTTGATTCATGCATTCATTTCCAAAGGTTTGTTTTTTATATCTGCTGAGGTTGGGCTGAAGTCTCTGTCCAGCCTCTCTCAATGTCAACCCATGGGTACTCAGTAATGAGTCAACCAATGTTGCACAAATCGCATCTGATGAATTCCTCTTTGTCCACATCCTACTCCAGGTCTACCTTCCTCCCTCTAACCCACTTCCCCTCTCTAACCCCCTTCCCCTCTCTAACCCACTTCCCTTTCTAACCCCTTACCCTCTCTAACCCACTTCCCTTTCTAACCCCCTTACCCTCTCTAACCCACTTCCTCTCTAACCCACTTCCCTCTCTAACCCCTTCCCCTCTCTTCCCCTCTCTAACCCCCTTCCCCTCTCTAACCCCCTTCCCCTCTCTTATCCTCACTCTTCCTCTTACTGCGACGTTGCCTTCCATTTTTGTTGAAGAAAGGTAAACTCACCTGTTGCCTTTTTATAGTGCTTACCCCTGATTGTTGAGTTTAAAATTAAGCACCTAAGTGTCTACACACCTGATGGCTATGTTTGATCAATTGGTTAGGGGTGGTATTTTGGAAAGCAGTGCCTTGAAATGGCAAAGTAACAGCAGGTTAGATTTTTGTGTCTAATGTTGAGTAACTGTGTTTAATGTTTTGCAAAAAAAGTGTGAGGCTGAGAATGTCCTCATAGTTGTGCAGATCTGGGCTGAAGTTTTGCTCCTTAAGGCCTAGTTCACACTGCCCGATTTTAGCCCCGATTTTGACTCGCCGATAGGCTTTGAGGAATCGCCGACCAATGCCCGAAATCATAGGCAAATTGGTGCACGTGCACGCGAGTGACAATCACGCAGTGTGAATGATCAAGGACACGATCAGAGAGACTCGCCGACAAGTCGCCGACGCCCGCAAGATATTTGGCTTGCTAAATATTTGGACCTGTCGGCGATTCGTAATCATGCTGTGTGAAATGCGTTCTGACTGAAAATAACACCGGTGATGACCGACAGCCAATGAGAGAGCAAGATACAGGGTAGCGGAGGTTCAGGGAGGAGTTATAGACCAGAATATCAGTATTTTAATAGATATAGTTACAATTCTTTTAAACAGAAACAAAGGCCAAAGATTTGCACGTCCAGCCGCAGCAGCAGAACATTGCAAAATGATTTATTTACCTCAAACTCTATTTGCAGTCTTTGCTCCCTGTGTCTCTCCAATAATGTCCTCCACCATAATTTGTCTTTTTCTCCTTTTCGCTGCAAATCAGCGCACAGACAACTTGGAGCGCAAACTTTCTGCTGTTTATCATTTTTAATATCAATTCCAGTCTCGCGCAAGAACTCCAATCGGATGCACGTGTGATCTTGCGTTGTTTACTTGTCACATCGCACGTGTGTTTGGTTGGGAACGTAATTGGGAAACGCAGTTTGCGCACCGGAGAGAGAGAGTTGTTGGCGATTCTTCCTCTTGTACAGTCATGCAGTGTGAAACCCCCGTCGCCGATCCATCGTGTGGTGTGAACACAGCAGTGACTGAACGCTATCCCAGAAAGTCATGCAGTGTGAAAAGAACAGTGATCCGACCAGTTTGAAAATCATGCAGTCTGAATTCGGCTTAAGTGTCAGTTTAAATAATTGTGCTGTGCATGTCATTTTAATGTGTTAGCAATTGGAAAAAACTGTAAGGACTCACAAAACAGGGCTGTCTGATTTAGTGCATTGTGCCGTGATTAACTGTTTTTTTCTGAATTGCTCTCTGAATTGCCCAAATTCACAATAGCCTAAAATGTGTCAAATAAATCTCTCGTTTACACACGACTCAAAATTGTTCACACTTATTTCTAATGATGTAATGTGACCAAACCATCTGTACATAATACAAGTCAATTCAGAGTTAGGGTGGCCATACGTCCGGACAGTCCAGATTTTAAGCCCCCTGTCCAGCGCAGCCGCAAGACACTCATTTGTCCTCCTTTTTGAAGTCGTGCTGAATTGGCCTAAGAACTTTAACAGGACGCAGCAGCACAATGTCTAATGCCGTAAGATTGGCTGAAAGTGGTGTCAATCAAATACATATCTGATATTGTGGCAAAAACTTAAAAAGCGAGCGGGGCTGGCTATGTGATAATGAGTGCCAGCTGCGTCAGACCTCATTTAATCGCGGTCGAGAGTACAAATTTATATAAAGGAGCGTGACAGCGGACGTTAGTAGTCAAGGACCAGGCCTGGAATTTGTGTTATGTTTGTTTACGCTAAAAGTCGGTGGGCAGTCGTCCGTGAGGGGCTGCCCACGTTTTTATGTAACAAAGTGTGTGTTTGCGGGCAGTCGTCCGTGAGGGGCTGCCCAGCGGTTTACTTTTGTGTTTATTTATTTTTGTTCCCGCCTCCTTCCTGCCCACAACAACGAACATCATTACAGTGGTGCTGAAAACTTGGGAGGAAGGAGCGACATGCTGTCAACTCTCGCTGCTGAGGGGATCGCTGCTGGGAAACCACAGCGCGGATGAGGAAGGACCGTGAGGGCTGCCGAGGCGGTGGTGCTGGAGCTTGAGAAAGGTGGGACGGAGGCTTCAAGCATCACCAGTCATACTGGGTCGAGGTGGGGTGGCTGCCGTCCGAGAATAATGAAAGTTAAAAAATAAATAAATATACATTTCAGTTGCCGTAAAGGAACACTGCTGCCGTCCGCCGGTTAGAGCAGGGAGGGCTCGCTGCCTTTCCTACATGTAGATATGTGGGCAAATGCATTTTGTCTCAGTGCATGCCTTGTTTTAGTTTGGGCGGAGGAGGAGTGAGCTGTCCACCAAGCGTCAGTGCCATGCACAGCATGGAATCCTCTCGGCCGGAGGGCCGAAGCAGTGTGTCTGGGAGCCGGAGTGATTTATTACTTTTTTTTTTTTCCTCTCTTTCACATCGAGGAAAATCGCTCCTCGTGCTCCGATCTTCATTTCTCTCACCTCTCTGTCCTATATAAGGTGCCGCATAATCGGCCCCCGGGAGAGGAGTAGAGCGCAGTCTCGGGAGTATCCCCGGCCTGCGAGCGATGGGGGTATGTGGCATGCAGTTGCGAGGACTCTGCACCGGGACAGTGATAATGAGTGCTTCAGCTCTAACAGTCTCGTCTCGCGTCGAGTACGGAGCATAAAAGGAAGGAGCGAACAGCGGAACAGAGAGGACCAGGCCTGGAATTTGTGTTATGTTTGTTTACGCTTTTATGTCGGTGGGCAGTCGTCCGTGATGCCAAACATTTTATATGTGTGTTTGGCAGTCATCCGTGAGGGCTGCCCGGTTTACTGTTTTGTTTATTTATTTTTGATTAAAATCTGTTGAACGTTCGCGGTTGACCTCCTTCCTTACAGAAGAACTTCATTACAGATATATCATCGGTTAAAAACTTAAAAAAGCACGACGTGCTGGCTATGTCATATCATAACGTTACATACCGAAACGTCAGACCTCATTTAATCCAAAATGGACAAAAGAGTACAAATTTATATAAAAAGCACACTGTGTCTCTGTGAAGTGGAGCGTTAGTAGTCAAGGAAAGCCGCCACTGACTGACATGCCAGCACGGAAAAAACATAAAAGTAACCATGAGCGTAGTCTTCTTTGTTAAATGTAACAAAGTTCATAGAATAAGGAGGAAGAAGACAGGGTCAGCATGACTGGGACTCGTGTTTATTCAAAACTCTCATGGTACAAACAAAATAAGATTGCGCAGCTCTCAACATCTCAGTACAATATAACTTGTTTATAACTTGTTTACTTTCTCCAACTCTCCGTCTTCATGCAGAGTAAATCACAGCATCTCCGCAGTCACAGTGTTTTGCAGAGCTTAGTAAATTCATGCAGTCAAGTATCACCAGTCATACTGTATAACATAAATACATAAATAAACAAATAATGAAAGTTTAAAAAATAAAATAAAATATATATATATATATATATATATATATATATATATATATATATATATATATATATATATATATATATATATATATATATATATATATATATATATACATACTTTTGAAATTCTGCTAATGGTACTGTCACAGAAACGAAATACTGTAAGCACTGAGCTCTGTGCGATCAAGTGCGCTGCAATGTGAATAAAACAAACAAACAAAAACAAAGCAGGAGAGAGATCCAACCCGAGTCCCGATAACAACCTGCCATCGCTAATACAGTAACTTGCATGTGGCTTATGTACATTTCACTTGCTCACAAATATTACATGCAAATGCCATGCCACGGCAGGCCAGACTAAAAACCAACCCATAGCTTACCTTGTATGGCTGAAGTCTGTTCAAAACTTGAATTGAAGACGTTGATAATATCACCATATTGTGATAGTTAACTTTCAAACGACAAAGTGTTATGGCATCCTGTCAACTTTGTCAAGATGTGTTTCTTTCTTAAATGTGTCATAAATGGCAGTTTAGCCATTTTTATACAACAAAAAATGACGCTGCTAGTTGGAATCGAATCCGAAATTTCCTCGAAGAACATTAAGCATCACTATGATGGACGAAATTGTATTACAGTTGCAAGTACACCAGAGTTTTATGCAATTAGTATTAACTTACTAAAGGAGGAAATGGCCACCCTAGTCAGAGTACCAAAATGACTAATGTTGTACTGAATGTTAATACCAACAATGGATGGAAACAAAAAGAACAAGAGCAAGGTGTGGAGAACGTTGGATCCGCCACACCAGAGGGTTTTCTGTGATCTGTAGTGTTGCTGTGTGTATCATCTGAAAGCATTATTTGATTTTGAGCACAGATAAAATGGTTTCATTTCGCCAGAAGAGTCAGATGTTCTGTGAATGTAGTTTGAAGATTTGGTTTTGTGTTTAAGGTTTTGAGCAATGTGTTTGAGCAATTCAGAAAAACTGTAGTAATGAGGGGCTGTTGACTGACTGATGTGGGCGGGGCAGATGTTCTCCTCTCGCGCGTGCGCGCTTGATACTGATGCTGGAGTCAGAGCATCACCTGCGGTCAGTGAGCAGCACTGGAGTCCCGGAGCAGCTCTCACTGTCACAGCCGCTGTCTGGATGTCCATGAAAGGCAGAGGATCCAGATACCAGAAAAGAGTGTCGTTCTCTGAGGATGAAGATGAGCAGTGCTGGAAAGAGGAGAACGGCGGTGTGGACGCACATCACCTGAAATCCGTGCAAACGCTCAGAGACTCCTCGGGATATTACCGACACAACATGTGAGTGTCATACAACTCTACAAACTCACACACATGTCTTTGAGCTTCGTGAACTGACACACAACGCGTGGAAAGCCAGAATTTGTCGTTTTAATTATATGAAACGTCAAAGAAATAAGATTGAAGCTGTGTTTCCTTGAGAAAATATTAACGTGAAACATCACGTTTGCATATAATCTTAAGTATTAAATAGCCTGCATTAAATATACTTTCACGGTTCGCATGTTGCTCATCTAAGCAGTTTTTCATGAATAACGTGATACATTAATACATTAAGAAATGCTAAACAAAGTCCTAAAATATATTTTATTTTTATTTTCTAAAATAAGCTGTGGGATAAACGTTAAAGCGCCACCTAGTGGAAGGTCATTTGTCCAGTGAAGATTACAGTATTTTACAATCCTTATGACAATTTTTTCAATACTTTTAACAAATTTCCTAAACTCTTAACGCAGTTAGCACAACATCTGACTGTTTAGGCTATACAATTAACACATGTATTGTTGCTTTTGCACAAAATGCATACAGTTAACACCAAATTTAAAAACAATGGCTTTTTACTGCCAAATGTACCAATGCTTTAACACTGAATGTCAGAACAGATAACACTATGTTCTAAAACTAACCTTATAGACTAAAGTCAAGGTAAACATCTGTTCATATCGTGAATTGAAACACAAATATATCCCCTGCAATTTATTCCATTGTTACTGAGAAACAGCCAATTGAAGTTATGCAAATATATAAATCACAGCTGATTCCCATCTAGGAATTGCTCAGGTGTTGATATTCTTTCAAGCACATGACCATATGGTATACAGTAAAGGAGGGCCTATTTGGGCTTCTTTTGGGGGCAGAGGAAAGCTCCTAAATGAAGAACAGGAACTTGCTATTGTCAGCATGATGATTGCTGATAATGAAATAAAACTGAAGGGCATTCGATAAAGCTACTCTGAGATGGGTCATTCAGTTTTTGTATTGAATTTCTGCAGCAAAAGAAACACAATGCGTGCATTTACTAAATCCAACAAAACAAAAATGTAGAGAGTCTTCAAAAGACACACAATCTATGATCTATAAAATGTACTGTCTATTGTATAAGGGCAGACCTGACACATCAAATAATGCAGTTTCTGTGATTCCATCTAGTGTTATTGTTTTTATGACATTGTGTTATGATTGGCGTAATGTTCCTGTTGGAAGGGAACATGTGGTTTTGGGTTTTGGTAGACATAGTGTATTGTGTTAGTGAATTATTGTATTTTGAAAAGTAGTGTTGGAGTTTAGTTTACAATGAGTGATTTTGAGCATGAAATTAACCGTTTTGCCAGTTGTGTGATGTAGGTGTGTTGGTGCGTTAAGAGTTTAGGAAATTTGTTAAAAGTATTGAAATAATTGTCATAGCGATTGTAAAAAACTGTAATGAAAGTGTGTGGGTTTACTTGGCCTGTAGTGATAATCAGTCTTCAAAGTCATATAAAAGCATGCTAGATATGTGCACAAATATTGATTTTATCAAAACCGCTTACATTGCCTTCAAGATGCAGTAAATTTTACTTATAATAAAGCCTGTATAAACAGAAACCTGAAGGAAATTTTAGTTGGGAAATAATCATTTTGAACTATTAATGTATTAATTTAAGTGCAGTACAATTGATTAATCGTGATTAATCACATCCAAAATAAAAGTTTGTGTTTACATAATGTATGTGTGGATAATTATTTAAGAAATATTTGCATGTCTATATACATCTATCTATCTATCTATCTATCTATCTATCTATCTATCTATCTATCTATCTATCTATCTATCTATCTATAAATATACCATATTTTCCTTAAATATTTACATGTTTGTGTGTGTATTTATATACACATAATAATTATACACAGTACAAACTTTTATTTTGGATGCACTAATTAATTTGCATTAAAATATGCAGATATGTACTATTATTTGTATGCCTAAAATGTCAAAGACCTGAAACATTTCTTGTAACTTCACACTCAGTTAGGGGGGAATTTGACCATTCCCAGTGATATATTCCCCCTACCCATTTGTTCACACATCAGGCGAAAAGTCTTGATCAATTAGAAAATCTAGCACATGGTTGGAGGTCCTGCTCATGTCTGTGGCACAAAGTTGCAAAGCTCAAGTACTGGGCAATAATGTAGTGATAAATTTGGCCACTAAAGAAGTGTGACACCTGTCTTAATTTATAACCTCAGTGCTGACATTTGATTTTCAGGATAGACATGGTAATTCATTCAGAACTGGAAATGGTCTTTCAATGCATCACTGACTCAAAATGAGCATGTGTGTGAGTGATGCAGCTCATTACCGGTGGATGTGCCGCTGTGCACATGCTGTCCAGACTCTGAAATACACACAGATGTTCTTTCTGAGTAAACAGAGCTGCAGAATGACAGATTGGCCTTCCTCAATCTTGATGACGCATGTCTGTATGAAGCATTGCTGTGTGATGATAATCATATACGTATATGTAGCCGGTGTGTTTTAAAATTGCATGCATGTTTAACTCTCACTTTTGCACCTGATTAACAACGAGCTGCATAATTTATATCAATTGATCCATTTTTCACGATCATGTAGAGGGTGTATTAATGAAAGGAATAGAAATAGCTTCAGCTCACATTTTCTCCTTTTCTCTTTCTCTCTATCGACACAGAATTTCAGATTTCTTTGCTCCAATTTGCTTTTACCATATGTCACCTTTTACAGCAACATCATCATCATTCATATTAGGTAAGCATGATGAGATGCTATGAAATTGTAACAAAATTCCTTAAAACAGATCATCTATGTCAAATGCATAAAATGTAATGTAAATGTAAGAGAGTTTTTCTTTGTTTCAGAATTTTGGGCACTACGTAATTCCCATACTTCCACATGTGTTGTTTTATGATGACGTTGCATTAGAAAGTTCATTCAAACTTCACTCCAGAGCAGATTAAAGTCATTTTCGGTTGTTTGCTAGAGTCCAGGGGTTTTAGGGCTCTTTGCGTTTATTGAATTGTCATGGTAGAAGTGTCTGCATGGAGAGTTTGTGCAGCAGATTTCGAGCTGAATGCTTCCCCTCCTCTCTGGCTTCTGGTGTCGAGGGCGTCTGGAGCTCGAGGGACCTGAGCTGTGTGAAATCAATTTCCCCGCTCAAGTAAATCCTGAAGACTGGGTATATCTCACTTCAGACTATAAATTCAGACTTTAATTTAAACAAACTCATTCTGTTAGGGCTGTACAATGTATAATTTTAGCATCGATATCGTGATGTGCGCCGAGATTTTGTGCCAACTTTTGATGTCAGTTATACATTGTGGAGTTGATCCGTGCCGGACTTGCACCATCTAGTCTATCTATCTGATTCTCTGATTAATTGCAAAGTTTAACCATCATAGAGGGAACATTAAAGGGGTACTTCAGCGCTGGGAAGATGAATCTGTATTTAAACTGGGTCATTAATGTAGTAGAAATGTGAAATTTGGTGCCTTCTAGACTGAGAAAACACAGAAAATGTATTTTTGTCTCATGAGGATGAAAGACAACAATTCCCAGAATGCAATGCTTCACTGCCCTACTCTAGGCATGGCTAGTCGGCTAATGGATTACTGGATCACTTGCCTACCACGTTAATTTTCAGAAAATCAGTTCAGTTAGAGACACTACAATTAAAAACTGAACGTGTCTGTCACGGAACAAACGCAGCAGGATCGGATTACATTCATCACATGAGCTGAGGTAATCGCGGGATTGGCTGCTGTGGCTGCATTCACAGCGCATGATCAGTCTGGCGCATGTTCAGTTCATGTCTTTGGAAGCTTAACAGCTCCATTTACATGAATCTCCACCGCTCTGTTTACATGAATCTCTGCAGCTCCCGACCCGAGTGCTGTGAGTGCTGTGAGTGTGATGTTAAAAACATGTGGAAATAGCGCCCTCTGCTGGCTGTAGTCTTCAGCCTCTGGACAAAAATGACGATATTTGCATCATCAGAGGAATTTTTCCAGAAATAAAATACATAATTCTCTCGGGGTCATACAGTATTGTTCAAAATAATAGCAGTACAATGTGACTAACCAGAATAATCAAGGTTTTTAGTATATTTTTTTATTGCTACGTGGCAAACAAGTTACCAGTAGGTTCAGTAGATTCTCAGAAAACAAATGAGACCCAGCATTCATGATATGCACGCTCTTAAGGCTGTGCAATTGGGCAATTAGTTGAATTAGTTGAAAGGGGTGTGTTCAAAAATAGCAGTCAATCACTGAGGTCATCAATTTTGTGTAGAAACAGGTGTGAATCAGGTGGCCCCTATTTAAGAATGAAGCCAACACTTGTTGAACATGCATTTGAAAGCTGAGGAAAATGGGTCGTTCAAGACATTGTTCAGAAGAACAGCGTACTTTGATTTAAAAGTTGATTGGAGAGGGGAAAACCTATAAAGAGGTGCAAAAAATGATAGGCTATTCAGCTAAAATGATCTCCAATGCCTTAAAATGGAGAGCAAAACCAGAGAGACGTGGAAGAAAACGGAAGACAACCATCAAAATGGATAGAAGAATAACCAGAATGGCAAAGGCTCAGCCAATGATCACCGGATGATCAAAGACAGTCTGGAGTTACCTGTAAGTACTGTGACAGTTAGAAGACGTCTGTGTGAAGCTAATCTACTTTCAAGAATCCCCGCAAAGTCCTCTGTTAAAAAAGGCATGTGCAGAAGAAGTTACAATTTCCCAAAGAACACATCAACTGGCCTAAAGAGAAATGGAGGAACATTTTGTGGACTGATGAGAGTAAAATTGTTATTTTTGGGTCCAAGGGCCACAGGCAGTTTGTGAGACGACCCCCAAACTCTGAATTCAAGCCACAGTACACAGTGAAGACAGTGAAGCATGGAGGTGCAAGCATCATGATATGGGCATGTTTCTCCTACTATGGTGTTGGGCCTATTTATCGCATACCAGGGATCATGGATCAGTTTACATATGTTAAAATACTTGAAGAGGTCATGTTGCCCTATGCTGAAGAGGACATGACCTTGAAATGGTTGTTTCAACAAGACAATGACCCAAAACACACTAGTAAACGGGCAAAGTCTTGGTTCCAAACCAACAAAATTAATGTTATGGAGTGGCCAGCCCAATCTCCAGACCTTAATCCAATTGAGAACTTGTGGGGTGATATCAAAAATGCTGTTTCTGAAGCAAAACCAAGAAATGTGAATGAATTGTGGAATGTTGTTAAAGAATCATGGAGTGGAAAAACAGCTGAGAGGTGCCACAAGTTGGTTGACTCCATGCCACACAGATGTCAAGCAGTTTTAAAAAACTGTGGTCATACAACTAAATATTAGTTTAGTGATTCACAGGATTGTGACAAAAATGTTTGTACAAAATAGTTTTGAGTTTGTACAGTCAAAGGTAGACACTGCTATTTTTTTTGAACACACCCCTTTCAACTAATACCCCAATTGCACAGCCTTAAGAGCGTGCATATCATGAATGCTGGGTCTTGTTTGTTTTCTGAGAATCTACTGAACCTACTGGTAACTTGTTTGCCACGTAGCAATAAAAAATATACTAAAAACCTTGATTATTCTGGTTAGTCACATTGTACTGCTATTATTTTGAACAATACTGTATGTCATAAAAGGGTCATATGAGGGGGGAAAGTACGATAAATTGAATATACTCCCGGGTTTCTACTGATACAAAGCTTAATGTTAATCGCTGAAGTAACCCTTTAATCATTTGCACGTGTTTTGGGTCTTGTCAGTTTAAACATTCAAGCGATTTTAAACCATTCAAGAGCAAGAAGACACAAAAGAGAAAACTTCAGACCTCGAACACCAGATCTGTGCGTCTATTTGTGCTTGAACACATAAATGCAAAATCTGGGTGAGCATCCTCGTAAACACAGTTGCTTATTGCTTGCGTGAATGTAAACAATTGAGAAAGAAAACGGATGCGTATCATTATATTGGATCCATGCATTCGCTCTTAAAGTGACAGCAGCATATTAAACCTGCTGCTGACTGTGTCATTAACCTTAATCTCACTTTTGTAGCTTTAACAAAGATTAATTATATTTAATTTATAAATGGAAGACTATGCAGATTTATTTTACATTTGATTATTGAATTTCTTTACCTAAATACTGTTAGACTTACCTGAAAAACATAAAGCACTGTTTATTTCATTTGTATCTTTGTTCTGTTGTTTTTTTTAAACTATGATTGTAATGTGTTTATTATGTTCTATGTAGATTCACTCCCCTAAAAAAATCAGCTTTCACAAAGATGAATGTTGCAAGATGTCAGGAATTTGTCAACTAGGCTTATTTTTGCAAGGCCACGGGCCCATTAACACTTTATGGAAAAAAATTAAAGGGTTAGTTCAAAATAAAAAAATGAAAAGTTATCCCATAATTTACTCACCCTCAAGCCATATATGACTTTCTTCTTTCAGCCAAACACAATCTGAGTTTTATAAATAAATATCCGTGCTCTTCCAAGCTTTATAATGGAAACATCAAAAAGTGCATCAATCCATCATAAAAGTAATCCATGCGGCTCCAGGGATTAAAAAAGGCCTTATGAAGTGAAACCATGTATTTTTGTAAGAAAAATATCCATATTTATCACTATAATCACTGGCTTCCATACCCAAATCTTGTATGCAAGTCTGACCCAAGGCTCTGGCCGTTACTGGAAGCCAGTGATGGATGTGTTTTTTTGGGGGGATTCAAAATCTAAGGTAACATTCACTCCCATTATAAAGCTTGGAAGAACCAGGATATTTTTAAATATAACTCAGATTGTGTTGGATGGCTTGAGGGTGAGCAAATGATGGGATAATTTCAATTTTTGGGTGAACTCTTGTCTGTGCTGTTCACCTTGAGTGCTTACTAAATGCGAGTCAGCAGGATCTTAGCACAGGCGTCACTTCAATAAGACACCCACCTGTTGTCTGAATGTGGCATCTGTTGCGTTTCATTAAAAAGCTATTAAAAGCCAGAGGGCGATCTCAACCTCAGCAGGACCGTCCGGCCTGAATCACCTTCCGCTTTGCATCCCTGTGGGATCACGTCCCTGATGATACACCACTTGTCAGCTCTCTGTGAGACACTCAACTTGTTAGATGAAGAGTGATGTGAGATTTAACCAAGCGGCTAGGTGCTGAGGAAGTCACTTCCATTTGGATGAGCTGGACGGATAGGGTCTCATTGTAATGTGCACAAGGTAAAAATACTTGTTTTTCACTTTCCAGGAAATCATCGGATGCTTTCCCCATCGCAGGATGACCCTACAGCGAGAAAAGGGCCGGCGGCAGGCGGTCCGTGGACCGGCATTCATGTTCAACGCTCGGGGCAGCAGCCTCACGGCGGAGGAAGAACGCTTTCTAGATGCAGCGGAGTATGGCAATATCCCAGTGGTCCGAAAGATGCTGGAAGAATCATCCACGCTTAATGTGAACTGCGTCGACTACATGGGACAGAACGGACTGCAGCTGGCCGTTGGCAACGAACACCTAGAGGTCACCGAGCTGCTCCTGCGGCGAGACAACCTGGCCCGTGTCGGGGATGCGCTCCTGCTGGCGATCTCCAAAGGTTACATACGTATCGTGGAGGCCCTGCTGGGACATCCGTCCTTCGCGGGCGGTGAACGATTGACCCGCAGCCCCAGTGAGTTGCAGGACGACGACTTCTACTCATACGACGAGGACGGCACGCGGTTCTCGCCCGATATCACGCCTATCATCTTGGCCGCCCACTGCCAGAAATACGAGGTGGTGCACATGTTGCTGATGAAGGGCGCCAGGATCGAGCGGCCGCACGACTACTTCTGCAAGTGCGCCGAGTGCACGGAGAAGCAGAGGAAGGACGCATTCAGCCACTCGCGGTCTAGGATAAATGCATATCGTGGACTCGCCAGCCCGGCATATCTCTCTCTATCCAGCGAAGACCCCGTACTGACCGCGCTGGAGCTGAGCAATGAGCTCGCCAAGCTTGCCAACATCGAAAAGGAGTTCAAGGTAGGACTACTGCCACTGTGGGACTGGACCAACGTGGTATTTTTTTAAATGTGCCGTCTGCGCACCATCATGTTTTGATTTAACAGCTAACTTTATTTTTCCTTAAACATTTTGCATAATAGTTTTACTGGCCACGTACACACAGCAACGTTTCTGGGAGTCACAACCATGTTTAACTACAAGAGCGAATCTCCTAAATTATTATGTTAGCAAGATATACCTGGTTTCACAGACAGGGCTTAGATTAAGCCAGGATTAGACCTTAGTTTAATTAGCTTTTATAAACGTGCATTACAAAGAAAGTGTGCAAATGTGCATCTTGAGACAAAACAATGGCACTGATATATTTTAAGATATGTCTATGCGGGTTGCTTTCAGTTAAAACAGCTCAAACATGCATTTTAGTTTAGGATTGGCTTAAGAATCGTCTGTGAAACCGATGGATACTATACTATTTTGTCCATTTTTGGTATTCGATTTTATTTTTATATTTTCAATTTAGTTTTAGTTTTTTTTTCCTGTGTTTATCATTTTTATTAGATATGTCTTTATAGTTTTTATTTATTTATTTAGTTCATTTTAGTTTTAGTACTTCATTTTAGAGGTCTGTGGGATCAACTTTTTAAGTCTTTAAAAATATTTCTTTCCTCCGTCCATTCCCGTTTGCTATGTATGTTTACGTAGATACCTCATTCGTCAACACGCCCGGCATTTTGGAACGGTCAACACATGTCAACACTTCAGATGCTGAAATCACTCTCATGGTAAAATAAAAAAAGACGGCGAATCCAACACTGTGCAGCCTCTGGTTGTAAAACCCAGTGTGATTTAAAATTTCCAGATCAATGGGATAACCTTTCACAGCTGAGAATGTATACAGTCCATTATAATAATAATTTGTCACAAATTAATACATTTATGTCACAATATCACTTCTATTGCACTGGTCACATATGGACCCTTGAGTCTTAGATCTTTTCAATAATAGGCTATTTATTTTGCCATGGTTAGAGAAGGATTTGATCGTAAAATAATGGAGTAAAATTTGTTCAAATGTTTCGAAACAGTTAATTGCCCACGTTTTAAAGTACTGTTTCCAGGGTAAGGCAATGTCTGATGGCAAACCAGGATGATTTTTGAGAATTTAAGTTTTCAAATGATACCTAGTTTATGATGATCACTTAAAACAGTTTAAATAAATAGGCTATATTGCTGTTTATTAAACACATTACTGCTTTATTACTGTTTGTTTATCATTTATTTATTTTGATGGCTGATTGGTTGATGGTTTATGATTTCTTTCCAATGAACTTGCTTATAAAGAGCGATCTGTCTGTGGGGTTCTCTGATGATCAATAATATTTACAAGATCTTTAAAGGGATAGTTCACCCAAAAATGAAAATGTGATGTTCATCTGCTTACCCCCAGGGCATCCAAGACATAGGTGACTTTGTTTCTTCAGTAGAACCCAAATTAAGATTTTAATAGATAATAATGTGAACAGTAGCAAAATCTATGAGAGTAAAAAAAAAAACATGCACAGACAAATCCATATTAAACACTGCGGCTCGTGACTACACATTGATGTCTTAAGACACAAAATTATCGGTTTGCAGCCTTCAGAGCACGATCACTTCGGATCGTGATCTCTTGCGCGTATCTCTATGCCAGATCGCGTACATTGACCTCACTCACCGGAAGTGATCGGGCTCTGAAGGCTGTTGGACATAGTGGTGTATTAGAGGTAAAACATTATATAAATACAGTTTGGTTTCTTGCTCAATCCCATCATTTCGTGTCTTAAGACATCAATGTGTTGTCACGAGCTGCAGGTTTTAATATGGATTGTGTATGTGTATGTTATTTTTTTTACTCTCATAGTTCTCATTCTCTCATGCGTTACCATTCACATGCTTTATACGACTGACAGACTGCAACGGTTGGAGTTTAAAATCTTCATTTGTGTTTTACTAAAAAAAACAGTCACCTATATTTTGGATGCCCTGGGGGTAAGCAGATAAACATCAAATTTTCATTTTTGAACTATCCCTTTAACAAATAATATTTTTAACACATGTCGAAATATCTACCGTTAATGATTCAACTAAATCATATAAAATTATCTGCTATTGCAGATACATATATTCATACATGCATGCATATAACTACGGTTGCAGACACACAGGACACTTGCTTTCAAATGTTCACAAAATGTCATGACCGGCTTTGATCGCTCAAAAATGGCGGATGGCTAACGTATAGCAGCCCATGGAAACTACACATAAACGAACTAAATCTACGCATACATACAGTATCTATGGATACAGCACTTAGAAGAAAGAACAAAACAGAACCAAGAAAATTAAAATAATAATAAATAAAAAAAAATAGGAGGGGGCGAGGGTCTTAGTATAATAACATAAAAAAGTCCAAAGCAGAGAGATTCTTCCAATATCTTTAAATATTTACACCTGTGGATAAGGTTTTTACCTACAACTGTCACAGGGTGTTTAGGTGTTGGTTCATGTTTCATGTTTTTAAGTTTATCATGTTCACAGTCGTGTTGTTGTCATGCACTTCCTGGTTTGTCATGTGATCCTGCCATGCGCTCCTGGGCTTGTGTTCTGTTGTGTCATGTTGTCATTGGTTTATTAGTTAATCATTGTTCACTGGTGTGTCTTGTCCTCTGTGTATTTAAGCCCTCATGTTTGCCATGTGTCTTTGTCTGTTATCGAATGAATAAAAACCTGTTGGTGTTAGTAATGTTAGTCAAGTTTGTTCATGTCACTTTAGCCAAGCCAAGTTTCTTATTTATGCCAAGTCTTTGTTTTATGTTTATGATTTTGAGTTTGTTTAATAAAGACTGCACTTGGGTTCATCCACTTGCCTCTTCAGTGGACTAATGTTACAAAAACAATCCCAAGGATTTTTTTTATAAATAATTGTTTATAAAAAAATTATATTATTAAAAACATTTAATTTAAACTTTAATTGAGAACATATTCAAAGGGTATCTTTAGAAAAGCCATAATGAACCTGCTGTGTGAACGTGGCCACTATTGAGCTGCATTTTGTTGAATGTCAAATTGAAATTTCCTCCTCCATCCCGAACTCTCTCAGAATCAGAGTTCATCTTATATCTGCATCTCTTATCTTAACATTTTTTGTTCATTTTAACAGCATTTTTAACTTCTGTTGCATGTGTGTTTGTGTGTGCTGCCGCCGTCGACAGGATAAAAAGAATCGTAATAAAGAGACATCGCAGCACAATGGCTTCACTCTGGTAAATATGTTTGACTACATCATTTTCACTAACCCAGACTAACAGTAACTAAATGCCATGCTTGCCGACTCAGTTTTTATGTCAACGTTAGACTGTCTGTCACGTATCTGCCTGTCTGTCCGTCTGGATTACTGAGTCGCTGTAGATTTCGATCAGTGCAGAGCCAGAGATTCACTTCAGATAAACTGAGCTCTCTCTTCAGCTCTGGGCCAGTACAAGAGCTGTTATTTCAGACAGAATGATGTGGTATATGTGCTCATGTTCTGCAGATCTCATGTGTGTATGAAGAGTTCACTGATTCTCAAAATACTCTGATCAGGCATAACATTATGACAGGTCAAGTGAATTATACTAATTATATATGTTAGTGGGTGGGATATATTAGGCAGCAAGTGAACATTTTGTCCTCAAAGTTGATGTGTTAGAAGCAGGAAAAAAGGGCAAGCGTAAGGATTTGAGCGAGTTTGACAAGGGCCAAATTGTGATGGCTAGACGACTGGGTCAGAGCATCTCCAAAACTGCAGCTCCTGTGGGGTGTTTCCGGTCTGCAGTGGTCAGGATCTATCAAAAGTGCTCCAAGGAAGGAACAGTGGAGAACCGGCCACAGGGTCATGGGCGGCCAAGGCTCATTGATGCACGAGGGGAGCGAAGGCTGGCCCGTGTGGTCGATCAAACAGACGATACTGGAGCTCAAACTGCTCAAGAAGTTAATGCTGGTTCTGATGGAAAGGTGTCAGAATACACAGTGCATCACAGTTTGTTGCGTATGGGGCGGCACATCCGCAGACCAGTCAGGGTGTCCATGCTGACCCCTATCCACCGCGAAAGCACCAACAGTGGCACATAATCATCACAACTGGACCACGGAGCAATGGAAGAAGGTGGCCTGTTTTGATTAGTAACGTTTTCTTTTACATCACGGACGGCTGGGTGCGTGTGCTTTGCTTACCTGGGGAACACATGGTGCCAGGATGTACAGGCAAGGACTTAAAGAATTTGCTGCTAACATCTTGCTGCCAGATACCACAGCACACCGTCAGGGGTCTAGTGAAGTCCATGCCTCTACAGATCAAGGCTGTTTTGGCAGCAAAAGGGGGACCAACACAGTAATAGAAAGGTGGTCATAATGTTATGCCTGACCGGTGTAATCTTCAAAAGGCTGTATGTATGTATGTATGTATGTAAGAACATTTGCATTGTTTTTATGTTAGTTGAAAACAGCTGTGTGTGGCTGTACATATTATGTAAACACACTTATTTATTTTATTTTTAAATGCAATTAATCGCAATTAATTGTTTGACAGCCCTCATTGTAATAGAATTATATATTTAACTTTAATGTTTTAAATATAATATTTTATGTATTTATTTTGATTTGCAGTAAGATGTGGCCTGTTTTGTTTTTGTGTGATTTACCTAAATATTGCTTTAGTTTATTGCTTTTGTCTTATTGAGCAAATAAATGTCACATTTTGGCAGCAATTGTACACTCATCATACATGCACCCACTCCCATGACCCACTTTGATAACCATCATGATTCTCATACAACATATGGTCAGTGATATTGCTTTTCTCGTGCTGATAAGAGGTTTGTTGCTGTCCTGGTGCTGTGAGAAGCTATAATGAATCCCACAGAGAACAATAAAGCACCCAGCATGTCATGTTTTAAACAGAACCTCAGCAGCAGTGCATGCTGGGAGATCACAGTGATATGACATCTGCCTGATGGAGGTCTACACACTGTTTGATTAGGCTTATTCAGTCCTGACAATGATGCTTTTAAATGAAGCAAAGTAGCATTTGGTCTCATGAGTTGACTTTTCTGCTTGGTAAAATATTTATGCTCTGGTTTAATAATTCAGTCAAAGAATCATCCAGGATGATTGACATAAATACATAGACTCTCATGAAACAGCTAGTCATGTCAAGTGAATCAATAACCAGGATCATCTGCTAGAGTTCTAGCTGTTCATTGCAACTGGAAATAATTCTGAATTAAGAATCCATCACTTTATTAATATTAGAGATTGTATTAGATTTTGATGAAAGGTTGATATTTTTTTTCTTTGAAATATGCACATGTGAATAATTTACATTAAAGGGTTACTTCAGCGATTAGCATTAAGCTTTGTATCAGTAGAAACCCAGGAGTATATTCAAATTATCGTACTTTCCCCCCTCATATGACCTTAAGGCAGAGAGAATTATGTATTTTATTTTTGGAAAAATTCCTCCGATGACCCAAATATCGTCAATTTGCGTCATCGTAGGAGTTTTTGGCCAGTAGCCCTTTAAGCTTAGTATTAAATAGGGTGAGTTTTAATTTCATGTTGACTTTAATTTAGCCAGTTTCTGTTGTTTTATGGTGTGATTTAATGATTGTGTAACTCTTTTCTGTTCTAAAGATTTTTCTAACAGTATAAAATACTAGTGGACCCAAAAGTTTTTTTATTTTAAGCAACATCTGAACATCATAGATACACACTCTTAGAAGAAAAGGTTGTAAATGGAACCTTAAAGGGGTACTTCAGTGCTGGGAAGATGAATCTGTATTTAAACTCCGTCATTAATGTAGTAGAAATGTGAAATTATTTTTGAATTTGGTGCCTTCTAGACTGAGAAAACACAGAAAATGTATTTTTGTCTCATGGGGATGAAAGACAACAATTCCCAGAATGCACTGCTTCACTGCCCTCCTACTCTAGGCACGGCTAGTCGGCTACTGGATTACTGGATCACTTGCCTACCACGTTCATTTTCAGAAAATCAGTTCAGTTAGAGACACTACAATTAAAAACTGAATGTGTCTGTTCGATATAATGTGATTGAGCCGATTGAGCGTCACGGCACAAACACAGCAGGATCGGATTACATTCATCACATGAACTGAGGTAATTGCGGGATTCGCTGCTGCGGCTGCATTCTGAGCAGCGTGATCAGTCTGTGGCGTGTTCAGTTCATGTCTTTGGAAGCTTAACTTTCATAGGAAGTTCATTTTAAAAGTTGAAACACTCACTTTGCTCTCCACCGCTCCGTTTACATGAATCTCCACAGCTCCTGGGCCGAGTGCTGTGAGTGTGATGTTGAAAACATGTGGAAATAGCGCCTCCTGCTGGCTGTAGTCTTCAGCCTCTGGCCAAAAACTCCTCCAATGACGCAAAATGGTGATATTTGCGTCATCGGAGGAATTTTTCCAGAAATAAAATACATAATTCTCGTCTCAGGGTCATATTAGGGAAGCACGATCATTCAAATATACTCCCGGGCTTCTACTGATACAAAGCTTAATGCTAATCACTGAAGTAACCCTTTAATAGATTCCGTCAGGTGCATAATTTTAAATGATTGCTTTTTTTTAATTCATTTTTTATTTTAATTACATTTTATGAGTTAAGCAGCTTGTAAACATACTATGGGCCCTATTTTAATGGCGCAGGTGCACTTAGGAAGTGTCCGAAATTCACTTTTGCTTGTTTACCGACGGAGAAAAATGGTCAGCGTGCCCAGGCGCATGATCCAAAAGGGTTGTCCTCGTCTCTTAATGAGTCTTGGGTGTGTTTTGTAACATGCAATAAACCAATCAGAGTCTCATCTCCAAATCCTTTAAAGCCAGTTGTGCTCACACCATGGCGATTCAGTTTTTCTGCTCACATGTGGCGAATCCTCTGTAGTGCGAGTGCAACTGGTGCAAAGTGACGTTCGTGAAGAGAAAAGATCCTGCAACTTTGACTTGATATGTTTTCTTGACTTACATTAATATATTTGTATAAATGTCCAAATGCTTTTTGTTCAAATCATGTGTTGCGCTCCTGGCTGTTTTTGTATGAAGAAGTAGAAAATGTTCCAGACTTATGGTAATGTTTTGATATCAACAGTCAGTTCTCTGAAAGAATATTTTACTATTCCAGGACAGACATTTTTTTTACAAAAACAACAGAACATTTAAATGGCTGATAACAAAGATAACTGCAGTGTGATCACGATCACAAACTGAACCATGTGCCCTTGAAAAAAAAAATAGCAAATCTTGCCAGAATTTCCTAAATCAGAAAGTTTAATATGTTCTCTTTCCAAGAGAACTATAACAGCTGAGAGGTGTTTGATGGTCTCCTGTTGATGCCCTTGAGTCAGATGTTGCAGGGGTTGTTTGAGTCTTTTCAACTGAAAGGCCCCTGTGGATGGTGAATTCATTTAAAGAGGACCTGTCATGCTTTTCTCCATCTTTATCTCCATCTCTCTTTAGTGTGTAATGTTGCAGTTTGCTCATGAAAGCGTCCCTCCAGCGGGAGTTCTTCTCTATATCAGTGTCAGTGTTTCTGAACTCCTGAAACGCCTCCATTGTAGTCTTGAGTTTTCTTCCGGGAACCAACATGTCAGAATAAAGGGGCGGGACCTGTTTAGTTAGTTAGTAGTGTGTTGAAACTGGCAGTTATGGTAAGGGGTGGGACATTTCACAAACACTTGACCAATCACAACACACTGCTCCAGCCGACCAATCAGAGCACAGTGTGATTTTCAGAAGGAGGGGCTTCATAGAGACAGGAACTAAACAGGGGTGCATTTCCCAAAACCATAGTTGCTAGGCAATGGGAAATTGCATTGAAAACTTAGTTGGCAACTATGGTTTTGGGAAACGCACCCCAGAGTGTTACTGACAGACTGTGAAGAGACGAGCTGCAATAATGGAGAATATGAGGAAATAATCAACATTCAAGCAGAAAAAACCTGCTCTAGTAGAGCCCAAACACAACATCAAGACTTTGTAAAAGTGTATAACATGGTCTCTTCAAAAAAACCTCCTCTGCTCTTTCTCTCCTTCTCTACAGAATGACTACAGAAAGCTGTCTATGCAGTGTAAAGACTTTGTGGTTGGAGTTTTGGATCTGTGCAGGGACACAGAGGAGGTGGAGGCCATCTTGAATGGAGATATATCCGCTGAGCTGGAGGAAGGCCAGCATCATCGCTCCCTGCTCAGCCGAGTCAAACTGGCCATTAAATACGAGGTTAAGAAGGCAAGTGCCCATATTATGATGATGTTAATATATTATATTATTATTACAATACATATTATTAATGTTAATGTTAATTTCAACATTTACTAATGCATTAATAAAATCTTGTTAACATTAGTAAATGCACCGTGAACTAACATGAACAGCTGTATTTTTATTAACTAACGTTAACAAAGATTAACTAATGCTGAACAGAAGTGTTGTTCATGGTTAGTTCAAGTTAACTAATGCATTAACTAATGTTAACTAATACAACCTTATTTTAAAGTGTTAGCAAGAACTGTTATTAATGATTAAGTACCAATAATAACTGAAAATATTCAAGCATCAGATCCTCATATGATTTCTGAAGGATCATGTGACACTGAAGACTGGAGTAATGATGATAAATTATTCACAGGAATAAATCACACTTGACTATATATTCACATAGAAAACAGCTGATTTAATTGTAATATTATTTCACAATTTTGACTGTAATTTTTATCAAATAAATGCAGTCTTGGTGAGCAGAAGAGACTTATTTCAAAACATCCAAACTTTTCACTTGTGGTGTTTTTGTGTATGGGTTATAGTTGTATTTATTTTGCTGCAGTACTTATGTGTGCAGTTAAAGTTCATCAATGCACCAAAAAAAATGCTGACAGCTATTGTAATGATGCAGAGATTATACTTCACTTTTAAGGATGCTTAGATGCTTTTTTAACTGAAAAACAATACAGGTTTTCAAAATCATTTCTGAAAGAAATGGGTGCAATTCATGAAAATAGTTTTTATTTTATCGCATAATCCTTATGTGTATTTAATGTTCATCAGTGCACACACACACAAACAAACAAATATCTCATGCTTTCATAACAACACAGCATACACTTCTTACTAACCAGTAAGCATCGCTGGAGGTTGTTAACCTCAGTATGCAATTATAAAATCACCTTTTAATCAGTGTTTATGAAAAGCTCATCTGCTGAAACATTATTCAGGAACGATGAAGATTGGTGTTTGTCTAAGTTGCTTTGATTTATCTGTCTCTAGTTTCTTCTGAGGACACAATTCACCTTTTCTGAGATAATTGGGTGAAGGATGTCTGTGAATTTCACTGACATAATGACGGGTAGCAGCGAGAAGAAGATAAAGAGGGCCACAATTAATCACTTGTGTTTTATTGTTGAAGTGTGACTAATCCTCTGTGCCGACTTAGTTTTGTTTAATCACCGGACACACACATCGTCCACTCCTCCAAACACGCTAACACACTCTCAGGGATGTAATCCGATGAAGTGTTAATCAGGCTAACAGCAGCACGCTTCAGCGCCTGACATGAAGTGTCATTTAAAGATGAGAGCCCTAAACGCTCCCAGCAGGACGTGGAGTGTGAGGCTCTGGGTCGTGTTAGGAAATGAGTTTAGAGTCAGCCGTACGCATCACGATGATTAATTCAGTGGTCGCTTTATGCCTGAGAAGTGTTAGATTAAAGGGAATTAAGCGATGATTGTTTACTTCCAGCTATATGCATGGATCTGCTGGCTGGCTGTATAGTCACTTCAAAAAAAGAAATATTTGATTGTGTGAATCGTTTTGCAATCATTAAGTTCTTCATAGGTTTAAAGGAATAGTGAACAAGTGGTGGTTTAGTGATCAGTAATGAGATGCAAGATGATGTAGAATTTTAAAAGCATGCCACTTTATTACGATTAAAGTTTCTGGCATATTTTTAATAGCAGAAATTGTATTTTATTGTATTTCACCCACTGAAGGGACATGTAACATTACTAATCAATCAAATTTATCACAGAGAGCAACAGTTACAGTTAATCTGAATGTGATTATTTGCAACAACTACAATCTTTTTGCACTTTGCACATTTTATTCTTATTTTATTCTTTCTTTCTGGTGTGCTGGATTATAAAAAGAACAGTGTGCACCAAAAAGAGAAATATTTTGTTAATTATTATATTTGTTAAGCTCTAGTGTTTGATTTGAGATCACCTTGGTCGAGTCTGAGTCAAGTACAAATCCATAAGGTCTGAGTCAATACTGAAATACAATACTGTATTCAAGTCCAGAGTGCTATATGTTATTTATCAGGGCCAAATCAAAACTGTTTAATTTTTGAACGCACTTATGATTAACGCATTTGATTATTGGATGTTTAATTGCATGATCTATGTTTTCAGTCAATTCATATTTTGTTAGGGCTTTGCCCACGCCTGCCTGTATACACAATGCACACCTGCATATAATTACTGCAGCCTTTATTTCTGTTTTTACTGTAGTAAAAAGCTATAGTAATAATTAGTATATAAAACGCTAGGGATATGTTTTTGTTGTTCTTCTTGTTTCTTAATTTTGTCCCATGTAAACTAATGCTTCAAAGATGTTAAACATTCTTTTCCTTCGAAACTACAACCTGCCACCAAAAAACAAAACAAATGTAATTACAAAATCTAGCCTAACTAATGTAAGTAAAAAGTTCAAATAAAAGGACAAATAAACATATTGATTTATAAGATTAAATTAAATTATATATTAAATCGAAAATACAATTTAAATAAACCGTTTTTCATTTAGGTCTAGTTTAGGCTACTTCAGAAATACATCTCAACATTCCACAAATATACATTAGTCTCAAGCATTCAAACGTGATGTACATATATCATATGGAATTTGCTCATATTCTAAAATTATATATATAAATGATCATTATTAATGTTACTCAGTCAAGACCCGTGAATCATTCTCTCTTTTTCTTTTGTTGTTTGATTATCATTGAGGACACACAGCAGCAGTTTATCAGGCGGATTCTGTCAGTGTTTTGATCTGTTCATTAATATCAACATTGCGTGCAGCACACAGTTTGATGATGGACCTTAGTTCTCAGCTATTTTTGAGGATATCTGTGTGTGACAATTCAGTCAACTGTCCGAGCATATTTCATAGAATCCCTGGACTTGTTAAAAATGTTTAAGGCCCCAAGCGCTCAAATCCAAGTCAAGTCAGAGAACAAATTCATCCTAGTCTGTGGCAAGTCCAATTCACAAAAGTTGTACTTGAGTCCAATTCAGTACCCCAACTCTACAAATCTCTAAAAGGAAGTCATGAAATTTATTGTGCATTTAGTGGCATTTTATTGGCATGATTGAATATATCAATAACAAATACAAATCAAATAGAATCGTATTTTTGACATGAGTTTGCTGAGGTTGTGCAGATGAAAAATCTGTTTTTGTCTTAATAAGTGGGAAAATGAAGCGAGGTATTGGACAAAGGTGATGTGCACTGCATGAGAGAGACAGAAACTGTTCCTGCAGCTTCAGTTTGTCTTGCAGATAGAATGGGCCTCTCTGGTGCAGTTTCAGTGATTACATGCAGTTGCCGTTACCCAGCAGACAGATAGAAACATGTGCACCCTGATTCACAGCCAATCAGATTGGAGCTTTGCCAGGCTGTTGAGAAAGCTTGTAACATTTTTGTGTGAGTGCAACCTGAGAGGAAGACGACACCTCTGTTTCACCGCTGTTTGGATTCAATCCAAGTAGCATTTACTCATCAGCAGAAACCTCAAACCCCAACGGCTGCTCTTGACAAGACCAATGCATCTTATTTCCTCATGCACACACTCCAGGAAACAGTGAATTATCTCAGACCAAAAACGTGCTTCATGACCTTGCTGTGACACTATTCAGTAAACAACAGCAGTTAACCCACGCTTGAAGTAATAGTGAACATTTGCAGAAAATAAGTAGGTTTTTGAAAACCTTTAGACAACCACTAGCCGTCTCTAAAGGTGTAGAAAGATGATTGTGGGTGGAAGAGATGTTTTGACAGTGATAGTTTTGTTGTAATGAGTGGTTTGTCGTACAAATGACTGGAGTGAGAGAAATGCCGCGAGCTGAGACTCTGCGCTGATGATGTTATCATGGGGAAGGCAGATTTAGAGAATTACACTAATGTCTGGTGATCCTTCTCATGGGATTTAAACTATTTTGGCTCAGTTATTTAGACAAAGTGCCAGCATTTACTGTGATACTGTTTTAATGGATGGTACAATATACTAGAATAGTTATCATGATATACACGTGATGTACATATATCATATAGAATTTGCAACTTCATATTCTAAAATTATATATATATTTATATATATATATATATATATATATATATATATATATATATATATATATATATATATATATATATATATATATATATATATATATATATATATATATATAAATCAGATCAGGCATAACATTGCCTTCCTAATATTGTGTTGGTCCCACTTTTGCTGCCAAAACAGACCTGACCCATTGAGGCATTGACTCAAAATGCTTTGGTATCTAGATGCTAGACCCAGTCGTCTGGCCCTTGTCAAACTCGCTCAAATCCTTATGCTTGTCCATTTTTCCTGCTTCTAACACATCAACTTTGAGGACAAAATGTTCACTTGCTGCCTAATATATCCCACACACTAACAGGTGCCGCGATGAAGCGATAATCATTGTTATACACTTCAACTGTTGGATCTTATGCTCACCAAGGCTTCATTTATTTTATCAAAAATATTAATATTATGAAATACTATATAAATGACATGAAATGGGCAGTTTACATGCTACATGGTACTACCATGTTACAATCCCAAGAAAAACAGCAAAGAACAGTTATGAAATCTGCTAAACTCTGTTTAAATGAAACAGAATCTATTAAAACCGACTGTCCTCGTTTTAAGATATTTCATTCTCTCTCTCGATCTCTTCTCAGTCATGTAATTGTGGCCTGTTATTCATAGCCAGTCTTTCGTCCTGAGTTCACATTCTTTCATATAATTATGTAGATGTATTTTCAAGTCATTTATTCTGAGCCTCATAATTTATGGCAGGAAGGGGTTTATAGGACAGCCGTGAAATTAACACCTGTTATTCTCTGAGGACTGAAATTAATTAACCTACTACCTTAATACAGACTGGCCGTCACACGTGAGGTGGTGGTTTGTGTGTACGTGGCCCAGAAAACACGTGTTGGATTTGAATGGAGAGGGTTTTTCTGAACTTTGGTTGCAAAATAACTAAACTTCTCATAACAGGCATCTTTAAAAATATGTGAATGGTTTCACTAACTTCAACCACACACTCTTTGCTTCAAAATGCTCTTTGTTACTGATGGACAAAAAAAGTGATCAGCGAGATGCAATTTGCTGATATTATAATATGACGAGCCAATATCAAGGACTATATGATCCAATGATGCTGGTTTTTGCCAACTTGTTAAGCATTCTGGTTAGTCCAACAGTATACTGAATTGAGAACAGTCTTTCAGGTATGTCCGACATGCTGAGAAATGTCTGCCAAGGGTTTCATAAATGGGGTGTTACATACAAAATGTATGTTTCTGACGTAATTTTCTGAAAAGCATAAATAATAACAAATAAAACGTATTGGAAATATAACAGTGATCCGATGGCAGTAGTTATCATGTCAACAGCAGCACTCTGACTGCAGTTCAAGAGTTACCAGCAGTGGTGTATAAATTAATCAAAAGCCATAATTGAGTACAAGTGTAGATATCTTGCCAGAAAATGTTAAAGTCACTGTTTAGAATATTACTTGAGTAAAA
This sequence comes from Gobiocypris rarus, assembly GCA_023029165.1. Classification (NCBI taxonomy): domain Eukaryota; kingdom Metazoa; phylum Chordata; class Actinopteri; order Cypriniformes; family Gobionidae; genus Gobiocypris; species Gobiocypris rarus. Next base: position 53,330,969 of record CM040932.1, read on the forward strand.
GTTTTACTTTTATTTATTGTACTTTCAGTGGGTACTAAAAGTATTCAGACCCCCTTAAATTTTTCACTCTTTGTTATATTGCAGCCATTTGCTAAAATCATTTAAGTTCTTTTTTTTCTCATTAATGTACACACAGCACCCCATATCGACAAAATCATCTTTTGGGGATCATCTGCCATTCCTCCTTGCAGATCCTCTACAGTTCTGTCAGGTTGGATGGTCTGAGATCTTCAGGTCTCTCCAGAGATGCTGGGCTCTGGCTGGGCCATTCAAGAACAGTCACAGAGTTGTTGTGAAACCAGTCCTTCATTATTTTAGCTGTGTGCTTAGGGTCATTGTCTTGTTGGAAGGTGAACCTTCGGCCCAGTCTGAGGTCTTGAGCACTCTAGAGAAGGTTTTTGTCCAGGATATCCCTGTACTTAGCCCCATTCATCTTTCCCTCAATTGCAACCAGTCGTCCTGTCCCTGCAGCTGAAAAACACCCCCACAGCATGATGCTGCCACCACCATGCTTCACTGTTGGGACTGTATTGGACAGGTGATGAGCAGTGCCTGGTTTTCTCCATATATACCGCTTAGAATTAAGGGCAAAAAGTTATATCTTTGTCTCATCAGACCAGATAATCTTATTTTTCAACATCCTAGCAAACTCCATGCAGGCTTTCATGTGTCTTGCATTAAGGAGAGGGTTCCATCGGGCCACTCTACCATAAAGCCCCGCCTGTTGGAGGGCTGCAGTGATGGATGACTTTCTTTAACTTTCTCAGCCAAAGTAATCTTTGGGTTCTTCTTTACCTCTCTCACCAAGGCTCTTCTCCCCCGATAGCTCAGTTTGGCCAGACGGCCAGCTCTAGGAAGGGTTCAGTTTGTCCCAAACATTTTCTATTTAAGGATTATGGAGGCCACTGTGCTCTTAGGAACCTTAAGTGCAGCAGAATTTTTTTTTGTAACCATGGCCAGATCTGTGCCTTGCCACAATTCTGTCTCTGAGCTCTTCAGACAGTTCCTTTGACCTCATGATTCTCATTTGCTCTGACATGCTCTGTGAGCTGTAAGGTCTTATAGACAGTCTAAAGTCCAAAACTTAAATGATTTTAGCAAATGGCTACAATATAACAAAGAGTGAAAAATTTAAGGGGTGCTTTGGAGTGCTCTGAATGCTTTCCGTACCCACTGTAAGTATTTTTTTTTTTCTTTTCATTTTGAATGTACTTAAGTATTGAAAGTAAAAGTAGAAGTAAATGCAAAACACAAAAGGAGCAAAAAAAAATTTAAAAATGGTTCTATACACAGTTTAAAGGTAGGGTAGGTAAGAATGATCTAAAACACTTTTGTCCAAATTTGATTAAACTTTCTTTATATGTGTCACATGCCTGTCCTGTCTTGTGTGCACATGTGGGTTTTGTTAGTGTGGCCATGTGCCTCTGTCATTGTTAGATCTGGGGTGGGATCTAACAAAGACAGAGGCACATGCTCCACTAACAAAACCCACATGTGCACACAAGACAGGACATGTGACATTATTATATCAATACATAATTAAATTGTAAGTAATCTGAAAAGAGTATAAAAATCAGTGACTCTAGACTTTTTAATCTGCAATAAACACCACTCATTATTTTTCGTTGGGACGAATCAAGTGATTGGCTTGGGCGACTGTCACTCTCTCTCGCTACCATGGCTACCACCCCTTTTGCTAGGATCTGCCCACATGTGCGCACCTCTGCTTCCTCGGAACCTGTTGCCCGCCCTCTTGCACGACCTCTTCTGCTTCGCCCTCGACCCCGGCCTTGTCCTCGAGCCGACGATGCGGTAGGCTACCTGTCTCCGGAGTGTAGTCCTCATCAGAGTCAGCAATGCTTTCATCATGGAAACTCTTACATGCAAAACAACGTATACCTATGTTATGAATCCTACACGAAATTCATCTTCATCACAGTATAACTGATGTTATTGGAAAAACATGTATCAATGCGACCCGTTTTTAGCTTTGCCTTATAAATATAATTAGCTTGTTACCGAATCAAACAAAAATATATTTTAAACTTTACCAGTATCAGTATTCTAGCTTGATAGTGAGTACTAAAAGACATCTTATTTGTTTATATTCATACTGATAAAGTTTGATTCTTTATTACATATGATTCTGACATGATGTCACTACATGCACTACGCTCCTTCTTCTCCGCTCGTCTCAGGTGAATAATGCTCTTCCAGATGAGCGGTCGGCGGAGCGCGTTCATGTGTTTTGGGGGCGTGACTTTGGAAAGAGCCCAGAAGGGAGAAGGTGGAGTGAATGGAAATAATGAGCCGTGAGAGGTCTACAGACACTCAATTTGTATACTTTCTTTTTCAGAGTACTTACATTTTAATTATGTATTGATATATAAAGAAAGTTTAAACAAATTAGGAAAAAAAGGGTTTTAACCAATTCTTACCCACCCTACCTTTAAGTGCAAGATTGTGTTCAGTTTTAACTCTATTTCTTCCATTTTGTTTTCTTTGAATAAAAAATGGCATACTGTTTATTGTAAGTTTTAAATATAAAACAATATTAATATATTAACTATGCCTTGATCAATGTTAATTCATAGTACAGTAACTAATGTAAGAGACAGCTTTAAAATGTATTAGTAAATGTTGATGAACAAAACTTTTATCAACCTAGTAAATGTTAAAAATTGACTCTTATTGTAAAATGTTACCATTTCATATAAATCCAAACAGTCATGCTTAAAGATGGCCATCTTCACACACAACATTTACATTTATGCATTTAGCAGACACTTTTATCCAAAGTGACTTACAAATGAGGAGTACAAGAAGCAATTCGTCATGAAGAGGCGAAGAAACACAAAAAAGTGCCTTAAATACCAAGTTTTGGACATTACTCAGAATAGCCTAAGCTAGAATAGGGAGGGAATAGAGAAAAAATACAGGAAAAATAATTATATCAGACTGATCTCATGAAATGGCGTATGTATAACACGGCTATTCGTATGCATTTGGGCGTGCTATTAAGACGCATAATCGCTTTTTAGCGTGTTTATCTACGCCGTTTCATTCTATCCCCCTACACTGCCCCTACCTCTAAACCTACCCATCACACACACACACACACTGGGATTTTCACACAAAACCATTTCTAGGGTTTACAAAGAATGGTGTGAAAAGGGAAAAACACCCAGTATGTGGCAGTCCTGTGGGCAAAAATTCCTTGTTGATGCTAGAGGTCAGAGGAGAATGGGCCGACTGATTCAAGCTGATAGAAGAGCAACTTTGACTGAAATAACCACTCGTTACAACCGAGGTATGCAGCAAAGCATTTGTGAAGCCACAACACGCACAACCTTGAGGCGGATGGGCTACAACAGCAGAAGACCCCACCGGGTACCACTCATCTCCACTACAAATAGGAAAAAGAGGCTACAATTTGCACGAGCTCACCGAAATTGGACAGTTGAAGACTGGAAAAATGTTGCCTGGTCTGATGAGTCTCAATTTCTGTTGAGACATTCAGATGCTAGAGTCAGAATTTGGCGTAAACAGAATGAGAACATGGATCCATCATGCCTTGTTACCACTGTGCAGGCTGGTGGTGGTGGTGTAATGGTGTGGGGATGTTTTCTTGGCACACTTTAGGCCCCTTAGTGCCAATTGGGCATCGTTCAAATGCCACGGCCTACCTGAGCATTGTTTCTGACCATGTCCATCCCTTTATGACCACCATGTACCCATCCTCTGATGGCTACTTCCAGCAGGATAATGCACCATGTCACAAAGCTCGAATCATTTCAAATTGGTTTCTTGAACATGACAATGAGTTCACTGTACTAAAATGGCCCCACAGTCACCAGATCTCAACCCAATAGAGCATCTTTGGGATGTGGTGGAATGAGTGCTTCGTGCCCTGGATGTGCATCCCACAAATCTCCATCAACTGCAAGATGCTATCCTATCAATATGGGCCAACATTTCGAAAGAATGCTTTCAGCACCTTGTTGAATCAATGCCACGTAGAATTAAGGCAGTTCTGAAAGCGAAAGGGGGTCAAACACAGTATTAGTATTATATATATATATACAGTCGTGTCAAAATTGTTGCCACCCCTGGTAAATATGATCAAATATGGCTGTAAAAAATAAATCTGCATTGTTTATCCTTTTGATCTTGTATTAAAGAAAATCACAAAAAACCAACCTTTCATTCAAGTAAAATAATTGAAAATGGGGGGTGAATCACATTATGAAATAAATGATTTTCTCCAAAACACGTCGGCCACAATTGTTGGCACCCTTTTATTAAATACTTTTTGCAACCTCCTTTTCCCAAAAGAACAGCTCTGAGTCTTTTCCTCTAATGCCTGATGAGTTTGGAGAACACCTGACGAGAGATCAGAGCCCATTCCTCCATACTGAATCTCTCCAGATCCTTCAGATTCCCAGATCCATGTTGGTGCTTCTTTTCTTCAGTTCAGCCTCTCATTCTCTATAGGGTTCATGTCAGGGAACTGGGACGACCATGGCAGAAGCTTCATTTTGTGTTTAGTGACACATTTGTGTGTTGCTTTTGATGTTTGTTTTGGATCTTTGTCCTGATGGAAGATCCAACCACGGCCCATTATAAGATTTCTAGCAGAGGCCGTCAGGTTTAGATTTTTTATCTGTTGGTATTTGCTAGAATCCATGATACCATGTGTCTGAACAAGATGTCCAGGACCTCCAGCAAAAAAATGGGCCCTCAACGTTAAAGATCCAGCTGTATTTTTAGTCGTGGGCATGGGGTACTTTTTTATCTCTGTTTGCACCAAACCCTTCTGGTGGATTTGCTGTCAAAAAGCTCCTTTTATAGTTTCTTCTGACCACAGAACCAGAACTTTTGAATTTCCAGTCGTGTCTGACCACTGAATATGCTGGAATTTGTTTCTGGATGTGCGAGGAGGATTTTTCTTGAATCTCTCCCAAACAACATGTGGTGAAGTAGGGTTTTGTTTGATTTTTTTTTTTAGGCTTTCTGACCCCAAGACTCAACTAATCTCTGTGATTCTCCATCTGTGATCCTTGGAGAGTCTTTGGCCATTCAAACTCTCCTCCTCGCCGTGCATTTGGACGAAATAGACACACGTCCTCTTCCAGGCAGATTCATAACATCTTTAGCTGATTGAAATTTCTTAATTATTTCCCTGATGGTGGAAATGGGGATTTTCAATGCTTTAGCTATTTTCCTAAAGCCACTTTCTCATTTTGTGAAGCTCAACAATCTTTTTCTGCACATCAGAACTATATTCTGAGGTAATACTCATTGTGATGAATGATTAAGGGAATTTGGGCTTTGTGCTTCTTTATATTTATACTCCTGTGAAACAAGACATCATAGGTGGACAATTTCATGTTCCTCGTCACCCTGGTGTGCTAAAAAATGTCAATATTAATGGGAATATACTTCAGAGATATTTTACTAATAACATTTTTTAGGTTTGCCAACAATTATGGCCGACGTGTTTTGGAGAAAAGCATTTATTTCATAATGTGATGTGTGAATTTTTTAAATAAAAGGATAAACAATGCAGATTTATTTCTTACAGACATATTTGATCATATTTACCAGGGATGCCAACAATTTTGACCACGACTGTGTGTATACATATATATATATACATATATATGGGGTGGGCATAGATTAATCTAGATTAATCTCATCCAAAATAAAAGTTTGTTTTTACATAATATATGTGTGTGTTCTGTGTATAATTATTATGTATATATAAATACACACACATGTATGTATATATTTAAGACATATTTGCATGTACATACTGTATATATCTTTATGTAATTTATCTTATATATAAATATAATTATTTTATATATAAATATAACATATTTTTCTTAAATATATACATGCATGTTTGTGTATTTATATATATACATAATAATTATACACAGAACACACATATATTATGTTAACACAAACTTTTATTTTGGATGAGATTAATCTAGAATCTAGATAATCTATATATATATATATATGTGTATATATATATATATATATATATATATATATATATATATATATATATATATATATATATATATATATATATATATATATATATATATATATATATATATATATATATATATATATATATATATATATATATATATATATATACAGTCCCTGACAAAATCTTGTTGCTATTTTGTAGAAACACCTGCTATTAACCTGACTTTTAATTCATCAATTGGTGTTAGAAATAGCTCAAATGAAAAGCTAAAACCCTCCCAAATGACGTTTAATGCACTGAAATAAATTAGTTTCACTGAAAAAAGATTTTGTCACCTATACAGAAATTGAACAAATTTACTGCAAATACAAAAATATGTCAGCAAATTCAGTAGTGGTGATGTGAGATTCAAAATTTAATATCTTGTATGACTTCCATGAGCTTGAAGGACTGCATCCTATTGATGAAGTCATCAGGAATAGCAAAGAAAGCAGTCTAACTAATGTTAGCATCTTCTCTGCCACAATGTCAATAATACAAAATCTAGTCAACAGATTAATTACTTTATAGTGATAGGAAAACATGTACTGTAGTGTATAACACACCATTTTGGTGAACCTTTTTTTTTTAACCAGACTATTTAAATGTTTAACAAGCAATCCAACACGATCTCATGACAATGCGCTCAGCAATCTCAGGACTCTTTAAATCCCACGCATTGCACTTGGTGATGTAAGGCTTGGATTTACCTTGGCCATGGAATTTTACGTGGAGTTGCTGTTGTTCCCAATCGTTTCCACTTTGTTATAAAACCACTAAAAGTTGACTGTGGAATATTTAGTAGTGAGGAAATTTCAGGAATGGACTTATTACACAGGTGGCAACCTATCACGGTACCACGCTTGAGTTCACTGAGCTCCTGAGAGCGACCCATTCTTTCACTAATGTGTGTAGAAGCGTCTGCATGCCTAGTGCTTGATTTATTCACCTGTGGCCATGAAGTGATTGAACACATGAATTCAATGATTTGGAGGGGTGTCCCAATTCTTCTGGCAACAGTGTATATATTTTATATAAGTTAACTGTAATAACCCTGATGATATATTTGCTATGTATATGCTGTATTACAAAAAGTTGCATTTTGTCAGAATACACAGCTATGGAGAAAGATCTGCTGAATGACTGAGATGGACTGGACCACTGCTATAACCGTCTCTCTTTACGGTCCTTCTGGTCTTCCTGCTGACAGGAATAATGCATGCTCTCTAAGTTAATTTTTCAGTGATTCCACATAACATAATAATGACCAGAACTCTTTTCCGTGCCATCCGCTCCAGATGAGTTACATGTTTGCTGGGATGTCTCAATGTTTTGTTGCTATGGTGACGTCTTGAGCAAATTTCGCAAGATACCATCATCGCACACAAAGATATAGTTTCAAACAAGGATGTATTTCAGTGTTTATGGCCGTGCCAGACATTGTTTGCAGTGTTAAACAGCTAATTTTAACCAGTTTGCATAATCCAACATAAAAAGCAATGGTGTCTGTCAAATGATCCTTTAGAAATCATTCTAATATGCTGATTTGCTGCTCAAGAAACATTTATTATTATTATTATCAGTGTTGAAAACAGCTGTTCTGCTTCATATTTTTGTGGAAACTGATACATTTTATTTTTCAGGATTATTTGATGAATAGAAAGTTTAAAAGACCAGCATTTGTTTTAAGTAGAATCTTTTTTAACATTATAAATGTTGTTACTGTCACGCTTGATTAATTTAATGCATATTCGCTAAATAAAAATATTAATAAATATATACTGACCCCAAACTTTTGAACAGTTGAGTACATTTGTACAACTGTACCATAAATGTGTGTCTTTCTCACTTCAGTTTGTGGCTCATCCGAACTGTCAGCAGCAGTTGCTGACGATCTGGTATGAGAATCTGTCTGGTCTCCGGGAGCAAACCACTGCTGTGAAGTGCCTGGTGGTTTTGGTCGTGGCGCTGGGACTCCCTCTGCTAGCTGTAGGGTATTGGTTCGCCCCTTGCAGTAAGGTAAGACGCATTTAACAAAGCTTGAACCTCACAAAACCTATCAAGAATCTAACAGAAATACCAGCTTATATGAATAAGTGTATTCATATATATATATAAAAGGGCTATCAATCGATTAAAATATTTAATTGATTAATCGCATGATTGTCGTGATCCGACAAAGACTGACAAACACAAGGAGTATATAAAGGGAACTAATCAAGGGGGAACAGGTGGGTGAAATCAAAGTGTAATCAGATAACAAGGGGGAGGGATCAAACAAGACATGAGCATATGGCCTAACATGACAAAACACCACATGTGCAACACGAGACAGGACAGGCATGTGACATTACCCCCTCCCTACGGAGCGGCTACCAGACGCTCCATCAGCCAACAGTGGGGCAAGAAAGACAGACCAGGGCGGGACGGGAGAGGACAGACCAGGGCGGGGCGGGGACAGACAAGGGAGGAACAGACAAGGAAGGGGAAAACAAGGGAGGGACGGGGAAAACAAAAAGTTCAGCTGGCACAGAGTCCACCGGAAACGGAACCACCGGCTCAGAGTCCACGGAAAGCGGGACCACCGGCTCAGAGTCCACGGAAACAGGACCACCGGCACAGAGTCCACCAGAACTGGGACCACCAGAACTGGGACCACCGGAACACGATCCACCGGAACTGGGACCACCGGAACACGATCCACCGAAACTGGGACCACCGGAACACAATCCACGGAACTTGAACACGATCCACGGAACACGATCCACGGGAATTGGGACCACCGAACACGATCCACCGGAACTGGGACCACCGGAACACGATCCACCGAAACTGGGACCACCGGAACACAATCCACCGGAACTTGATACACCGGAACACGATCCACGGAACACGATCCACCGGAATTGGGACCACCGGAACTGGGACCACCGGAACTGGGACCACCGGAACTGGGACCACCGGCACAGGGACCACTGGTACAGGGACCACCAGAACACGATCCACCGGAATACGATCCACCGGAACTGGGACCACCGGAACTGCCTCTGGGGGCTCGGAGAAAGTCCTGTGCTTCTCCCAAGCCCTCCAGGCGGCCACCATAAAATATCCTATCACAGCCCTCCATGCCGTGTCTGGACTCGGGACCACCGGATCAGGAATCACCGGAACACGATCCATCGGAACTGGGACCACGAACACGATCCACGGAACATGATCCACAGGAACACGATCCACCGGAACTGGGACCACCGGAACACGATCCACCGGAACTCGATCCACCGGAACACAATCCACCGGAATTGGGACCACCAGAAACACGATCCACCGGAACAGGGACCACCGGAGCACGATCCACCGGAATTGGGACCACCGGAACACTATCCACCGGGACTGGGACCACCGGATCACGATCCACCGTGACTGGGACCACCGGCACAGGATCCATCCCTGGACGCTGGTCATTGGCGGACCACGGCAGGGCAATGCATTTTGGCAGCCCTGGAACATCCTCTAGGACGACACTGGACTGTTCTGGGATAACCTCTGGAGTACAAAAAGGACTGGAGGAAGCCCTGTGCTTTTCCCAAGCATGCAGGACTGCCACCACATAGAATCCCAGCACAGCCCGCCTGGCCATGTCCGGACTGACGGGGTCAATATCACGGTCGACAGCAGTCTCTCTGACTATCTCCGGGCTGGGGAACACTGTAGTCGGGTCCTTCTGCTGAGTCCTCATTTTGGTCTGATCATTCTGTCACGTTCACACAAAAGACAAAAGGGTGCGAGGACTCAAGTGCAGTAATAAGGGGATTTATTTACAAAATAAAACATAAACTCAAAACAAAAACCCACGAGGGGGAAAAACACATAATCAGAATACAACACATACCAATGGGTCATCGGGAAACGGGAGACATAACAACGATCCGACAAAGACTGACAAACACAAGGAGTATATAAAGGGAACTTATCAAGGGGGTGAAATCAAAGTGTAATCAGATAACAAGGGGAAGGGGTCAGACAAGACATGAGCACATGGCCTACCTTGACAAAACACCACATGTGCAACACGAGACAGGACAGGCATGTGAAACATATATGTTCTTCAAAGAACTTGTTCATGTTTTTAGACACATTTAAAAAAAAGAACATAGAAATACCAGGTTCCCATTACTTGTCTTTCTTTGCACTGAGCAATTTACTTGCACAAGCCTGTTTACATTTTCGCACAGCAGGGCAGCACACTTCTTCTGAACATGCAAAATGTACATTTATTATTACTGAAACCACCCTAAATATAGAGCATAAAGAACACACACCACAGGTTCCCATTACTCTTTATTTGCACTGAGCCAGTTGCTCAAACAGATAAGCCTGTTTACATTTTCAGATGACAGGGCAGCTCGCTTTTTCTGAACATGTCCCAACAGTGAAAACAATCTTTCACAAGGTACGGATGTGGCAGGTATTTCTCAATACAGTCCTCTTCTATGGAATGTCAAAGCTGCCAATATTAAAAATGAATATTAAAAATATTAAAAGAAATGTAAAAAAGCAAAAATACATGTATTTCCATATTTACGTATTTTTCTTTTTTCCATATTTATTTATACATTTATTCATTTCTATTTTTATTTATTTCCACATGTATTCCTTTTTTACATGTATTTATTTCTATATCTACTTATGTCTGCATTTATTTATTTATACATCTATTTATTTATACATTTATTTGTCCGTAGAGTAATGAGGAGGTTTACCTCAGACATAGCAATCGAGCTCAGAGTTGGCGAGGGCAAAGCGTTGAGGCCACAGTGACACCTTGTGGTGTGGCCGAAAACAATAAGTATAGCCTTCTGATGTTGATACTGTCTTGGATGAAAGACTTGGATAGGTATATGGCCAAAATCTTATATCACGGGTTAGGTCATAAAACTGTAGCCTACTGTGTTGTAAAATGTCCTCGGCTAACAAACATGAACAAAATCTTCATCAGATCTGACAGGGACTCTGAAATGGAAGCCTTTGATATTTTCCATTACCGGTCAGAACTCACGGAAAGGAAGAAGCGCACATATAGGCTACAGTGAAGTCCACACAAGTATATTGATCAATGCATTTGAAACAAGGCCATTTTTTCTATTAAGCGGTGGTAGTCTTTAGCCTACTTCCATAAACTCATGTGCAGGGGCAATCTTATTAAATGTATGAACGTCACGTTAATCCAAAAATATGGCATGATGGAATCAATGAAGTGATACGTTTAATATGAAACTAAAACAGACAGCAGGTGATAGCATGTCATTGTCTTAATGAGTGAGTTCAATCCATTCATTTGATTCCTTAAAATACACTGAATCAAAAACAGCATGACGCCAGCGTTGCGGTTCAGCTGTAGATTTGTTTCCGATCATTTCTATTTAGGTCTATGCATTAGTTAAAATAAATAATAATAATAAAAATAAATACATGACCAACTGTTCAAAAAGTTGGCAGAGAAGGGCACAACATAATTTTCAGGGCCATGAATTTAATGCACAAACCTGCATGACCATTTAGCAACTATTCAGAAATTAATATTACGAATGCATTAATATTTTGTTTTTCAGAAAAGTCGATTGAATATTTACAGGTTTGTATTTCATTATTATTTTCAGAATATTAAAGTGTCATTTTTACCAACTACCATTGAACCCCAGTAACGCTTACATGATGTCGATTGGCGCATCACAGAGCGGGCCCGAGTCCTCTGGAGATTAGGATTTGGCTGCACTGCCCCCTTCTGGAGTTTCAGTGTTGCCTGAGTCTGATCCAGAGCTTTCCCGGGCAGCTGTGAACATTGGGCTGGACTGGAATACTCCACCTCAGCCCAAGCGTTCAAGGCTGGATGATTGGTTCCTGGGCACGGGGGACGCTGATCGCCTCACTACTGCCCCCTGTGCTATTCTTTCCGGAGGTGCATGAGGAAGTTACCAGTTTGTGGAGGGCACCTTTTACTGCCTGAAATTGTTCTGGTACAAATTCAGCCTTCAGTGGAGGCACGGCTACAGGGTATACAGGGATTCCCCCAGTTGAGGGCTCTGTTGCGCCTCCACCAAGCACCCGTCCAAAGCCTGTGGGTTCTGATCCACCTTAGTGGCCGAGGCCTACAGAGCTGCGGGTCAGGCCACGTCTACTTTGTATGACATGGCCATCCTGCAACTATACCAGGCCAAGCACAAGGGCGGTGCTGACCCAGAGCTTATGCAGGAAGTCCGCACTGCCACCAAATTCGTTTTTCCAAGCGACGAAGTTCTCTGCACAGTCCCTGATGTTCACTTTGGTGGTCCAGGAGCACTACCTATACCTGAACCTGGCAGAATTGAGCAAACCCGTTTCGTCTACCAATATTTTAGAACAGACGCAACCCCTCGCTGCTCTCGCCCCCTATGTCACCAGACCACGGAATGCTCGTCCTTCCTTGGCCTCCTCTGTCAGGACGTGGAAGGCTTCCATTCAAGTTGTTGACAGCCATTGGTTGGTATGTAGTGATCGACAGGAAGGATGCGTACGTTCATGTCTCCATTCTTCCTCGACACAGACCATTTCTATGGTTTGCTTTTGAGGAGCAGGCATACCAGTACATGGTTCTCCCATTCGGATTACCTCCGTCTCCTCGCGTCTTCATAAAAGTCATTGAGGCAGCCCTTGTGCCACTCAGGCAAGAGCTATCTTGACGACTGGATGATACTAGCTCACTCTCTAGAGCAGGTTTGCAAACACAGGGATCTGGTTCTCCAGCAGCTTGCACGTCTGGACCTTCAGGTCAACTGGGAAAAGAGCAAACTCTCCCCTGTGCAGAGGATCTCTTTTCTCGGTATGGAAATCGCCATGTACGCGCCGCTTACGAGTGAGTGTGCGCAGTCAATGCTCAATTCCGAAGAATGCCGGGTCTCCCAAAGACCTCTCACAAATCGACCTGTCATGACCGCGCCCCAACCAGTGAGGGAGGCATCTGTTGAAACAGTCTTCCAGCAGCATGACGCTTCCAGCACTGGCCCCTGGGACAGAAACCAAGGTTTCTTCCATATGGTGAGGGAACGAAGGCATCTGCACGTTACCCTGCTTATACAGAACGGATTTCCCCTCAAGGAAAACCCCTTGGTTTTCAGCCACCACTGTAGGGTCTCATGTATAACAGGCCAAACAGAATTCTGTTGGACGCTGCTGCCATGAGCCACAGCAGTCTCTGGAACTGATTCACAGTGAGGCTGCGGCCTAATTTCACTCACAAGTCCATCTGCGAGCCCAATGATCTACACCGCCGCGCTGCCTCATCAGATGCGGGACAGAATCACGGGATTTGCGAGTCTGAAACCTTTTTTTTTTGTACAAACAACACCAAATAGACAGACAATTTCAACACAGATTGCCTGCTGAAGAGCAAAACTATGTGCTGGCGAAACCTTTGTAGCTTCCGTGTATGCCGTGATTTCATTCATGCTTCAGATGCGCTGCGCTACGCTAGAGTGCGTTCCCCTAGTGTCGTTCCGACGCAGTGCGAGTTCCTTCGAAAGGGAACCTACACTTTTTTCAGTGTAGTGAGTTTGTGTTTGTGATCAAACATATTTGTTGATCTGCTATTGATCTTTTCCATGTTTTTTTCAGCTTGGTAAAGTTCTACGCAGTCCTTTTATGAAGTTTGTTGCTCATGCGGCCTCCTTCATCATCTTCCTGTGTCTGCTGGTGTTCAATGCATCCGATCGGTTTGAAGGCATCACCACCCTGCCCAACGTCACCGTAACTGACTACCCGCTCCAGATCTTCAGAGTCAAGACCACACAATTCTCCTGGACAGAAATACTCATCATGGTCTGGGTTGCAGGTAATGCAAGACATTGGCAACATTTGTAATCAATATTTAATTTATATGATTTCAACACTACATGACATCCCCTTGTACAACTTGCACAGCTATTCACAGCGCTTCACTTTTTCCACATTTTATGTTACAGCCTTATTCCAAAATTGATTAAATTAATTTCCTCAAAATTCTTCAAACAATACCCCATAATGACAACATGAAAGTGTGTTTAAAATGTTTGCAAATTTATAAAAAATAAATCACATGTACATAAGTATTCACATTCATTCAACAAAATAATGAAAAAGTCAAGTCACCTTCATTTATATAGCGCTTTTTACAACACAGATTGCTTCAAAGCAGTTGTACAGTGATAATAGGAAATTTATTTTTAGTTTTAGAAGAAAAGCTAAAGTAAGTTTTGATTGATCAATTTCTTACTTAAAAACTGATTAGGTATTTAATATGGTCCCATTTAAACAACACCATCCCTGAACTAAAGCAGAAAACCCCCAATGCGTTCGGACCCCATCTGCACGGCAACAGCACCTGGTGGCCGGAGAACGCAAACCATGAAATAGGCCTTAATAAAGGCCTTCTGTAGAGAAACCAATATATATATATTTAACACTTTACAAACTGTAACCTCTAACTTCGGCTAACTGTCGTACGCGAGAGACTGGCGTTTTTGGAGCAGCAGTGGCTCAGTGGTTCATGTAGATTGTCTACAAACCAGAAGGTTGGTGGTTCGATCCCTGGTTCCACCTGACCAAGTGTCAAGGTGTCCATAAGAAAGACACCTAACCCCAGCTGCTCCCGCCGAGCTGGATGGCGCTTTGCATGGCTGACACCGCCGTCGGTGTATGAATGAGAGAGTGAATGGGTGAATGTGAGGCAACATGTAAAGGGCTTTGGATGGCCATGGGTCTGTTAAAAGCGCTATATAAATGCAGTTCATTTAACAAGTTTTGTTTTGCTCTTTCCTCTGCGCTTCCGCGTTCGTCATCGGAACTTACGAACGGCAGTCTCTCGTGAACGGTTAGCGTAAGTTAGAGATAACGGTTTGTAAAGATTTAAATATGGATGGCTTTACCATGGCTTCGTTTCAGAAGGCCTTTATTAACACCTGAAGCCATGTGGACTACTTTAGAGACGAGTGCGACACAGCTCGTGAGCAACGTGACTTTCATTATGCCACAGTTGCTGGCGCTATTTCCGCTTTTCTGGTCAGTGAGGTAACGCAGCTCTGTTTATCATATTAGATAGATTTGAGTGTGTTGAAAATGATGTTATGACGTTACTATGTGCGCTTACTCTGTGGCTGCTATGACACTTGTTGCACACTGCAGTGAGAGTGAAGCGCTTCTGCAAAATAAAACCGGTAACGCAGATATGACGCCATTGACAGGCGACTCCTCACACATCCCGGTTCATTGGTTAACTCTTTCCCCACCAGTGTTTTAAAAAAAAAAAGTTGCCAGGGTTTTGACCATTTTCACCAAAATTTAATAGCCCATAGAATGTTTTGTTTTATGAATATCTGAGCATGCAATATATCAAAAGAAAGAGCTGACCCTCTTCTTTTAAAAAAAGAAGAAAAAAACGTTTTATTCTAGCTTCATGCATTCTTTTTTTATCAACACTTGAATATGTTTAATAAAAAAAGCAATTTTGAGCAAAAAGCTGAGAAAATCATGTTTTTATGAAAGACTACATCCAGATCAGATTCAGAGCGATGATCAAACACAGTCCATCAACACCCCTAATGCTTGCACAATCCTATAGCTCATCCTGGGTCCATATTTCATTCAGTAACATTAGATCGTTTTGATTTATATGATGTTTAATGTTGACAATCTCTTAATTTTTTCATATGCATCTGCTTACATACAATCGCTTGTTTTGCTACGTCTTAATCGCATGTGTTTTGATTCAGTACTCATTCAGGAGATGTGTAATAGCGCCCACTAGCGTCTAACAGTAAAAACATGGAACACAGAAAATTCTGTGTTTGACCTGTAAGCGTTTTCTTTCAAATAACGGAAAAGTCTGTGTTTGCCAGGGAAAGAATTAAAAAGACAGTTTTATACGATTTACAAATAGTTAAAAACATTTGGGATGTTGTAAGTACTCAACTGAACAAAATATATAACACTGGCCTGGTGGTTTTTGGATGTTTTACTGAAAATATTTTTTACATAGTGCACCTTTAACCCACTATTAAACTTACCCATACCACCAAACCTGTCCCTAATCTTGTTTTGCAATACAATATGAACACAATAAGTTCTTCATTTTTTATTTAAGTACATAGTAGTTAAGGACACCTAATATTAAGCGGGACCGCTTTTTCTAACCTGTGTGCTTTCCTACAGCAACTAGTGTTGGAACGTGCGATGCAATTTCAATTTAGTGAATCAGTTCATTCAGAAAGTTGCATAAAAGGATTTAAGATACATTTTTTGTACTTTCATGGCTTTTAACATCTTTTTGTATCGAAATGTTTTGTTAGATCACAACATTTTCTACTAGATTATTAATTTAATATGTTTTTAGGTTTTTCAGTTGTATTTAGTGTAAATGTTAATTCTGTCATTTTTGTATCTGATAAATACTGCTCTGATTGTTGGATACACCATATTTGTGATTGGTCCGATTTCTTTAATGTCTTTGAAAGAAGTCTCTTCTGCTTACTGATCAAAATATAGTCAAAATAGCAATATTGTGAAATATTATTACAGTGTAAAAGAGCTTTTCTCTATGTGAATATACTGTAAAGTGTAATTTATTCCTGTGATCAAAGCTGAATTTATCTTCATTACTCCAGTCTTCAGTGTCACATGATCCTTCACTAATCATTCTCATATGAGGATCTGATGCTCAAGAAACATTTATGATTATTATCAATGTTGACTTCAAATTTGATACTGATACATTAAAGGGCTGTAGTTAATCTAGTTAGTAGCTTATTGTTTAGGATGGCACAGTCCACAAGAAAACAAGCACCCCTCAGCATATTTTTGTAGCCATTTACAACACGGCATGTTCATTCATCATTGTCGTATTGTGAAATAGATCTAGTGATGCAAGGCTTTTTGCTGGCAATGCATCATTGAGAGGGCTAACCACAGATGGAATTGAGTTTAGGACATTTTCCCATTGGTTTGTGGTTCAGGGAGTTCACCCACATTGAGTGCACCTCATTACCCTTGATGTAAGAAAATGTTACGCTGTTTCAATCAGGACAAGATGCTGAGTCCGTAGCTGCTGAAACAGATTTGTGTTGCATGTGGTGTTTGCATCTGTTATTTGTCATTTTACGAGGACAGTGGTAAGTTTAGAGATTTGTTTTGACTATCTTCCAGGTTTGAAAAATCAGCATTGAGTGAGCATCCCAGAATGTGATCCATTCCTGCACTATTGCTGCAGTGTCTCTTAATTATTCATGACACTAGCGGACTTGTTCTCTTGCATGGTGTAAAAATCCAGAAGTGTTGTTTGGTTTCCACCTTGATAGTGACAGAGTGACAGGCTTTCAATAAATGTCAACGCATTTGAAATGTTAGTGTGAAAAAGCCGTCCACACTGTGAGTGTGTTTACCGGTCGATCCTGCTTGGATTGTGGAAGTGTCCATGCGTGGAGTCCATTAGTGGTTTTATTTTTTAAAACCAAGTGCACACTATAAGCCAGAAGACTGTTGCCTTGTGAACACTTAAAGGGGTCATATAGTGCCATTTTGGTACAAGTTAACATGATTCTTTAGTGTCTAAATGAAAAGTTTGTATACTTTAATTAAAAATTCTCATTAGTATTGTAAGAAATCATTTGACCTGGTCAAAAACAGCTCTGTTTTCAGCAAGTCATTTCAGTGCATGTGACGTTAAATGATAATGAGCTTTGCTCACCCCGCCCCTCTGCTCTGTGTGGTTTTGACAGTGTTGCCATGTCCGCTTATTATAAGCGACTTTGGGCTTGTTTTTCTGTAAAGTCGCTTACAAATATTGGAAGTCGCAGGTTGCATTTTTTGGGGCTTGTTTCTAAAGTGTAGTTGCTTATTTGGGCTTGATCCCAGCTCCATAATAAGTCAAGCAGATATTTTCTATATGTTATTTAAACATAGGAGTTTGTCTAGCCTGTTCTCTCTGTCTCTCTCCTTTCCCCATACACACAAGAGAGAGTTTTTTTCCCATCCACATCCTGCTTCTAATTGGCTCTGACCCAAATGCTGACGAGGACTAGCCAATCAGAGGCAGAGCAGGGCAATCTGTTTTGTTTTGTTTTCTGGTTAGGAAAACGTCGTCAGTAAAGTGAGTGAACTTTAAAGGGGTACTTCAGCGCTGGGAAGATGAATCTGTAATTAAACTGGGTCATTAATGTAGAAGAAATGTGAAATTATTTTTGAATTTGGTGCCTTCTATACTGAGAAAACACAGAAAATGTATTTTTGTCTCATGGGGATGAAAGACAATAATTCCCAGAATGCACTTCACTGCCCTACGCTAGGCACGACATGGTTTACTTGCCCACCGCGTTCATTTTCATAAAATCATTTCAGTTAGAGACACTACAATTAAAAACTGAACGTGTCTGTTCGATATAATGTGAGTGAGCCGATTGAGCGTCACGGCACAAACGCAGCAGGATCGGATTACATTCATCACATGAGCGGAGGTAATCGCGGGATTCGCGGCTGCGGCTGCATTCACAGCGCGTGATCAGTCTGGCACATTTTCAGTTCATGTCTTTGGAAGCTTAACTTTCATAGGAATTCATCTGAAAAGTTGAAACACTCACTTTGGTCTCCACCGCTCCGTTTACATGAATCTCCGCAGCTCCCGAGCGCTGACGCTGTGAGTGTGATGTTGAAAACATGTGGAAATAGCGCCTCCTGCTGGCTGTAGTCTTCAGCCTCTGGACAAAAACTCCTACGATGACGCAAAATGACGATATTTGCATCATCTGAGGAATTTTTCCAGAATTAAAATACATAATTCTCTCGTCTCAGGGTCATATGAGGGGGGAAAGTACAATAATTTGCATATACTCCTGGGTTTCTACTGATACAAAGCTTAATGCTAATCGCTGAAGTAACCCTTTAAATGAATGTGCGCGAGTTGCGACTGATGGCACATCCTCATCCTCACCTGTTCAAATGTTTTTGACTAGAATGGTTTTTAAACCAGTTTCGTTTATTTAAGTCTTTTCTTAAACTCACTCAGTTGTTTATGAGAGCAGGAGTCACTTTATTACTGCATACTCATCATCAATAATTTCTCCTGTTTCTGGATTATAGTTATTTAAAAATGGGATTTTCTGCAGTCCCTGCAATAATAAATAAAGAATTTGTGAATTCAGGATGATTTTTATTTGTGTGTGCAAATTTTACTTATCAGATGTTTACTGTGTATGTAATCAGTAAATCGGGGGTACAGTACATCGCTTATTTTGGGCTTGTTTTCACAGGCCTGTCTTGCGCGATCTGGCAACACTGGTGGAGTGTTGTCTTGACAAACAGTTGAGGGTATATTTTTGGAAAAAGGATGACAACAGAGTCTCTGAGAACACATCTGTGCAACCGTATCAGTTTGAAACGGAGTCGGACCCGGATAAAGTTGACGGCCCCAACGAAGTTCGACAATTAAGGCTCGAACAGGACGTTTCTGAATGGCTGGTTAACGTAATGTCACTTTGATCTATCTTTATATGTATTGGCAGGGTAGCGTAGTGAGATACCAATGCTGTGTGTTTACTGATGTATACGTTAGTTCACTGACAGATTGTCTGCGTACACAGTTTGTAATAACACAATAGCCATAACGCGTTATTCATTATAAACGTGGGATTATGAATTATATTGAGAACGTCATAGCATGCCGTAATGTAACTTCACCTGTAAACTTTTGCCACATTCATCGTGAAGTGTGCAAAAGATTTGCAAAGATTAATATAAAGGTTGATAAAACGTTACACTCACTTCTTCTGGAGGTGCAGCAGGAACACGAATTCTTGGTACCGATCCTTTTTTCAGGAGCAGCTTCTTAGCAAACCCTGCTTTATACTGACCCTCGTTTATAAAGCAGTCTGGTGAGAAATGATTCACGCAAACATGAAAGCATTGACGTTGATGGGGGGAATATTCCCTTCGAATAGATGCCATTCTGCTCCAGCGTATCAACAGTGGCGGCCTGGCAGATCTGTGTTGAAACGCTGCTGTCAATTAACAATCGTGGGAGGACCGACTGACCGACCATGTGACGTCACACGTCAGACGGCTTGATTCGAGACAAGTGAAAACATAAGGAGATTAAAAAAAAAATCACTGGATGGATTTTTATCATTATAGGATGGTTGTGTACAGGACTGCCAACACACATTTCCGTATGATCAACTTATAAAAGTGCATGTGCCATTATATGAGTGGGCATGAAGTGGAAGTGACGTATACCCGAGAGAAAGGGCTTCTGGAGCAAGAACAAATGTAGGGCGGGGCTTGATTTTGTCTGTGGGGAATTGATTTGGTGGTTGTGGTTTGTTATTGGTGGATATCATGTGAGTGACAGGTTGGCCCGCCCACATCATCAGAGAAGAGATGAAGAGGGAGGGGAAGTTTACCAGTTTAAGATTACCAGGAACATGAATGTGCACGGATAAATCATTTATTATAAATACTGCAATTTTTCTTAAAAATAAGAATTGTCATTGGATTTAATTTAAAGACCCCAGTTCCTTGTTTACTGTCATACCTGTGTGCACATCAAAGTTAAATTAGTTAATTCCTGCATGTCTGTGTTTATGTTGAGGTATACAGATGTTTGTAAACAAGGCCTAAAACTAACTTTTTGCCACACCTGCCAATGGCTGGAATTTAACAAGCCGTTAAACATAGATTAATCCTCATTAAACTTACATAAGTTATTCAGTCAAAAGCAATGAGTGCTTGTTCTTAGGCTTTTGTTTGATTAACATTAAAAACACAGACAGCAGCGGAAATATTAGGCTGCTGTCAGTTTTAGAGATAAGGTACAAGTCCAATATACTGTTACACATGCATTTTATTTCTCATATGTTTACGGTCACTTAAGACATAATTGAATATGTTTACAAGGATACTTGATGGCCATTTTGACATTTTTGTTTGAATATCTCTGTTCAAGTGCAAGAAGAAGAGGGCTCAGTTCAGTATTCACTGAAACGTGGATTTCTTGGTGTGCGAGTATAGCATTGAGTTCCCCCTTCGCATCTTTTTGCACTTGAATATTTAAATTGGCACAGCTTTAACTTTCATAACGATGCAGCACTGGCCCGTTGACTGTCCCGAGCATTGTTCACATTTGTTCATGTTCTCACAATATGATGTTTCTTAAAAAACTAAGTTCGGAAGGAACACTTTCAAATGATCTACCCAGTCATGATGTCATCCGAACCAGCTGTCAGCATGTCTACCAATCAGCTCAAGTGGAGGATCACATAAATAATCCAGTCAACTCACCAATGTTCCTCGACAAGTTTTACAGCATCCCTCCATCACGCTGTCTTCCTCACACGCACCTGGTTAACATCCTAACCAGAGATATGAGGGGAGTTCTCTGGGTTCGGGCCAAATACCGAGCTCGCAGACCTCTCCTCGGACAGCACGCCAAATACGCATACCATCTATTCTACTTAACTTATTTGTAAGTGTGAACTCGTGAATTTGCATTGTTACAAATCATAAAAATGTAACCGGTCAACTACCGATTAACACCGTTTCATATACTCCCCAACACAGTGTTAATTTTAGGCCCTGAATGGTCGGTCAGTGTGCGTTCAGAATGTTCCTTCATACTGTGTGTTCAGAATGTTCCTTCAAAGTGTGCGTTCAGAATGTTCCTTCAAAGTGTGCGTTCAGAATGTTCCTTCAAAGTGTGTGTTCAGAATGTTCGTTCAAAGTCTGTGTTCAGAATGTTCGTTCAAAGTGTGTGTTCAGAATGTTCGTTCAAAGTGTGTGTTCAGAATGTTCGTTCAAAGTGTGCGTTCAGAATGTTCTGCTCAAAGTGTGTGTTCAGAATGTTTCCTCAAAGTATGTGTTCAGAATGTTCGTTCAAAGTCTGTTTAGAATGTTCCTTCATAGTGTGCGTTCAGAATGTTCCTTCATAGTGTGTGTTCAGAATGTTCGTTCAAAGTGTGTGTTCAGAATGTTCGTTCAAAGTGTGTGTTCAGAATGTTCCTTCAAAGTCTGTTTAGAATGTTCCTTTATAGTGTGCGTTCAGAATGTTCCTTCATAGTGTGCGTTCAGAATGTTCCTTCAAAGTGTGCGTTCAGAATGTTCCTTCATAGTGTGCGTTCAGAACATTCCTTCATAGTGTGTGTTCAGAATGTTCCTTCAAAGTCTGTTTAGAATGTTCGTTCAAAGTGTGTGTTCAGAACATTCCTTCATAGTGTGCGTTCAGAATGTTCCTTCAAAGTCTGTTTAGAATGTTCCTTCATAGTGTGCGTTCAGAATGTTCCTTCATAGTGTGCGTTCAGAATGTTCCTTCAAAGTCTGTTTAGAATGTTCGTTCAAAGTGTGTGTTCAGAATGTTCCTTCAAAGTGTGTGTTCAGAATGTTCCTTCAAAGTGTGTGTTCAGAATGTTCGTTCAAAGTGTGTGTTCAGAATGTTCCTTCAAAGTGTGTTCAGAATGTCTGCTCAAAGTGTGTGCTCAGAATGTTCCTTCAAAGTGTGTGTTCAGAATGTTCGTTCAAAGTATGTGTTCAGAATGTTCGTTCAAAGTGTGCGTTCAGAATGTTCCTTCAAAGTGTGCATTCAGAATGTTCCTTCAAAGTGTGTGTTCAGAATGTTCCTTCAAAGTGTGCGTTCAGAATGTTCCTTCAAAGTCTGTTTAGAATGTTCCTTCATAGTGTGCGTTCAGAATGTTCCTTCATAGTGTGCGTTCAGAATGTTCCTTCATAGTGTGCATTCAGAATGTTCCTTCAAAGTCTGTTTCAGAATGTTCCTTCATAGTGTGTTCAGAATGTTCCTTCATAGTGTGCGTTCAGAATGTTCCTTCATAGTGTTTCAGAATGTTCCTTTATAGTGCCGTTCAGAATGTTCCTTCATAGTGTGCGTTCAGAATGTTCCTTCAAAGTCTGTTTAGAATGTTCCTTCATAGTGTGCATTCAGAATGTTCCTTCAAAGTGTTTCAGAATGTTCCTTCAAAGTGTGTTCAGAATGTTCCTTCATAGTGTGCGTTCAGAATGTTCCTTCAAAGTGCATTTAGAATGTTCCTTCATAGTGTGCGTTCAGAATGTTCCTTCATAGTGTGCGTTCAGAACATTCCTTCATAGTGTGCGTTCAGAATGTTCCTTCAAAGTCTGTTTAGAATGTTCCTTCATAGTGTGCGTTCAGAATGTTCCTTCATAGTGTGCGTTCAGAATGTTCCTTCAAAGTGTGCGTTCAGAATGTTCCTTCAAAGTGCATTTAGAATGTTCCTTCATAGTGTGCGTTCAGAATGTTCCTTTAAAGTGCATTTAGAATGTTCCTTCATAGTGTGCGTTCAGAATGTTCCTTTAAAGTGCATTTAGAATGTTCCTTCATAGTGTGCGTTCAGAATGTTCCTTCATAGTGTGCGTTCAGAATGTTCCTTCATAGTGCATTCAGAATGTTCCTTCAAAGTGCATTTAGAATGTTCCTTCATAGTGTGCGTTCAGAATGTTCCTTCATAGTGTGCGTTCAGAATGTTCTTTCAAAGTGTGCGTTCAGAGCATTCCTTCATAGTGTGCGTTCAGAATGTTCCTTCAAAGTGTGCGTTCAGAGCATTCCTTCATAGTGTGTTTGGTCAGTGTGCGTTCAGAATGTTTGTTCAAATTGGGTTTAGAATCTTCCTTCAAAGTGCGTTTAGAATGTTCCTTTAAAGTGTGCATTCAGACTGTTCCTTCAAAGTGTGTGTTCAGAATCTTCCTTCAAAGTGTGCGTTCAGAATGTTCCTTCAAAGTGTGCATTCAGACTGTTCCTTCAAAGTGTGTGTTCAGAATCTTCCTTCATAGTGTGCATTCAGAATGTTCCTTCTTAGTGTGCATTCAGAATGTTCCTTCATAGTGTGCATTCAGAATGTTCCTTCATAGTGTGCATTCAGAATGTTCCTTCATAGTGTGCATTCAGAATGTTCCTTCATAGTGTGCATTCAGAATGTTCCTTCATAGTGTGCATTCAGAATGTTCCTTCATAGTGTGCATTCAGAATGTTCCTTCATAGTGTGCATTCAGAATGTTCCTTCATAGTGTGCATTCAGAATGTTCCTTCTTAGTGTGCATTCAGAATGTTCCTTCATAGTGTGCATTCAGAATGTTCCTTCATAGTGTGCATTCAGAATGTTCCTTCATAGTGTACTTTCAGAATGTTCCTTCAAAGTGTGTGTGCAGAATGTTCCTTCATAGTGTGCATTCAGAATGTTCCTTCATAGTGTGCATTCAGAATGTTCCTTCATAGTGTGCATTCAGAATGTTCCTTCATAGTGTGCATTCAGAATGTTCCTTCATAGTGTGCATTCAGAATGTTCCTTCATAGTGTGCATTCAGAATGTTCCTTCATAGTGTGCATTCAGAATGTTCCTTCATAGTGTGCATTCAGAATGTTCCTTCATAGTGTGCATTCAGAATGTTCCTTCATAGTGTGCATTCAGAATGTTCCTTCATAGTGTGCATTCAGAATGTTCCTTCATGTGTGCATTCAGAATGTTCCTTCATAGTGTGCATTCAGAATGTTCCTTCATAGTGTGCATTCAGAATGTTCCTTCATAGTGTGCATTCAGAATGTTCCTTCATAGTGTGCATTCAGAATGTTCGTTCAAAGTGTGTGTTCAGAATGTTCTCTCAAAGTGCATTTAGAATGTTCCTTCAGAGTGTGTTTAGAATGTTCCTTCAAAGTGTTCAGAATGTGATTCTAGAGCTCATATAAGTGTAACATTGGAAAAGTGTGTGTGAGAAGGTTGATTATATTGTGGTGTTGGTTGAGTGCTCAGTATGACCCTTGTGAACACAAATCCCTGACCTTCTCGCTTCAACACAAGCTCCTGTTCTGATTTATATGGCTTCCCTCATGGGGGTTTGATGAAGTAATGGATTTATTGGAATTTTTTTTATTTTTTTATGTATAGTTTTGGAGAAATTGGGTGAAATCCTCTCTCTATTCCAGCATGCTTTCAGTGTCTAATTAAATTGAGTGAAGTATTACTTGGATTACCTTTGGCATTCTTTTGACTTAGATTGAAAAATAAAGATTGAAAAATAAAGTATAATGCAAATCTAGTTCATCGCTTTAACAGAATTTGCTGACGCTCCATCATTCTGTTCTCCTCCAGCTCTTTGATTGTCTGATTAATTTTCTTCCTGTCTCTTTATCTCTCCTTCATCTTTTCTGTTCTCATTTCTCCATATGAAAATACATGAGCTCAGTTTCTTGCTGTTTCTTGTCCGAAAATTTTACAATCCCATGGCGTTCACCACAAGAAACAGTTTAGTTTAAGTTAATTTCTATTTTTGACCACACCATACACTACTGCTATGGGTGGTGACAGCTGGTAATGAAAAATGTGGTGTTTTCGTGGTTGCTCTGTTTTCTGCAGGAATGATGTGGTCGGAGTGTAAAGAGCTGGAGGGCCGAGGAATACATCATGCAGCTCTGGAACGTTCTGGATTTCGGCATGCTCTCCATCTTCATCGCAGCTTTCACCGCCCGGTTTTTCGCTTTCATGCAGGCCATGAAAGCCCAGGAGTATGTGGATGAGAATATCCACGCTTCAGACCTCTCGCTGGTCACGCTGCCTCCAGACATCAGATATTTCACATACGGTGAGGGAGAGTCTGAGCGCTACACTCACTCAGAGAATGTCTGAAAACATGGAAATCATAGGAAGTGTGTGTGTCTAGAATGTTCCTTCATAGTGTGCATTCAGAATGTTCCTTCATAGTGTGCATTCAGAATGTTCCTTCATAGTGTGCATTCAGAATGTTCCTTCAACATATTTTTCTGCCGGTCAGAAGCTTTTCAACGTGCTCAACGTTGAATATTAGTTCGCCATATTTATCTTGCGTATTTTGATTGATATTAGGCTAACGTTACCCTAGATGTGTTGTGAATGTTACAGTTTGCTTTTTGGATGTTTACAGAATAATTTGTGAATGTGATGCAAAATGAAGTGCATTTCCAACTCTGAACTCAGTCCTCAAGTAAATTCAGTTATTAAATAAACATATAGCAAAATGAGTTGTGCGGTGTCCCCACCACTTTTCAAAGCAAAGTTATGCCACTGATTGAAATATACATGTGTTTGGTACTATTGTGATTGAAAACATGATTAAATGCACATATATGGATTTTTTCTGATTGCTGTGCACACCATTGTAATTTTAGAAAATAAATGATTGATTTCAAGAGATAAGGAATTTAACCTTTCCTCTTACTGTGATTAGACAGCTATCTTTAACTTTCTTGATTTTTTTTTTTTTTTTTTTTTGAAATTTCTGAATTATTTATTGTCCATTGAACTTTCTTGAAAATTATTTTATTTCAGCTAGTTGACAATTTTTTTTTGGTTTAGTTTAACCTAAAGTACTAAACAGGGTTGTTATTATTATAACTGAAGCAAAAACTAAAACTATGTAAAACACACAAAGATTTGTTACTTTGTGAAATATAATAAACTTTAACTGAAATAAAACAATAAAAGCAAAATTTGTCATTTTCATTTAGTTTAACAAAAAAATAAAAATAAATAAAAACAATATATTATATTATTATAAACTATAATAAACTATATTTTTATTATAAAAATAAATAAAAAACACAACAAAATTACCAACACATTACCTGAAATTTTAAATGAGAATGGAAAATATAAACATACAATCATACATACAAAAACTGAAAATACAATATAAAAGGCCTACATTCAAAATATTAATAGAAACTATAATAGTATTTCAAGGATACTAAAATAACACTGTTACTAAAATAACAAAAACTCAATCAACTAAAAATAAAAAAATAAAAAAATAAAAACAAAAACTAATAAAAATGGTCAAACCCCCAAAAATACTAAAACTAAAAATAATATATAAAAATAAATTCAAAATATGAACAAACTATACTCTAAATGAACACTGAACAGCAATATATCAGCTTTAACGTTTGTTCATAGTGTTCACTGTGACAGGTGATCCTTGCCTTTGTCCAAAAATGAAAGATCAATTACACAATTTCCTTTAACTTTAAATCAGCCAGGGGTGTGTTTCCCGTACAGCGATGTACCTCACTGCTTACCTACCATAGTACGATGCATCGCTGAAGAAATCAACTAGCTACTGACTGTTTCCCGCTGTCATTCATCCACATTAGTTAATGATGTCATGCAGGTGGTGGAGTAATAACTGCTTTTAATGAATTATTTTGAGATCGAATGCATGCTAGATTTTTTTGCTATAAATTATGGACATGGCACCTGAGGACCAATTCTTATTTTTCTCAGTTCTTTTGCTTTATTTCCAGATTTCATCATAGGCTCGTTCTTACACGTGCGCTCTTCAAAAACACCTCTTTAAATCTCTTTAAAGAGGTTTTACATTTGTATGTATTTGAAATCAAACATATAGATTGTACTGAATGTCATCTTGCTTATTTTGCTCAAGATAAAGATTTATTTAGTCGACATGTCATGCAAACAAGAAACTCTGCTTCTAACCACAGGTCGAGAGCTGTCATTGCAACCACACAACTGCGTTGCTGTAAGTGCGTGTTGGTTTGGGAAACACTGACTTGTTGAACTATGCTGATAACAACGGAACTTGCGACCATAGACAGCTAACGATGCTTTTTGGGAAACGCACCCCAGACCGATTGATTAGCAAAATTTCACCATTTAGAGACAACTAACACTTCCTTTCTACATGTGTGATTCCTTATTCTTTCAGCAAGAGACAAGTGGCTTCCCTCGGACCCTCAGCTGATCTCTGAGGGTCTGTACGCCATCGCCGTTGTCCTGAGCTTCTCTCAGACGCCTACATCCTCCCGGCCAACGAGAGCTTCGGACCGCTCCAGATCTCCCTGGGCCGCACGGTCAAGGACATCTTCAAGTTCATGGTTCTCTTCATCATGGTCTTCCTCGCATTCATGATCGGCATGTTCATCCTCTACTCCTACTATCTGGGGGCAAAGGTTAATCCCGCCTTCACCACGTGAGTGACATGCACTCTAAAAAAATATTATTATTATTGGAGTGTTTTACACTTCAAGTCTTTCTACTTCTAAATTCAATGTTTAATTCAATGTCTTACTTGCTGTTTCTTTGTAATTATTTGTGAAATTTATTAGCAATTAATTTTTGAGTGAAATTGTTTCTAAATAAATCATGAAGACTTTATTTTACAATGTCCTTGTTACATATGTTACATGTTTTTATCAAATTGTGCAGAATCACATGCAACTAACCCTCAACCAAATCCCAATCCTACCCTAACCCTATAGTAAGCACATGTAGTTAATTATTATTACTTATTACTTAAATAAATAGTTACACTAACAATGACATCTTAAAATAAAATAATAAATAAATACTAAATAAAATAAATTACTTTATAAAATAAAGTGTATAAATCCTATACCAGTTTCTGTCAGTATCCATGTTCTGCAACATATATTGTTTGAAAACATTTCTACATTTAGGGATGCACACTAGTTGACTAGTTGAGATAACCAGGTGTAAATAGTTTAGGTCATCTCTACCTAGTTAGGTCACATAGCACACAATCTTGTGCTACAGACAGTTACAGCTAAAACAAAAAAACAATCCAGACCAACTGTATATATATATATATATATATATATATATATATATATATATATATATATATATATATATATATATATATATATATATATATATATATATATATATATATATATATATATATATATATATATATATATATATATATATATATATATATATATATAGTAACAAAATTCCTTGGAAAGTACCCACATCAATTAAGCGGTACAGGAAGTAAGGTGATCCTTCTTGCCTTTGTCCAAAAATGAAAGATCAATTACACAATTTCCTTTAACTATAAAGTAAGTAGGTGTAGGTATAAGGGAACAATATGTAATATTGTGAGAATAAAGGGTAACTAGCCGGAAAGTACTGCGTAATGAAATCGAATTTACAGGGTAATTTTTTGTAATTATACTGTAATGTTGTATGTGTTTAGGCAAAAACATGTCAAGTTTGGGAATAAAGGGGTAACAACATGGAAAATTACAAATAAGTATACTGTAAGTATTTTATAACAAAGGGCTAACTATTCTAATATTACATGGTACTTATGGCATACTATACCTAACAACATGGAAAATTACAAATAACTATACTGTAAGTATTGCATAATTGTATAAGTATTGACACTTCCAGATGAGAACACAAAAACATTTTTAAATGATGATGATGATGATGTAGTTACCCTGTAACTACGTGTAACAAGAGGGTATCTTTGCCAGTAATTAATTAATTTAGTCTTACTTGCCTTGAAACATGTATATCAAATCATATAAATTATAGGCTACTGTATATAAGTAGTAAAATGCAAGTGTGTTTTATCGTGTTATATGAATATTTTATTTTCTGGGATCAGCTGAAAAGAGCTTATTTTCCACTACATTTCACCGACTCCAATGCCTTTCAAACAGAATAGCAGACCAATTATCTGTAACACTCAGGTAAGTAACCTTGATTCTAAATCAAATCATAGCAAAAACCTTATAAATCTTACGACCTTACTAAAAAAAACTTTTATATGACACTTATTATTACAAAAAAAGTTATGTAGTGGATGTGCTTTCTAAATTGCTCCCAACTGATTGTTTAGCATGCAATATCTCCATCATGTCAAGTTAAAACATATTTAAATAGTGCTTTAAACTATAGGCTACATATTGTTTGAAAGCAGCTTCACAATAATAAACAAATATAAAAGTAATATTTAAAAATGTTTTTGTGTTCTCATCTGGAAGTGTCAATACTTATACAATTATGCAATACTTACAGTAGTTATTTGTAATTTTCCATGTTGTTAGGTATAGTATGCCATAAGTACCATGTAATATTAGAATAGTTAGCCCTTAGTTATAAAATACTTACAGTATACTTATTTGTAATTTTCCATGTTGTTACCCCTTTATTCCCCAAACTTGACATGTTTTTGCCTAAACATACAACATTACAGTATAATTACAAAAAATTACCCTGTAAATTCGATTTTATTCTCACAATATTACATTTATTCTCACTTTATACTACATCTACTTACTATAGTTACCTTTCACTGTGTGTATATATATATACGTAAAAAGCGTTACCATATATATATATATATTTTTTAATCAGATTCTGTATTTATTTTGTAATAGATTTTTATTATTATTATTCTTTTTGTTTAATTTTTAAAAAATGTATTCAAGTTCAAAGAAATGTAATTATTTTTTATTTATTTTAAAATTAATATTATTAAAAATATAAAATTTTAATTAAAATATTTTTTAAATAAAGAGCATTTGTATTTATTTATTATATTTTACATTCAATATTTACTTTTTAATTATTTTAAATCTTCAATAATTTCCTTTTTTATTTTGAT
Organism: Gobiocypris rarus; assembly: GCA_023029165.1. NCBI lineage: Eukaryota > Metazoa > Chordata > Actinopteri > Cypriniformes > Gobionidae > Gobiocypris > Gobiocypris rarus. The sequence continues at coordinate 53,361,504 of CM040932.1, forward strand.
TATAAATCATTTAATTGAAGTGAATTCCTTTTTATTTTATTTATTTATTTTATTTTCCAGTGAATTTGCCTTTTTTGACTGTGAGTATGTTACTCATCCTACCGAAGTAAATGTGACTCACTGTTTGTGATAGACGGTCATCTGCTCAACTCAAAGAAAGGAGCTGTGGTCGGTCAGGTGGAGATGCAGTAGTGGAAGTGTCAGTCTTGTGAAATGAACTCTTGGTTTCCCAGCATCAAAAGTGCTGGAGCTCATTTCACAGCAGAGTGCCTCCAACAGGATAAGGTTTGTTTCACAGCGAGCGAGAAGTGATGAAACAAGTCCAACGAGTCAGCTACTGTATGTACTCAAACAACAGAGCCCTGAGATTCCTCAAGCACATCATTCATTTTTACAGCTGATCTCCAAGGACGAAAAATAGATTTGCATTGCTGTCATTCTTCTTTTTCTACTCTCCAGACATTTACTATCCCAGCGGATTTCATCCAATTGTCTGGAGCGCCTGCAGATTATTCTGAAAATTGTTGGAATGTTACGCCGCTGTCCATTTTACTGTCTAGTACTTACTGTAATCCGGTGTGTTTTTTCAAGGGATTTTTTTTTTTACTTACAACAATCACTAAGCAAGTTAATAGTTAAAGTCAACATGAAACAGTTTTAAAATGAAGTCAAGTCAAGTCAAGTCGACTTCATTTATATAGCGCTTTTACAATGATGATTGTTTCAAAGCAGCTTTACAGTGTTAAAGAGGAAAATAATTTGAAACAAATAAAATTTGATTCGGCTACACGTTTGCTTTGGAGAAAGGGGTGATGTCATCAGCTCATTTCAGTTGATCATATAGTGATGATGTGGGCAGATCAGAGATATAGTTAATATACTTAATTTAGTTTAATTATTCATTTTATTTGGATATTTAGTTAAAAATTTTGACCAAAATTTTAGTGTCCCCAACTGAGCAAGCCAAGCCAGAGGCGACAGTGGCAAGGAACCAAAACCCCATCAGGAGACTTAATGGAGAAAAATAAACCTTGGGAGAAACCAGGCTCAGTCGGGGTGCCAGTTCTGCTCTGGACAATTAACAAACAGCGTATTATTATTATTCTGGTAACCTTACAGGTCAGAAATCATATTAGATCGGAATATTTGAAAGTTTGAGGCATCACGCCAAAGACGGGTTTATGTAGGATGGCGTGTCGGGTAAACAATTATTAAATAGGAATATTCAAAGGATCGGAGTCATCACACCGGAGATGGTTTATTGAGGATGCCGTGTCGGCGAGGTGCATTCAGCATAGTGCAGAAGAGGAGAGACTAATTGACATTGTCTCTGCAGACACTTCAGGGATGTGTTGATCATGTTTGGCCGCAGGTCCACCATCTGGTCTGGATACGGCCCGGATCCGGCTGACTGCAGTAAACCTCGGGATAAACAGAGAGACTAACATTAGTGTTGATCAGTGGTTCCCAACCACGTTCCTGGAGGCCCACCAACAGTGCTAATTTTGTATATCTCCTCAATCAAACACACCTGATTCAGGTCATCAGCTCATTAGTAATGACTCCAAAACCTGATATGGGTGTGTCAGAAAAAGGAGACATGCAAAATGTGCACTGTTGGTGGGCCTCCAGGAACGTGGTTGGGAACCACTGGTGTAGATGCCATTCTTTTTATGATGTGACAAGTACATCAAAGCTAAAACTGAAATAAAAATGAAATAAAGCTATAAAGTAATATACACCGATCAGGCATAACATTATGACAGGTGAAGTCAATAACACTGATTATCGCTTCCTCACGGCACCTAATAATGTGTGGGATATATTAGGCAGCAAGTGAGCATTTTGTCGTCAAAGTTGATGTTTTAGAAGCAGGAAAAATGGGCAAGCGTGAGGATTTGAGCGAGTTTGACAAGGGCCAAATTGCAGACGACTGGGTCAGAGCATCTCCAAAACTGCAGCTCTTGTGGGGTGTTCCCGGTCTGCAGTGGTCAGGATCTATCAAAAGAGCTCAAACGAAGGAACCAAGCGACAACCTCCCGCTGTCTCTCTTTAAGCCAATACGGAAGTGACTTAAACTGCAGTTCATCAACTGGCCACGAGGGACCGGCTCCAGAAGGGAGCAGAATCTCATTGAGCCCCATGTTAAAATGCCCAACTTTACAGCAGAATAAAACATGTTTACAGCCTGGCACAAATTCTAGTTTTGGTCTAAACGGCTAGTTTTGCCCTTCATGACAACTGTGAGGGGGGTGAATTTTTTTATAACTCATTTGTTTACATTATATAAAGCTTTAAAGTTCTGCATAATTGAAGTGGTGCCACTTTGAGTGACAGGTGGGTAGCCGTTGTCTGCTTTCTGTTAGTCATCGATCACCTCAGCTCCGCATTGGGCAATGTTCTGCTGGGAAACCTTGGGTCCTGCCATCCATGTGGATATTACTTTGCTGCCAACATCTTGGTGCCAGATACCACACCACACCTTCAGGTGTCTAGTGGAGTCCATGCCTCAACGGGTCAGGGTGTTTTAGCAGCAAAGGGGACCAACACAATATTAGGTCATAATGTTATGCCTGAAAATAAAAAAATTAAATAAAAAACAACAAAAGCACATAAAAAGCACAAGAAAATTACTTGAAAACTGAAAATATAAAAATAAAAGCTAATTCAAAATATGAATAAATACTATAATAACACTACATAACGCTGTGCACATTTTTCCAAAGACAAAAGAAAGTTTGTTTTTAATATTTAATATTTTGCTCTGCCTCTGAAATTATTTTACTTTTGTACTGACATTGTACTGTAGTATTTCACACAATCAAACTAATACCTAAAATCTAAAATCAAGTCTTTACACCCTTAAAAAAAAATCGTATTTATTGGTAAATGTGGTTCCATAAAGAATCTTTAATTTCAATTGCAGAACAGGATATTTCCAGGTTATTAAAAAGGTATTATTACGGGTTAAACCAAGAATGTTTTCGAAAAGCCTTTTTTGGTACTCTCTGGCACCTTTGCTTTTATGTTTGCACATTTTTTTTGTGTTAAATATCATATTTGACTCTGCCACGTGTCACATTACTGATGTAGAATGGGTTAGGGAAGCTTCACACTGACTCTTTTCCCACTTGTCTATGTTCACAGGGTCGAGGAGAGTTTTAAAACGCTCTTTTGGTCCATATTCGGGCTATCTGAAGTGTCCTCTGTGGTTCTGAAATATGATCATAAATTTATCGAGAACATCGGCTACGTGCTGTACGGAATCTACAACGTTACCATGGTGGTGGTTCTGCTCAACATGCTTATTGCTATGATAAACAGCTCGTACCAGGAAATAGAGGTGAGTTATTTTCGCTTTGTTTTCACTTGAATTTAGAGTTCAGATTAACAACAAGTTACCAACACCGATGGTAATTTAAGAACAAGCTTATCATACTCAAGATTTAAAGAGGTCAGTGCTGAAGAAAAAAAAAATCTAATACATTCTTAAAAAGAAAGGTTCCAGTTAACAAAAATACCTTCTAATGCTCCCATTAAGTTATGAAAGGAGTGGTAGGAACTTGGGTACATATGGGTACATATCCAGGCCGGGGTCTCAGGATAACTTGAGAGAAGGCTGGTCCGAACTCCAGGCATGTTTCTTTGAACAAAAATACTTGCAGGTCTTCCAGGTGAGAAGAGAAATTCAAAGAACAGGTTCCATTTTCCAATTTTCAGGGAAATTCCGGGAACCAGGTCTGGGTGGGCCAATTAAGATCTGGCCCACCCACACGAAACACATCCACACGCAACCAACAAGACCTGTTCCTCGTCCACCCTGAACTTGTACAGGATCAGTGGGGGAAACGCATACTTGTGTAGGCCCTTGGGCAAGCTGTGCTAGTGCATTCATGCTGAGGGTCAGGGAGCAACTGGCAATAGGACAGGTATACCTCAGCGGCTCCAAAGCTCCTCCAAATCAGCTGGACACAAAGGGGATGGAGTCTCCACTCTCCCGGGAGTGTGAGCTGTTGTGAGAGCGTGTCTGCTGCACAATTGAGCTCGCTCAAAATATGAATGGCACGAAGCTACCAGAGTAACTTCTGACTTGTTGCGGCAAAATAACGTTAACTCCGTTGCATTTCTGAATAAGAGACAAACCTTAGCCAATTGAGTCTTTATAAAGATTTAATTCTTGCAAGAATGAATCAACAGTCAATATAACCAGATAATGCCTGCATCGAGTGTGAACTGACTAGAACAAAGAAAAGTCAGCTCTTATAACCCCAATGTTTAAGCAACCCCCAGTATTTTTCCACAGAGTAATGAGCAGAAACACAATATGTAAATGGTCCCTTCCCTGTAGCTAATATAATTTAAATGATCCGACACCCTTTGTCTGGAAAGCTCCCACTTTTGATGTCCCACCGTTACCCCCCTGGGCTTCAGCAGCAGCTGTGTCTGAACACCTGAAAAAGGTGTTTCACAAACAGACATTGTCTTCTGAATGAACTCAAACATAAATCTTCTTCTATGATTAAATTTTTCCTCCACAGACTCCAGAGGAGGAGATGACAGGCGAGTTATGAAATAACACTGGGAAAGCTTGCCTATTCCAACCAGATAGGGATGCTGCAGAGACCACATCCTGCCCATAGGGAGGTAGCCTCTGGAGTTTCACATATAGACTGGCCAGAGTGCAGTGCTACATATGGAAGGTCCCTGCGGAAGATCCAACCTAGCCAGGGTGGAGACAACACTGACAAGGATGGCAGAGTGGGCTCTGCCAAGGGAAAACCACCTGGAAAGCTTTACCATGGGAAAAATACACATATGGGATCACCAGAGGGAGAATCACAACGAATGGGCACCTAGTCTAGCACAGAGGCTGACCACCGGGCATGCATAGTGCTAGACCTGGCATCAGACACCACTGCCGCATCTTACTGTTGGGGAACTCACATGAGGAGCAAATAGCACACAAATCTTTGTCTCTGAAATGAGTGGTAGAAACTTTGGGCACATATCCAGGCTGGGCTCTCAGGATAACTTGAGAATAGGCCGGCCTGAACTTCAGGCACATCTTTGACCAAAAATGCTTGCAAATGAGCGCAGTCAGGAGCGTTGTCTTAAGAGACAGGATCCTAATCTCAACTGACTGCAAGGGCTCAAAGGGAGCTTTCCACAGGGCTGTTAAGACCAAAGAGAAGTCCCAAGAGGGAATATGGAGAGGCGTTCCAGGAGAGGTGCAGCAATCGTTTCCGCACTGAGTCTATTTTTTTGCTGTGCTGGACGCGGTGAATTAAAGTGACAGTGCATTGTTCGCATTAAAAGAAACAGGTATTGATGTGTAAAATGTAGCAATTTCACAACAGATGCATATAATGTAAAATATACACTGTTTTAAAGAGGCGTTCCAGGAGAGGTGCAGCAATCGTTTCCGCACTGAGTCTATTTTTTGCTGTTCTGGATGCGGTGAATTAAAGTGACAGTGCATTGTTCGCATTAAAAGAAACAGGTATTGATGTGTAAAATGTAGCAATTTCACAACAGATGCATATAATGTAAAATATACACTGTTTTAAAGACAACAGTTGCTGTTGTAGCTTATTGTTAGTTTTAATTTAAAATGTTTGTGATTTTAGGCTACAATCTATGTTTAAATGTTTTGCCACTTGCGTGAGCAACATAATTTATAGGCCTATATCTAAAGTACTAGGCTATATAAATACAAAGTAATGAATTTAATAAATGTTGTTTAAATGTAGTGCAATTAAACATGGCATCTATGAAAGAGTGTATACAAATAGAATTACAATGCTGACAAGCCATGTTCAGTAACAACTTTTGGGTATTTGAAATAAAATGTTTGTGGTATTTAACGCTAGAAACCAGTGGAGGGCAAGGAATACTGCTAGCAACTCAAGGCAATTGATATGCCACTGCAGTCGAGGTCTTGTCAAGGAGCCCAAGGCAGTATGCCCGTTACACACAGCACCCCAGTCGATGGTGGTGGCATCTGTTGAGACAACATGCCTGGACACTTGTTCTAGGGAAACTCCGGCCCATAGAAAAGCAAGGTTTGCCGACGGGCTGAAAGCTCGGTGTAACACAGTTCTTTGATATGGGAAGGAAGGAGGCGGGAAAACACAACGTAAATTCCAGGCCTGGTCCTCTCTCGCCCTTCACTGGTGTCGCTCGTCCTTATATGCCTCAGAGCTCCCTCATGAGAGGACTTCGACCTCCACTCGCTCCTCCCATGTCCCTCGTTCATTCACCTCGCCACATACCCCATCGCTCCTCGCAGACCGGGGGGTACACCCGAGATGGCCCCTACTCTACCCCCGGGGGCCGAATCTCCGTGTCTCCTGCTTCTGAGGTATGGGCAGACGAGACGAGAGAAACGGGAGATGGAGACACAGAGAGCGACAGGATGAGAGAGTGGAGAGAGGAGAAAAAAAATTTCTGAACCAGACACACTGCCGCTCGGTCCTCAGCCAGCCGAGAGGCTCTTCCTTGCGTAGCCATGCGATGGTACTGGACGCTCGATGGATGGCTCGATCCTCCTCAACCCCCTGGCAGCCGGCGGTGGCTCCTCCGATTGAGGGCAGCCGGCAGCGAGTCCCTAGCGCTCCCTGCTCCTCCCCATCATGACGGATGGCAGTAGGCTCTGGCCCACGACAAACGCCGTTGACTCCTCCGCTCCCTCCAGGACGGCAGCCACCCAGGCTGGCCCAGGGGCATGGCAGTGAGCTCTCCGTTCCACCGATCTTCAGTCGCTCCAGCACCATCGCCTCGGGCAGCCACTCGCGGTCTCTCTTCATCCACGCTGCCCGAACTCCTCAGCACCGCAATCCCCCTCAGCAGCGACGGCTCTTCGACAGCATGTCCCTCCTTCCTCCCGGGTTTCGGCACCAATGTAACGCAGTTCTTTGATATGGGAAGGAAGGCGGCGGGAACCGGCGAACATTTAAAAAGACTTTAATCAAAACGAAAGTAACGCGGGCAGCCCCTCCCAGACGACTGCCCGCACACACATAACAAAATGTAAATAAAACACCACATAAAGTCCAGGCCTGGTCCTCTCTTGCCCTGCACTGGTGTTGCTCGTCCTTATATGCCTCAGAGCTCCCTTATGAGAGGACTTCGAGACCACAGGTGACACTCATTATCAGTCACACACTCGCTCCTTCCATGTCCCTTGTTTGTCCACCTCGCCACACTCAGCGACAGGCAGGTGTGATTGTCACCCGGAATGTGCTATGGTGCCATGCCCTTCTCAGGACTTGCGATCGGCATGCCAATGTAGTCATGTTCTCATGCGAAAACATGAACCACCCATGAACGTTGTTTAAGCATGCTTATGCCCAGGCATACGAGACGTGATCATGGCTGTCAGATGAGGACAGCAATTGACCACATCCAGAAATGCACAGGTTGAGAGGTTTTCTTTAAGGGAAAAAACTCTTTCAGTGCTGAAGCACACAGGGAAAGTTAAGCTGCACAGCATGCAAATACTCTTTTAGAAAGACTGGTCATGATGTGACCAGCGGCTTAATAAACAAACACCGACGCTGCTTTCATCGTCGCGGGTGATTTTAACAAAGCAAACTTAAAGAAAGTATTGCCAAACTTTCACCAGCATGTCTCCTGCCCCACACGAGGAGCAAACACACTGGATCATTGCTACTCTCCGCTTAAGAACGCCTACAAAGCTCGTTCACAGCCAGCTTTTGGCAAATCGGACCATGCCGCCATTTTCCTCACACCGAATATAAACAAAGGCTCGCTCAAGAACCCCGGTGAGGAGGGAAGTTAAACGCTGGTCATCCCATTCAGAGTTCGCGCTACAGGCAGCTCTTGATGACGCCGACTGGGACATGTTTCGCGCGAGTTCTGATGACGCCAGCGAGTTCACGGATGTGGCGCTCTGCTTTATCAACACACTGACAGAGCAAGCCACACAAACAATAACTTTAACGTCCTTCCCTAATCAGAAACCGTGGGTGGACAGTTCTATCCGCGCTGCAGTAAACACACGCACTGCAGCCTATAATGCCGGTCTCTAACAGGGGATATGAGGGAGTACAAAGCATCATGTTACGCCCTCCGGCGCGCCGTCAAAGCCGCAAAGCTCCGTTATAAAGACCGAGTGGAATCTCATTTCCAACTCAACGACTCGGCGGATGTGGCAGGGACTTAGGACCATCTGTGCTTTTGGAACTAAATCCCTGCAGAGGTGAGAGCTGATCCGCTGCTTGTGAACGAGTTAAACTCTTTCTACGCCGCTTTGATTGTAATCGCGCAGCGACCACGAGTGACGCGTCAGAGAGAGTCCTCAGAGCAGCAACAGTCACGTGATCTCTGTCTCGGAGGACGAGGTTCGGAGGGCACTCAAACGTGTGGATGTCAGGAAAGCTCCTGGGCCAGATGGTATTTCAGGTCGTGTTCTACGGTCCTGTGCTGATCAGCTCGCTGGGCTCTTTACATCCATATTTAATGAGTCCCTTGCCACATCCGTTGTCCCCACCTCCTTCAAAAATCCACCATCATCCCTGTACCTAAGAACAGTAAACCCTCTTGCCTAAATGACTATCGTCCAGTGGCTCTCACATCTATAGTCATGAAGGTCTTTGAGAGACTCATTAAAAACAACATTTGCTCCTCCATTCCTGACACTTTGGACCCTCTTCAGTTTGCCTATCGTCCCAATAGATCGACTGAAGATGCCATCTCTCACGCCCTTCACTCCTGCCTCACTCACATCGACAGCAAAAGTGGGAACTACGTCAGGCTGCTATTTATTGACTATAGCTCAGCCTTTAACACCATAGTTCCCATTAAGCTAACACACAAACTCCTGGATCTCGGCCTGAATTCTTCTCTCTGCCTCTGGATTGAAGATTTCCTCACTGGCAGACCCCAGGCGGTGAGAGTAGGCCAGTTCACCTCCACCTCCATCACCCTGAGTGTGGGAGCTCCACAGGGCTGTGTGCTGAGTCCCCTGCTCTACTCTCTCTACACCCATGACTGTTTGTCCACACACAGCTCCACCTCTATCATCAAGTTTGCTGATGATACTGTTGTCCTGGGTCTCATTTCCAACAACAATGAGACGGCATACTTGGACGAGGTGGAGCAACTGACATCATGGTGCCAGGACAACTGTCTCTCTCTGAATGTTAGCAAGACCAAAGAACTGATTGTGGACTTCAGGAAGAGACAGCAACGGTCATACTCCCTCTCATGATCAGCGGGACACCGGTAGAGAGAGTGAACAGCTTCAAATACCTGGGTGTGAACATCTCCGAGGACCTGACCTGGACTGCACACATCCAGGCACAGGTGAAAAAAGCCAGGCAAAGACTGTACCACCTGCGCCAGCTGAGGAAATTCAGGGTTTTACCAGATATCCTGAAAACTTTCTATCGAGGGGCGATAGAAAGTGTCCTGACTCAGTGCATCACAGCGTGGTACGGAACAGCACCAGTCATGACTGCAAAGCCCTGCAAAGAGTGGTGCGCTTATCCGAGCGCATCTCAGGGTCAGCTCCCGCCTCTGCAGGACATTTACACCAAACGCTGCAGAGGTAGAGCTACTAAAATAATCAAAGACATTACCCACCCTGCGAACTCTCATTTCACCCTGCTGCCATCTGGTAAGCGCAAGCCTGATGGCAAAACTGAAAGACTCAGGAGGAGTTTCTTCCCCAGGCCATCAGACTCCTGAACTCAGTCACGTGACTGCACTTCACCCGCACACACATAAACATCCGGTTTTAACATTAACATCCACATACTGTCATTGCACTGCACTTTATGTTCTTATTGTTACTGTGTAACAACCTGTTATAAACCTGTTTGCACATTATACTTCTGTTTGCACATTACATTATACCTATTGTTTGCACATTATACTTTATATATATATTTTTATGCTAACCAGCTATTTAAGTCTACAGTTTATCCCACTTATCATATTCCACTTATTTTTTATCTTTATTTCCTATTTTTTATCTTTTACTTGATTATTTATAATTCTACATATGTTTAGTACTTTTTATTCTATTTTATTCTATTTCTATTTTAATCTCCTCTTGTGTTTTCTTGTAACTGTTATTTGCACTGTCTTTAGAGCGACCTGTTTACATTTCACTGCCAGTTGTATATTCTGTATATAACTGTGTATGTGACAAATAAAACTCTTGAATCTTGAATCTTGAATCTTGAAAGACTGCACAGTGTGCACAACACTCTCTGAGGAAGGCGAACAACACAGACGCACTGTGACACCAACACTTTGTGTCAAACTTTAATCCTGGTTTCTGTATACCAAATGAATAATGATCGCAGAGCAGAATCAGTTTAGATACGCTAGGCTCCGAAGCAAAAATTTAGTGAGCGAGTCCTGCACGCTTCCTTAGATACCTGTGGCACCGGGCATATCTCTCGATGCAAATCTCACTCACCAATGTACATTGGCTTGTGCTGTTACCACTCAAGGGAGATCTCAATTTGTCAGTCACTGACATTAACATCAAACATTTTTGGTTCCCCGAAGAACTTTTCAATGAGCAATTCTTAAAATACAATGTGAAGATAATTTTAAAAATGGAAAGAAGCACCTTTTTCCACTATGAAGAACCTTTTGTTCAATTGAAAGGTTCCGTAGATGTTAAAGATTCTTCATGGAACCACAGATGCCAGTAACTTTTATTAGTAATTGTGTTTGAATTATAGAATTATAGATAATTTAAAGGCTTCCAAAAAATAAGTCTAGAATCAGATCAAGCTTGTCCTCAGTGTTTCCAATAATCTTCTCTGAGAAAATAATCAGCGCTGCCTGTCTGAAGCTCTTGATAACACTGCTGTTAAAATGAATGCAATCTTTCAGAAGGACAGCAGACAGGTTTCAACTCTTGCTGAGCAATTACACTTGTGCAAATGGCTCATACTTCAGATTTCAGGAGAGGCTTTTAGCATCTATTGTTAGACAAAAATTTAACTCTTACATAAACCTATTATAGATAAAACAAGACAAAAAAAAAAAAACAATCCAACCTCACACATTGACTAGTCAGCTGTTGCAATGACTAATCGACCATCTCGACCCACTGAACTCATATTACAAGTCCTTCAAAGCTATTTGTTTTACATAAAAATAATTGTAGTATTTGTGGGGTTTTTTTGCTTTAAAAATTATTTTATTTGAGATTTGAGAATTTATTTTTAATATTTTTTTATTGATTTAAAATATATATTTTTAATTTGAATTAAAAAAATGACTATCAAGTGAAAAAAAAAGTAATGTAAATGTAAAGTGTAAAATATTTTTTTAATCTAAAAAAACAAATTGCTTAATTCAGGCAAATGTTTTGCCTTCTTAAGCATGTTATTAATCTTACCACAGTAAAGTGACTGTATTTTTGTGCAAAATGGTCATAAAACCAAATGCAAAAGCCTAAACCAGTTAGTACAACCCAACGGCGGAGACCATGCTCATGCTAGTGTCTGATCTCTCTTATATGTTATGATTATTTCTAATAGTTTCATACAGTTTCTACTGTCTATTTCTCACAGGATGATGCAGATGTGGAGTGGAAGTTCGCCCGCTCTAAACTCTGGCTCTCGTATTTTGACAATGGCAAGACTCTCCCGCCGCCGTTCAGCATCGTTCCCAGCCCAAAATCCTTCTATCTGTGTATCAAGAGACTGATCAACCTGTTCGTGTCGCGCCGCCTGAAAAGATGTGGAGCTGGGCATGGACAACTCCAAATCCAGAGTGAGTGTCTCTGTGTGGCAAGGGTGAGTGTGTGTGTGTGTGTGCGTGTGTGTGTGTGTGTGTGAGTGTGTGTGTGTGTGTCTGTGAGGGAATGTGAGTGCGTGTGTGTGTGTTAGAATTGTGTGTGTGTATGTCTCTGTGTGTGTGCATGTTAGTGTGTGTGTGAATGTGTGTGAGTGTGTGTTTGCGTGTGTGTGTGTGTGTGAGTGCGTGTGTGTGTGTGTTTGAGTGTGTGTCTGTGTGTGTGTGTGTGTGTGTGTGTGTGTGTGTGTGTGTGTGTGTGTGTGTGTGTGTGTGTGTGTGTGTGTGTGTGTGTGTGTGTGTGTGTGTGTGTGTGTGTGTGTGTGTGTAGTGTGTGTGTGTGTGTGTGTGTGTGTGTGTGTGTGTGTGTGTGTGTGTGTGTGTGTGTGTGTGTGTGTGTGTGTGTGTGTGTGTGTGTGTGTGTGTGAGTGCGTGTGTGAGTGCGTGTGTGTTTTAGAGTGTTTCCGTGTGTGTCTGTGTGTGTAAGTGAGTGAGTCTGTGTGTGTGTGTCTGTTTGTGTTCTGTGTGTGTGTGTTAGTGTGTGTGTGTGTGTGTGAGTGCCCGTGTGTGTTTTAGAGTGTTTCCGTGTGTGTCTGTGTGTGTGAGTGAGTGAGTGAGTCTGTGTTTGTGTGTGTGCGTGTGTGTGTGTGTGCGCCCGTGTGTGTGTGTGTGTGTGTGTGTGTGTGTGTGTGTGTGTGTGTACGCCCGTGTGTGTTTGTGTGCGTGAGTGTGTGTGTGCAAGCTCTTGAATGATGCATGATTTCTCTCGCTCTGAAATCTGTAGCCATTCAGGGTTTAAAGGATGAAGGTCCTGTCCGTCCTGCTCTCTGCATGATGATAATTCACTCAAGACGATTAATTTTCTGTCAATCCGCCTCCATTCTCAGTAAGACTGTTCTTTTTTTCCAGTGAGAATAAGCCACAATGATCTATCTGTCTAATAAAGACCACCTAATGCCCTCAATGTCATTAACTTATCGACATTTCCCAAGCAAACCAGTTTTTAGCGTTTCCATGAAAAAAAAGACAGATAGTTCTGTCCTTGTTTAGCCTGGAGAGAGAATCGATGCCATTTCAATGCAGCACGAGGAAGAGAGCGGGACAAACTCTCTGATGAAGAGCTGAGAGATGATCATTGCGTCCTCGGGGCAAATATCACTTCATGTCCTGTGAGAGCGAGAGCACATGTTCAAGGGTAAGCACATTATTGTGATTCATCTGTGGCCGAGGCCTCGTCTAATTCCCTCTGATCAGGCCAGCGTCTCCCGTGGGCTGCTGTGATTGACACACTGATAAGTACACGAGACAGAGGAAAGGGTTTGCTTGGCACTTGCCTGCATGGCTGCTGTTTTCAGATGTCAAATGTTGAATCGGTCGTGCAAGCATCAGGGAACATTTGGCTCTCAGATTGTGGCGGCACTGAGGCTTCAAGCTGTTCAAGATGTTCAATCATAACCACATCAGACTGTCATTTGTTTTATTTTAACTACAACAGGCTTTACAGTAAGAACTGTTGAGCTACTGAGAAACAGCATTATTTTATCGTTTATATAGCCTATTGTTATTTAGAATATGTTTTCTTTTAATTTTAATTTATTTTATGATTTGGTTTTGTCAAGTCTGTTAGGTTATTCTATTAAAATTAAATTAAATTGAAAAAACTTTTAACGTCTTTTAAACACATTTTAGAAGTTGAAGCACTAAAATTAACTGGAATTAGATAAGAACTAAAACTGAAACTAAAACTGAAACTAAAATAAAAATGAATTAAACCTATATATATATATATATATATATATATATATATATATATATATATATATATATATATATATATATATATATATATATATTTTTTTTTTTTTTTTTTTACTAATAACATGACAAAAGTCCATGAAAGTGTCCATGTTTGTGAATACTACAAACTAAGATAAAAAATAAAAGCTAATTCAAAATACTAACTAAAATAAAAGCTACATTTCTGTATTGCTTTTATTTCAGTATTAAAGCAAACATTGTAACTGTTTTTAAGTTTTTGTTTTGTTTTATTTTTTTTATGTGATATTTATATTTAATGTTTGAAGTGATATTTGCCCGAGGACGCAATGGTCATCTCTCAGCTCTTCATCACAGAGTTTGTCCCGCTCCTCGTGCTGTATTGAAAGGGCATTAAATATACATTTTTCACAGTTTTAGTTAAAAATAACAACAGAGCTGAGAAAGTGATTTCTGTGGTGTGTTTGCCTCCTGGTGGCCAAAGTTTATACATGATCATTTTATTTTACATTTGATTACTTCTGAAATGTTATCAATTAGTTTATTGAACACTTAAAATGGCCGTTAGATACCCAAGAACATCATTTGTGTCTTTATTCTACTGTTTTTGTTTTATTTCTTATTTCTTTTATTTGTTTGTTGTAGCTGTTTACTTAATTATTTTAATTGATTTGCTTTCATTGCATTGCTTTCATTTTTTAGTATTTTAATATTGAAATATTTCATATTAAGGCTCCAGCATCACTGCAACCCCCAGGACAAGCAGTTTGGAGTAAATAATGAATAAATTAAGCATATTAGGATTTGTTGTGGTATCAAGAGTTTTGATATCAACTACAGAAAAGTTCCTAATCAGCTGCAGTAGCCCCAATAAGGTAAACACTATGTATCAATAATGAATATTTCTCAATGCTTGCAGCTAAACCTCTTCACCCAGGCCAGCATGAGGATGCCTGACTCGCACAGCTTCAACAGCATCTTACATCAACCCACACGCTATCAGGCAAGAGCTCTCTCTCTCTCTCTCTCTCTCTCTCTCTCTCTCTCTCTCATATGATGAACCATCACTGCAGATTTCACCTTTATCGAATTCTCTAATCTGTCTTTTGTCTGTTTCCCTGTACACAGCAAATTATGAAGCGTCTCATCAAACGCTACGTACTGAAAGCACAAGTGGACAAAGAGAACGATGAAGTGAATGAAGGTGAGTTTTCTTGGTTTCTGTAACTGCTAAAAACGGAATAAATGGGAACGTTTAAACCAACCAACTAGATTCTAAAAAATAAATGATGTTATGATTATGATGTTGTTATAATAATACTCAAAGTCGAAGTTTATGTAAAGTTGAGCCTCACAAAAACATGTTCAGGTCTTATTTCACCTCATAATTAAAAAAAAAAATGAACTGAATAAATAGAGATAAATTTTGCTTAATTTGAAAAGGAAAAACCGTGGCTTTTTTGGCATCGTGGCAATATTTTCATGACAGTTAATCAATGCATTGATGCATCGTGATTCTCTCTCTAATGATTCTGTCACCTAGAGAGCGCGCTTGGCGGTGTTCGACGCCATAAAGCAGGGCTATTCAATTACAAATTCAGTTGGGCCAGATTTTCAACCCAAGAAGGTTAGCTGGGCCAGTCATTGTAGCGGCGAAGCAGCTCGTAATGACAAATTTTAAAAACACAAACAAATTTATTGAAAAACAAGGTTTATTCATTGTTTCCCTTTTAACTTTGGTCGGTTTGCTCAGCAAAAGGTGCATACAAACAATAAAAGAGCTAAATGAACAGAATCTGAGGTAGCCCCTATTTTTCCACTTACAAAGAAAAAAAAACTGACCTAAGCTAATATATATATGACCTATCTGATCACAAAATGCATGAAACAAAATAGTGCACAGTAGTAGGTTATTAGACATCACATTAAGTTTCCTTTTGAAACTAAATAAACATCTTGCACACAGGCGTCGCACAGGATCCCAGGCCCTATGCATTGGCAGTCCTGATCGGCTCTCATGTTCAGGCAGAGGCCATTTGCACTAAGTGAAAATAGTGATGGATGCTATTTACGAAGTGAAATAGCTTTACTATGTACAAAATAGATTCTATTTACATGTAAAAGTAGCAGAAATTTGCAATATGTGTAAATAGTAATAATATGCAATTTATTCTTTATTTATTCTGCACCTCAGTATTGTTATGCAATAATAACAAGTGTTAATGATTATATTTATTCAAATTATTAAATGGGTGCAGTGCAGCCTTAATCAGACAATAAAGCCCTCCATGCACCGACCCTAACCCTACCTGTAGGAGCCTTATTTTCACTGACAAATATTGCAAATTATGTGGTGCATTTCAGTCTTTAATATTTGTGTTTAGAAAGTAAACGTTTTTTATTTGTGTTTTCTATTTAGATAATTATTCTCAAATTTTACATTGAAATATGTTGCATGTTAAAATTGCTCACTGGCCCTTTATGAATTGCGACTGTAAGTGATGTTCTGAAATAGAGTGGAGTTGCACAGTTCTCTTTACTGCATCCGTGATATTTAGGATTTAAGATACTATTTGTTTATTTTATTGTATTTGCTTGATTTATTAACTGATCAAGATTAAAGTAAGATTATGAGGATTGTTTTTATTGGAAATGACTTTATTGGAGTTGACTGGAAACGAACACTATCCAGTAAATGCTTTTATTATTATTAAACATTTCGTTTGACACTGTTTCCACTTTTAGAACATTTTCTTCATTTTTATTCAAAGAAAATGCCTTTCTGATGTTATATGTGATGGGGAAAGGGTTAAGAGCAAACTGTGCACAAGGCAGATTCGAAACCGCGTGTCGATCGCGTCAAAACCTTGAAATCTAAGCCTCACGCTCTATTGACAAGTATTTGTCTGTCCAGGCAGGGTTAAACTTACAGTTTTCATCGGCAATTTAACATTCAGTGTTGAGAAAGACATATTGAAAGTAATCTCCAGGGCAGCTACTACTAGACTCTCTGCATTGTTTGCATGTTGCTAGGCTACGTGGTCTGTACTAACTATAAATAAATACTTTTAAACAATTTATATATATTAATTAATAATTATATTAATTAATAATTTGTTTATATATATATATATATATATAAATTTATTATGTCTATGGGCGGGACCACGGGCTGGGCCACTCGGAGGCCGCCAATTGAATAGCCCTGCCGTAAAGCCTTGCCACCCTCAGGTGCCTCCCTCGCCAGCAGGGGCGCTGGCTGTGTTCAGGACGCACACGAAAGGCCTCCTCACACCGTGCGCCCCTCAGCGGAAGCAGGTGCGCTGCATTGCACCATCAGACCCTACATCGGGCGCTATGCCATCCGAGTCGGGTCCCTTCAGTCCGCCTCGCTGCCCCACTCCAGGTACGTCTGTGGTGCTGATGGTCCCGCTTGCTCGGTCACTGGAAGCCTGGCTAGCGCTTCCCAGCCCGTCTCGCTGGCTCCTCCATACTACAGCCCGTAGTATGGCTCCTCCATACTATCAGACTCGGCTATGCGATTCAGTTCACCCGGCAGCCCCCAAGTTCAGGGGCGTCCGCTTCACCTCTGTGCTGAAGGAGGCTGCCTCTGTGTTACGGGCGGAGATTCTTGCACAGACACTGTGCAAAGTCAAGACGGACAAGGAGCAGGTCTTATTAGCTGTGCCGTATTGGCCCAACCGGACCTGGCTCCCGGAACTAGTGCTTCTTTCGACAGCCCCTCCCTTGCCCATTCCTCTGAGGAAGGACCTCTTGACTCAGAGACGGGGCACCCTACGGTAGCAACGTCTGGACATAAGAGGGGACTCTATCCCTGTAAGTGGAACCTGTTCGTCGAACTGTGTTCTTCTCGCAGAGAAGAGCTCCAAAGATGTTGAATCAGTTCAGTGCTTTCCTTCCTGCAAGAAGGGTTGGAGCGAAGGCTGTCTCCCTCCACCCTTAAAGTGAATGTTGCCGCTATCGCCGCACATCACATGGTTGATGGTAAGTCCTTCGGGAAGCAAGATATGGTCGTCAGGTTCCTGAGGGGAGCGAGGATAATAAATCTGCCTCGCTCTCACTCTATACCCTCTTTGGACATATCTCTGGTGCTAATCGCACTGCAGAGAGAAGCGTTTGAGCCCCTGCAGTCAGGCGAGTTAAAGATCTTGTCGTGGAAGACGCTGCTCCTGACTGCATTGGCCTCTATCAAGAGGGTAGGAGACCTTTAGGCATTTTCGGTCGGCGATTCATGTCTGGAATTCCGGATATGTGCCCGAGGTTTCCACCACTCCCTTTATACGTGGACAGAACGCAAAGTGGAAAATCGTGGACATCTGTTATGGAGGCCAGCAGAAGGGAAAGGCTGTCTCCAAGCAGAGGATGGCCCACTGGTTAGTGGATGCCATTGCCTTGGTGTACCAAATCCAAGGCGTGCCTTGCCCGCTCGGGTTGAGGGCCCACTCCACTAGGAGTGTTGCCTCATTCTGGGCATTGGAGCTCGTGCCTCGCTGACAGATATTGGTAGAGCTGTGGGTTGGCGACACCAACATGTTCGCTAGATTCTACAGCCTCCGTGTAGAGCCGGTATCTTCCCATGTGCTACTTCAACCAGCCAGTAAGACCAAATATATATATATATATATATATATATATATATATATATATATATATATATATATATATATAATTTTAAATATTTTATATATAAATAAATTATTCATAATTTAGATATGAATATTTACAAATCCCCTCAAAATAATAAATATTAAAGTTTTTTTATTTTATTTTACTAAATATGGTGCATTAATTTCATAAAAAAATATATGTATGTATTCTCCGGTATGTTTTGACATGAAAATGAACAATTCCAGAGGGTTAAGCACATTTTACCCCCAAATTCTCCTGAGCGGATTGGTGTGAATTCACTGTGTTTGTATTTTCATCTTTATTTGTGATGTGTAGGTGAGCTGAAGGAGATAAAGCAGGATATTTCCAGCCTGCGGTATGAACTGCTGGAGGAGAAGTCTCAGGCCACAGAAGAGCTTTCAATCCTCATTCAGAAACTCAGTGACAAACTCAACCCACGACCTGTCCATCCGCACTGACCCCTGCAAACAAACAGGGAACTCATTTTTTATGTTAAATATATTTCACTTTATTATGCAGAGGTCATAAGTAAGCCATTTATACACTTGAGTTCGAGTTGGCAGGACTAGCTAAACCATGGCAGATGAAGGCATAAATGATACACTTCACCTTTAAGTTACTAGTCCTTTGCTGGCTGCATTCATATCCTGTGAGTGAAATACTAGCTCCACTCTTTAATGATGACAGCTCTGTGTAGGCTCCACCTATTTTAACAATAACTGGAAGTGCAATATTCAGTTAGTCTGTTTCTGACTGAAATTATGCTTGTAATTGTATAATCAAAGATTCTGGATGATATTGGTGAATCTGTCTTATATAAATCAACATGTTTATTTAACTTTTAGATTTTTTTTTCCTTATTGTGTGTTTACGTTCAGGTGTTTATTGCACATATTTGACATGCGTTTTATATACGATAGAAGTAATTCTGAATATTTAAATAAGTGTATTGTACAGTGTTTCTCAAGCAACTTTAGGCAGGGATATATGTTGCATACCATTTTTATTAATTCATTTCTTTGGAACCTGTATTAGTGTAATTGTATAAAGCAGATGAAATATTAGCGGTCCTGTGTCACCATAACCTTTAAAGTGCCCATATTAATGCTTTTTTCAGATATTACCTTTCATGCAGTGTGTAATTTAGCTGTTTGTGAATGTGCAAAGTTTCACAGATCAAAATGCAGATGTTATTGTGTCCCAAAGAAAGAAGCGATTCTGAATTTCTGAAACGAGTAGTCGATAACTTCCCTTCCTGCTTGGACCTAAGAAGGTTTGTGACTAATTTGCATAATACCAGCCTATGATCTTGGTTGGCTGAACAGCATCTCTTTGCCCTGCCCTCAAACACTTTAGTTTTGTCTGAGACTGGAAGAGTTCAGTTGGTGTTGCTCATGATGAGAAGATGCTGTTTTCTGCTCCTTAAGCAAATCTACTTTGATGAGATTGATACAGTAAAACCCACGCCATTGTTACTGTTCATATCACTGTGTGTCAAGAGCTGAGATTCAGATATGATAATGAGCGTTTGCTTTCTGACCAATCAGAGCAGAGCAGCTCTCAGAGAGGCGGGGTTTGGGGAGACAGATCCTTGATTGAAGGATTTCAGACACTGAGAGAAAAGAGCTGATGGCTGGCGTGCTGTACTGGATATTATGAGAAAATTCAAGTGTTTTTCGACTGAATGCATGTAAACCTGTTGTAGGAGACTCCAGAACAACATTAGGAGCCTTAAAAATGGCATAATATTGGCACTTTAAGGTGAGACTTCTAGCACAAATCTATGCAGGGTAAATTATTATTAATATTATTTATTGTTACAGTCACTTCAGTTGTTGCTGTGTCTAGAAGTTAATTAACTTTTATTGTGTTTGATTATTATTCTTGTTAACAATCTTAATAGTTTGCCCAAAAATGAAAATTCTGTCGTCATCATTTATCAAAGCCACATGGCTTATTTCCTTCTGTGTAGTACGAAGGGAATCATTCCTGAGTGGTGGTATATGATTGGTGATTTGATTAGAAAGAACACAGAACCATCAAAATAGTCCATATGATGAGAATTTTCATCTGTGGGTGCATTATTCCTCTAAGATGTTTATTGTTTGTTTGTTGGTTGGTTGGTTTTGTGATGTCTAAGCAGAAATGAGCTTGTAATCTGATATCATGATATTTCATTTATTTGTACAGTGTAAAAACTCAAACTCAAACAAAACAGCTGAGCTGCATAAACATGATGGATGTTGAGCATCAGTGCAGTTCATCTGTGGTAAAGGGTTTTTTGCGTATATCATTTTGGTCCATAGATGGCGCCATTTCACTTCACAAAGTGCAAGTCTGCATTCTTTTAAAAATCAAGGCTGTCTTGATGAATTATGTATGTATAGCCATATTAAAATCAGTAGATGGTATATTTCATGATAGACACAGTATATCTGCAGCAGTTTATATGTTGGATCAGAGATTTGATCTGGCAGGGCTACTCGAAACAAAATATTGTGTGTGAAGATGTGCAATTCATATGTTTTTGCTTGCATTTTCGTTTACAATTTAGACATTTAAGCTATGCATTTTCATATAATTATTATAAATTAATTGACTTTAGAGCGAAACCTAAGAAATGTAACTGACATATTTAAATATTGCTTTAATGCACTAGCACTGAGACTCTAAATTTGACATTTTTAATGTTTTCTATATAAAATCTATTCAAGAAAACAAATGTGTTGTATTTCATTTATCTTGAGCACATCACACATGTCTACAAGCGAAGTCTTGTTCTGAGTATATTGGGCGTTTTATATCAGAATGGAGTCAGAACTGGAAAACTCCCACCAGCACTGGTCCTTGACCAGTTCTGATACCACCACACCTGCCCCTAACTTTACCCTTAACCCTACTCATACCACCACACCTGCCCCTAACTTTACCCTTAACCCTACTCATACCACCACACCTGCCCCTAACGTTATCCATTAGCTTACCCATACCACCATACCTGTCCCTAACTTTACCCTTAAACTCACCCATACCACCACACCTGCCCCTAACGTTATCCATTAGCTTACCCATACCACCACACCTGTCCCTAACTTTACCCTTAAACTCACCCATACCACCACACCTGTGCCTAACTTTACTCTTAAACTCACCCATACCACCACACCTGTCCCTAACTTTACTCTTAAACTCACCCATACCACCACACCTGCCCCTAACGTTATCCATTAGCTTACCCATACCACCATACCTGTCCCTAACTTTACCCTTAAACTCACCCATACCACCACACCTGTGCCTAACTTTACCCTTAAACTTACCCATACCACCACACCTGCCCCTAACTTTACCCTTAACCCTACTCATACCACCATACCTGTCCCTAACTTTACCCTTAAACTCACCCATACCACCACACCTGCCCCTAACGTTATCCATTAGCTTACCCATACCACCACACCTGCCCCTAACTTTACCCTTAAACTCACCCATACCACCACACTTGCCCCTAACTTTACCCTTAACCCTACTCATACCACCACACCTGCCCCTAACTTTACCCTTAAACTCACCCATACCACCACACCTGTCCCTAACTTTACCATTAAACTCACCCATACCACCACACCTGTAGTAGTTTCTATTTGCAGTCATTTACAACGTGTGTCGTGGTGAGAGGAAGGAGGACATGAAGTAAATCTGCTTACTCTTTTTTAATCACAACCAAGGCACCGTAACAGCCTACAACCATCTTCAATCAACCTCAGATCACTCCGCCTCAAAGCGGGCACTATTTTACATTAGTATATATGCAGCGGCACTATATACTACATCCTCCTTTCTTATAATAAACAAGAAACAAAAAGTTTATCTTTAGCAGAGAAGATTTAAAATGTTGCTTAGCTAAAATAATATTTCAATGTGTATCAATCAGGGATACATTAAACTTAAACTGAACATATCCTTGCCTATGTACCATTTCGTCCCTTTTTTTTTATTATTTTTTTTTATTTTTTTATTTTACACAAACATAAGCCGAATATTGTATGCACTCATTGGCTTAACACATAGTCTCTGAATCTCACTGGTGGCCTAATAACTCGGCCGCTTCTGGTTTGAACCGACTGTGGAGGAGAAGAAGGCTGCATGCACGCAGTCTCATCAGCACCGGTGGGAGCATCCGGGGGGCTGACTAGCTCATCCTCAAGACTGTCCGGTTCAGTGTACACCTGAATGTCGCTGGGTGTCTTCCTCAGGTGTCTCCTGTTGCGCCTGTACTGCTGTCCAGAAGATGTCACTATGTCGTAGGACCGTGGTTCAGCACGTGTCGCCATGACAACAGCAGGACGCCATCCCGTTCAGTTTGCATGTGAACCGTTCCACCGGGCGGCAGCACCGGAAGTTTCCTTGTGCCTCTGTTATAATATGCGTGCTGTCTGCGCTGAAGGTTCTGAAGAGAAGAATGTGCTTCTGTTGGTACTGCAGGTTGCAGCACTGTGCTTGAGCTGGGTAAAGTGCTTCTTAGGACCCTACCCATAAGCAGTTGTGCTGGAGAATAGCTCATACCTGTGACAGGTGTGTTCCTGAGAGTTAGAAGTGCCAGAAATGGGTCAGTGTTGGTTTGTATGGCCTTCTTTAACAGGTACTTAACAGTCTTTACAGTTCTCTCGGCCAGGCCATTTGACTGTGCATAGCCTGGACTGGAGTGAGTGAGCTTAATTCCCCATTATGTGGCAAACTTTCTCATGTCTTGGCTTGCAAAAGGCACATGGTACACACAATCTCTTTAGGTATACCAATTCTGGCAAATATCGATTTCATCTTATTAACAATTGTATGTGCGGTCTTGTCTCTGATGTTTAGTACTTCCGGGTATTTGGAAAAATAATCCACAATCAGAAGAAATGACTGGCCACTGATTTCAAATATGTCAGCTCCTACTTTCAGCCAAGGAAGCTCTGGGATTTCATGAGAGATCATCGGCTCCCTCTGGTGCCGAGGCTGGAACTGCTGGCAAGTTGCACATAACTCCACCATTTTTTCGATGTCTCTTGTCATACCTGGCCAATACCAGTGTACTCTGGCCAGAGCTTTGGTGCGCTGCATACCTTGGTGTGCCACATGTAGCCTCTGTAACATGTCTGACCTCATTTTACTCGGTAGAATAATTCTGTCTCCTGCAAACATTATTCCTTCTCTTATTGACACTGAGTGCCTAGGCCAGTACTGTATCACCTTTTTGTCAACTTGTTTTCTGTGATGTGGCCAGCCTTGCATGTGTATGTCTAGCAACTTTTGCAATATGACGTCCTTTTGTGTCTCATCCTTCAACTGTATCAGAGTCTCTGGACTCAAGGCCTCTGTTGGCTCAAGGGCATATATCACTTTTTCATCAAACATGTCACACTGTCTCTGTTGCTCATGTGTCGTTGCTCGTGAGAGTGTGTCTGCGATCAGTAACTCTTTACCTGGTGTATATATTACGTTCAGGTCATAGGATCGTTTCCAAAGGTTTGTGATCCGACTGCACTTTAACTTTGACTCCATAGACGTACTGATGAAAGCGCTTCACTGAGAACACGATAGCCAGAAGCTCCTTCTCTATCTGTGCATAGTTTTTTTCAGTGTCCGTCAGAGCTCTGGATGCATAGGCAATAGGATGTCCATCTTGCATTAGACATGCTCCTAAACCGTCCTTGGATGCATCTGCTTGTATCACGACAGCTTTCTTTGGGTCAAAGAATTTGATTACTGCGGCTGTTACGAGCGCATTTTTTAGATTCTTTACAGCTTGCTCATGTTCATGCTGCCACTGCCATACACTGTCCTTCCTCAGTAGTTGTCTCAGTGGTGCTGTAGCTGTAGCTTCTCCAGGTATATACTGTGAGAGATACTTGATCATCCCAAGCATGCGTTGCAGTGCAGATCTATCTGTGGGCGATGGCATGTCAACTATTGCCTTAACTTTTGCTTTGTCAACTTTAACACCCTCTGATGTCACAATATGACCCATGTATTTGACACTGTTTACCTTGTATTGGATCTTCTCTTTGTTGAATTTGACATTAGCGTCCTTCGCTCTAGTCATCACTTTTTGCAATATTACATCGTGTTCCTTTTCTGTGGATGCAGCAATAATCATGTCATCAGCAATTATATGAACACCAGTGATGTCCCCGAATGTCTCACTGTTACGCTGCTGAAAAACTTCACTCGCCGACTTGATACCAAATGGTAGGCGCTTAAACCTATAGCGCCCCCATGGCATGTTGAAAGTGCACATTAGTGATGACTCCTTGTCTAACTTTATTTGCCAATAGCCGTCCTTCTCATCCAGCACTGTGAAGATTTTCTTACCAGCTAGTTTGCACAACACCTCATCTGCAGTGGGAATTGAGTAATGCTGTCTCAAGATGGCCTTATTTAAGTCAGTAGGGTCCAAGCAAACCCTCAGCTTCTTCTTATCTTTCTTTTCAGTGACTACAAGACTATTGACCCAAGTTGTTGGCTCATTTACTTGTTCAATAACATCCGCTTTTAACAGGTCGTCAAGCGTGTCTCTCAGTCTATCCATAACTGCCAGTGGTATTTTCCTGCAGCCATGTATGACAGGAGTGACTGTAGGGTCAATGTGGATGTGATGTTCACCTGAGAACTCACCAAGTCCTTCAAAGACACTTGCATGTTGCTTTAGCAGCTCCTCTTTTGTAGTTGGGAACTTGACTGTGAGCGTGTCAATGTCCATCCTTTTTATCAGACCTAATGTTTCACATGCATCCTTGCCTAGGATAGCTGTGTCTGAGTGGTTTGACACATAAAACAGCAGGTTGGATTTAGTTTGGGCACTGCAGCACTCCAGTGAGATTGTTCCTTCCGGTTTCAGCTTAACTCCACCGTCCACCAGCACAGTCTTTGTCGGTCTCAGTTGCAAGTTTATTAGTTTTCACGCCTGGCTTTTCTCTTCAGTGTTTTGTACACAGCCTGCGGAAGTACATTTGTTTCTGCTCCTGTGTCTAACTTAAAGTTAATAGACATGTTTCCAGCATCTATGTCTGCGTACCAGGAATTGTCTCTTTTAGTGCTTATGTGGTCAAAGTTCACTGTCCCAATAAAAGTGAGTCTATTTCTGAGCTCACATTATGCATTTTCATCTTATGTGTTGCTTTTGTAGACTTACACATCTTTGCATAGTGATTGAGCTTGCCACACTTACGGCACGAGACTCCAAATGCTGGGCAAAGCCTTGGTTGATGTGACTTTCCACATTTCCTGCACACTCTGGACTTGTGGATTTCTTCCTTGTTTCCACTGTTGGTTGCCTTTGCCTTTGGTCTTGTTCACTGCATGTATTGCATTTTCTTGTGTTGTAGTGGTCATTGCTTGTATTTGTGCTTTGGCAGTTTCAGCTGCTCTGCAGATGTCAATCGCTCTCTCAGCGTGAGATCAGACTCTCTTAACAGCCTTTCTTTGAGCCGTGGATCATTCAAACTGAACACAATCTTGTCTCTGATCATGTCGTTAACACCAGCGGGGACGGTAATTTGAACTGCTCCATCACTTTACCCTTCAAAGCTTAGCTGCCTGCTCACTCACGCTAGCTTAACCGTCAGCAAATCCGTGTCTAACCCGACAAAAAAATGTTTTTGTTTGTTTGTTTTCAACAACAAAAACGGCACACTGGACCAACTTCTGACACCATGTAGTAGTTTCTATTTGCAGTCATTTACAACGTGTGTCGTGGTGAGAGGAAGGAGGACATGAAGTAAATCTGCTTACTCTTTTTAATCACAACCAAGGCACCGTAACAGCCTACAACCATCTTCAACCAACCTCAGATCACTCCGCCTCAGCGGGCACTATTTTACATTAGTATATGTATATGCGGTACTTTTGACAACACTACCAATAACAAACATTACAATTCTAACATGTAACCTATGGTAAAGTGTGTACAAGAAGCTTATATTTATAACATGTAGCTATTTAATAAAGATGTAGCCTATACTGATAAGGAGAGGGAAAATAAAAAGCTTACTCCATGTTAAAAAAAAATGCAAAACTGCCTTAAAAACGTCTGTAGCGGAAGGGAACGTACAAGTTATCCTCTACATTACATGATTTCACAGCATGCAAGGGCTGAAAATCGTGCAGTGAATTCACAGAGACAGCCTCGAGAGCGTCATCAGAGGACACCGTGTATGCAAAATAATGGCGATCAAAACCCACATATTGTATAGGCTACCATGTATTAAGTCATATCTTCAACTTTTTATCTTTTAGAGTTTTCTAGACAAAATATGTTTTATTATTTTTTTTGTCGTAGGCTATGTTACACTGTAGTTGATATTTGTAGACATTTGAGCTATACATGTATACGCTGCATACCTTCATCAATGACTGGACACTGGACGAGGCTTCCGCTGGTTCCTCAAGCCGAGCGCGTCGGTTAAATATCTGAAAACATGAATAACTTCCCAAAAATGATTGGAAAGAACAGAAAAAGTGAGGAGGGGGATCACAAGCGAGTATTTTATTTTTTATAAAGAAATGGGCTTGTGCTGGCTATAAAATCAAAGCATCGTTAGTCAAAGAGACAGCGTGACAGCTTTCAAAAAACACTTGCCAGGGGAGATGTAAACATATTTTTGGGGAAAAGCGGCAGGAGCTTAAAGTCACTTTATAACGGAAAACACATTAAATATAGTCCAATATTAGGCTAATTTACCCGTGTATCTTCTGTCACAGTTGCAGCGGGCAGCCGTTGAAATTTGAATTTTAACCCAACTGGCTGAGTTGTTATATCAACAATAAAAGTTCGGAATAACCCAACAGAATGACCCGATATTTTTAACCCAGCTATTGGGTAAAAAAAATAACCCAACGTTTTTTAGAGTGTACATTGTACTGTTTTTTTTTTATGTAAGTGCATAGTAAGGCCACCTAATATAGTGGGATCACGTGTTCTTATGACTGCTTTGATGTCTAACTGTAAACAGTAACTTGGGATATCCACAGCTATCATAGAATGATCCCTGAGGTGGAAGATGACCTACTTTTCTGATACTTCTTTCTTTTGAATCAAATATTTTCCCATTTTTTGGCACCATACCATCTTCCTCTGAGACGTTTGTATAAAAGTCTGTTTCTCTAAATTCATCACATGATCGTGGTCTGATCCTCAGGAGTTGCAGCAGAACATTCTGGAGGAAATTCATGATGTCCCATGGTTCAGTTGTGTGCTATTTGAGGAAACCAAGTTAATTTCAACAAAACATTCTTAAGCTTTGAAATATCATTTTGGGATAATCAGATCCTGAAATGAAGCATGCATTCAATACTATTATTTAAAATAATAGTCAATAATAGACCAAAAGTAATGTAGCTGGACCCATCAATCCCCTTTCTGTCCGGAAAACACAAAGTTCAGTGTGTAATATTTAGCATCTTGAATGCTGTCACCTGTCTCATGGTTGATAAATCACATTTATTGAAAGGTATTTGACAGATGAGAGAGGAGGGCTGACAATGAACTTGCGCACAAACGATGTGTCATAAAGTAGCTAATTTACAACAGTAATTGGATCTGCACTCTGTTTGCAAATTTAAAAAACATTTAAAAACTAATATGTATAGCATGTATGTGATAAAACACATCCAGATGTTTTTAGAAGGCTGTTGCTATAAATAACATAAATAACACCCCTCCTGACCTCATTTGGGGGGGCACTCTGCAGGCACCATCAGGATGATACTGCTGAACCAGGACAGCAGGAAAGAGTATATGTTGGGTTTGAGGATTAAAGGGATATGCGAAACAACAGTAGACCTAAATCTTACACATTACAAACGCCCCCATTTTCCTAGGACAGTCCTTGTATTGGTGTCTTGTCCTGATTCTGACTGGGTCTGGAAATGTCCCCGTTTTACAGCATGTTCAAAACCGACCACCGTAGCATAAATCAGAATTAATCTGATTAATCAGAATCAGAAACATAGCACAAAAGCATAATTAATGCATAAACATAAAAAATAAAAATCTGTAATGTATATTACAGTTCGTGAAAATTAAACTATTAATTACAACAACAAAAAAGTCTAAACATTTGTTAAATACCGTTTGACATATGTTTCTCAAATGTATTGTGCTTTATTTTTGTAATGTGTTTTATAAAGTCTTAATTCTGTTATTATATATATATATATATATATATATATATATATATATATATATATATATATATATATATATATATAGTCTTTTTGAAGTGGTTACTATTTTTGGTGACTACAATATCATGGAACAATTAAAGTATAAACATGTATGTATTTTACTCGTTTTTTTAATTAACAGATGGCTAATTAAAAAAAAAAATTAAATTATATTTTTACGACTGAACTAAGAAATTGCCCCTGTTTTCATTTGGGAAATTACCTGTTCTGATGTTTTATCAGGCCATACGCTTCATAACAATGTCAAATGCATGCTATCTTTATTTAATCAAATCATTTTATTTGAATTGCTCTTTTCACAATCCATGTCGTTTTGCAGCAGCTTTATACCATGCTTTATTTTTGAAGCATGCTAAAATAATCTAAAGGACTTTTATTATGAACTGACTTTACGCAAATCGCGTGTTTTCCGTTTCTGACTCGCAGTCGCAGCCGTCTGTATTCGCGCCATTTGCACCTTGCAAGTTTCATAGAAAGTGTTAATACATAAACCAACTTTGAAAATTTTGACAATCTGTAACAGCAAAAACTTGTCGTCTGAATCTGCTGCGTTGCAGCCAATGTGTCAGGATGGCCGAGCGGTCTAAGGCGCTACGTTCAGGTCGTAGTCTCCTCTGGAGGCGTGGGTTCGAATCCCACTTCTGACAATATCGCTTTTTTTCATCGAAATGAATCCTGTAAGATAATGCCACCGTACCACACAACACCAGCATGTTCAAAATAGCCTGATAGAAGTGTAACCCATCCTACAGGACATCAGTACATTATTATATAAGTTGTGTTGTAGCATATGTTCCTTTTTGTCTCCATTATCCTTTAGGTCACACCCAATCATTCAAATATAAACAAGTTCCCACCTTCCATTTTTTCATTTGTGGCATCACACAAAGTTCAGATTACAAACCCCATTCAACACCGAGTCTAATGTTACAGCCCTTGTTTAACAGCAGTAATGCTCATTAAATATTTAGGCACAAATGATTGGATGTTTTAAATGACCTCACCTCAGCTGGAATGACAAATGTTACTGGAGTAACACTGACAGCTAGCCCCCGCCTCCATTAAAGCACCTTGTCTGAGTTTCAGTGCACAGTGTAGTTTCACTGTAGTTGTGCAGTGCACAGAAAGCTTTTCTTTGTCATTTTATTGTGACCAGTGAACTTTGAGCAGCTGTCACTTTGGTGAAAAGTTTGTTTGAGTTCAGCACTACATGCTAAGAACAGTTTTCTCAGTCACTTTGGTACATTTCTCAGATCAGAATTGAAATTCTCCTGTTCAATCCTCACATCATTGTGTCACTTGTGCACATCAAAAAAAGCAGTTTCTCATTTCTTTAAACAAGTTGCAAATACCTTTTTACATCCATGCAAATTATGTACCATTCTCTGCTGTTTCCTCCATTATCAATTGCTTATGCCATGCTGATCAAAATGTATTATAATGGGTCTCTGTTGAAAAGTCTCACCCCACAACACAAGGCACCCCACAACACAAGGCATTAGCTCATCATAGCAGAAGTCTTTAAATGCAAAATGGTTGAACAAGTTGTCGTAATATGTCAAGCATATTTCTATACATTTCCATTAGACGTTAACATTTCTACTTTTGTTTTGTTTTTTTTCGTTGTGCTATGCAGTGCTGTCTTTTCCTTTCTGTATCTCAAAGACATGGTCTGTCAACAAATTACAGTACAAACAGTAAAAGCGTAAATGTAAATCTTTTCCAGTCTCTTGCACTCAAACTCCCACATACACTAAGGTGTAACCTAAAACTTTAGCCATGGTTTACATCAGAACATCCCTCCAGAGTACACTGTTATATTGACAAGGACTTGTCATTCTGATGGCACTGACATGTTCTGTTGAACTGAGGATTTTGAGCAAGGGACTGTATGGTGTTTTGCTATTTGTACGAATTGTTTTGAGAAATGCACTTACTGTTTTGCAAATGTCGAGGATCAAGAAATGAACCAAAGCGACTGAGAAAAACTGTCAAATTAAATTATGTGACACATGATAGACCTTGCATTGAATGGTGTTGTGTTATCTGATCTCAGCGTGTGAACTGAAGCATGCTTTCTGCAAGTGCTGTGACTACAGTGAACAGAAAGAAAGAAACCTTGCATGTATGGACATCTATTTTTCTTGGCCTGAATGCATGGGTGTGAGCTCAAAATGAACTTCTCTGTACATTTCTTTAATCACCATGACAGTCTTCACCGAGCAAGACGGGAGCATGAGTAAAATTAGAGACGTTCATTGCACTCTCTATGCAACTTTGTCTTACAGAATATTCTTAGAACCTGGCACTGATAAAATAGTCATGACTCATGTTTGTGATATAAGAATCTCTATTAACCCAGTTTGTAGGTCAAGTCAAGTCAAGTCAACTTTATTTATATAGCGCTTTTAACAATGCAGATTGTTTCAAAGCAGCTTCACAGTGTTAAACAGAAAAATAATGCAACAGAATATATTTCTATTATCATACAGTGACAATGTGGGCTTTAGATCAGTAATTAGATAAGTAATTTAGTTTATATGGTTAATTTAGTTTAATAATTACATTTTTCAAATAAATTTCCAAATAAATCTAGTGTCCCCAACTGAGGAAGCCAAGCCAGAGGCGACAGTGGCAAGGAAACCCAAACCCCATCAGGAGACCTAATGGAGAAAAATAAACCTTGGGAGAAACCAGGCTCAGTCGGGGTGCCAGTTCTCCTCTGGCCAATTAACAAACAGTGTATTATTATTATTAAAGTTATTATTTTAAAGGTCAGAGGTCATAATAGATCTGAATATTCGAAAGATCTGAGGCAACACGCCGGAGACGGGTTTATTGAGGATGACATATCGATTTAAAGATTTATTAAATAGGAATATTCAAACAATCGGAGTCATCCCGCCGAGACAGTTTTATTGAGGATGCCGTGTGGATGAGGCAGCTTAAGGGGGAGTCTAAATGACACGGTCTCTGCAGACACTTCAGGGTCATGTGTTGGTCACATCTGGGTGCAGGTCCACTGTCTGATCGGGATACAGCCTGGATCCGGCTGACTGCATTAGACCTCGGGATAAAACAGAGACACTAACATTAGCGTAGATGCCATTCTTCTGATGATGTAACGAGTACATCAGGTGTTATGGGAAGTGTTCCCGGTTCCGGCTGACCTAGATAATGCAGCCTAACAATCATTTAATTTAAAAAGTGTTTTATGTGTATGCCATAGAAAAGAGATGTGTTTTTAGTGTAGATTTAAACTGACAGAGTGTGTCTGCTTCCCGAACAATGCTAGGAAGACCAGAGTTTAGGTGCTAAATAGGAAAAGGATCGACCACCTGCAGTTGATTTTGATATTCTAGGTATTATCAGCTGGTCAGAGTTTAGAGACCGCAGTAGACGTGATGGAGTATAATGTGTTAAGAGATCACTCAAGTACTGGGAGCTAAACCATTTAGTGCTTTGTAAGTAATAAGCAAGATTTTAAAATGTATGCGATGTTTAATAGGGAGCCAGTGCAGTGTTGACAGAACCGGGCTAATGTGTTCATACTTCCTGGTTCTAGTAAGAACTCGAGCTGCTGCGTTTTGGACCAGCTGGAGTTTGTTTATTAAGCGAGCAGGGCAACCACCCAGTAGAGCATTACAATAATCTAGCCTTGAGATCATGAACGTATTTATGAACTGTTCAGCATTTTGCATTGAGAGCATGTGCCGTAATTTAGATATATTTTTAAGATTGTAGAATGCAGTTTTACAGATGCTAGAAACATGGCTTTCAAAGCGAAAGATTGGTATCAAAGAGCACACCCAGGTTCCTAACTGATGACGAGGACTTGACAGAGCAGCCATCGAGGGTTAGACAGTATTCTAGGTTACTACTTGTAGAGCTTTTTTGTCCAATGATTAAAAATTCTGTTTTTCTGAATTAAGATATTACATCATCTAGCTTTTTTTTATCAGCTATACATTCTGTTAATCTTGTGAATTGGTTAGTTTCTTCAGGGTGTGAAGAAATATAGAGCTGAGTATCATCAGCATAACAATGAAAACTAACGCCATGCTTCCTAATGATATCTCCCAGTGGTAGCATGTACAGGGTGAAGAGCAATGGCCCTAGCACTGAGCCCTGCGGTACTCCATACTGAACTTGTGATCGTGACGTCTCTTCATTTACTGCTACAAACTGATAATGGTCAGATAGGTATGATTTAAACCATGCCAATGCAATTCCACTAATGCCTACATAATTTTCGAGTCTATTCAAAAGAATGTTGTGGTCGATAGTGTCGAATGCAGCGCTAAGATCGAGTAACACTAATAGAGAGATACAACCACGATCGGATGATAAGAGTAAATCATTTGTAACTCTGATGAGAGCAGTCTCTGTACTATGATACGGTCTAAATCCTGACTGGAAATCCTCACAGATGCCATTTCTTTCTAAAAAAAGGAACATAATTGTGAAGACACTGCCTTTTCCAGTATTTTTGACAGAAAGGGTAGATTTGAGATTGGCCTGTAATTGACTGATTTTGTGGGATCAAGTTGCATTTTTTTAATAAGTGGTTAAACAATAGCTAACTTAAAAGTTTTCGGTACATATCCTAATGACAAAGATGAATTAATGATAAGAAAATGATCCATGACCTCTGGCATCATTTCTGTATGCAATCATATGCTCTTTCCACGAAAATTACAAAAGTTTTCTTCCAGCTGCGCTTCATTTTTCTGGCTGCTGTTTTAAGGGCCCGGGTGCGCTCGTTGTACCACGGCGTTGGACTATTTTCTTTAATCTTCTTTAAGCGCAGGGGAGCGTCTGTGTCTAAGGTACTGGAAAAGAGAGAGTCAGTAGTTTCTGTTGTAACATCGGGTTCTTCTAAGCTATCTGGGATGCTGAGGAGAGGAAGATTATTTACAAAGCAATCTTTATCGCGGCAGTGATTGTCCTACCATTTTTTTAAACGGGCGGACGGCTTTGCAGCCTTAGCTAAAGTAAAGGGTTACTTCAGCGATTAGCATTAAGCTTTGTATCAGTAGAAACCCGGGAGTATATTCTAATTATCTTACTTTCCCACCTCATATCACCCATATGCATAATAGATACATAAATAGAGAGATTTATGTATTTTATTTTTGAAAAAAATTCCTCCGATGGCGCAAATATTGTCATTTTGCGTCATTTGTGGAGTTTTTGTCCAGAGGCTGAAGACTACAGCCAGCAGAGGGTGCTATTTCCACGTTTTCAACATCGCACTCACAGCGTCAGCGCTCGGGCAGCTGTGGAGATTCATGTAAACGGAGCGGTGGAGAGCAAAGTGAGTGTTTCAACTTTTCAAATGAACTTCCTATGAAAGTTAAGCTTCCAAAGACATGAACTGAACACGTGCCAGACTGATCACGCTCTGTGAATGCAGCCGCAGCCACGAATCCCGCGATTACCTCAGCTCATGTGATGAATGCATCTGATCTGACTCCTGCTGCATTTGTGCCATCACGGTCGTGACACTCAGGCTCACTCACATTATCATTATGTTGAACAGACAAGTTCAGTTTTTAACTGTAGTGTCTCTAACTGAACTGATTTTATGAAAACGATTGCGGTGGGCAAGTGATCCAGCCAGTCGCCATGCCTAGCAGCGAAGTGTATTCTGGGAATTGTTGTCTTTCATCCCCATGAGACAAAAATACATTTTCTGTGTTTTCTCAGTCTAAAAGGCACCAAATTCAAAAATAATTTCACATTTCTACTACATTAATTACCCAGTTTAAGTACAGGTTCATCTTTCCAGCGCTAAAGTACCCCTTTAAGTATACATGACAATAGGTAATGATCTGAGATGTCATTGCTCTGCTGCAAAATTTCAAAGGTATCAACATGTATCCCATGTGACAATATTAGGTCTAAAGTATGATTATGGCGATGAGTAGGTCCTGACACATGTTGCCTAACTGAGTTTAGAATGTCTCTAAATGATAATCCTAATGTGTCTTTTTCATTGTCTACATGGACATTAAAATCACCAACAATTAGTAATTTATCTATAGCCAGAACTAGCTCTGATAGAAAATCAGCAAATTCTTTGATAAAGTCTGTGTTGTGCCCTGGTGGCCTGTATACAGTAGCTAACACAAATGTTACACTGATTTATCATTACACTACATAACGTTACATAAAGCACCAAAACTTTGAAGGAATTATATTTGAAACTATACTTCTGAGTAATACTGATGATTATTATTAAAAAATTACAGCAACCACTCCCCCTTTACCTTTCAGACGTGGCTCTTGTTTATAACAGTAATCTCGTGGTGTGGAAGTAATCTAGTCGTCAGGTTTTAGCCAGGTTTCTTTCAAACACAGCACATCTAGATCATTATCTGTAATCATATAACAATAAGCGCTTTTGGGGCAAGAGATCAAACATTCAGCAACCCGAGCTTTATCATTTAATCATACGTATTATATCTGTTGTTTATTTGTTGGACATCAATTAAATTATTACCGTTGAATGGTTTTGATGTTTTTTTGCAATTACTAATTCGGGGAACAGACACAGTCTCTATGTGATAATATCTAGGTAAAAGAGTGTCTATGTGTTGGGATTTACCTGACTTCTGTAACGGGAGGCAGCTAGCAGGCGGTCGGGTAAGCCAGTCCGTCTGCTTCCTGACCTGGGCCCTAGTGAGTCAAGGTTTAGCTCTAAGACTATATGCCAAATTACTAGAGAGAAGGCGGCACCACTCCCAGAAGGATGGATTCTGTCGTGTTTTAACAGGTCAGGTCTGCCCCAAAAGCTTTTCCAATTGTCTAGGAATCCTATGTTATTTTGGACACCCAGACAACCAGCCATTGAGTGATGATAATCTGTTAACTATCTCATCACTCCTTTTAACGGAGCGGACCAGAACAAAAACTGAACCTGCCATCCTAAGCGAGTTCACACACCTCTTTAATGTTAATTTTGGTGATCTCCGACTGGCGAAGTCGAACATCATTAGTGCCGACGTGAATAATAATCTTAGAGAATTTACGATTAGCATTAGCCAGCACTTTTAAATTTGCTTTGATGTCAGGCGCTCTGGCTCCCGGTAAACATGTGACTATGGTGGCTGGTGTCTCTATTTTCACGTTCCGTGTAATAGAATCGCCAATAAGTAGGACACTTTCAACAGGATTCTCAGTGGGTGCGTCACTGAGTGGGAGAATCTGTTTGATATTCTAATCAGAACGGGTTTTGATCCACGACTATGCAGGGGCCCTGCAGCCGGAACCGGAGAATGTACAGAGTTCACTAAGCTACTCGCATGCAAATCAGTGTCTAAAGCTGTTACATTCTCACTACTCTCAGATAAAGTCTGGATGCGTGTCTCTAATTCTGAAATCTTCTCCGTCAGCCTAATTATCTCTTTACATTTATCACTGTTCGCCAACGGAGAAGCCTATACTAAACATGCAGCAAGCAGTGCAAGTGACAATGACAGGAGAAGATGACATAGCTTATTGTGTTTGTTGATCAATCCAATTTACCACAGTGGTTTGTTGGAGACTATTTACTATTCCAACTTTTTAATGAGCTCAGAAAACAGGAGACCCGGGTGCAGAGATGACAAGCTAATAGGCTAGCGAAATGCTAATGTTTGATGGTGACTTCGATTAAAAGCTAGCGATGTCAAATTTAAGTGATAGGCAATATTTAAACAATATATGGTGATGAGTTAGTTATATTTAGCAGTAGAACAAAGAAAATATATCAAATAGAGATTCAAAAGTAAGACTGTACAGAGCTACAAACACTAGCTGAGCAGGAGGCAGACAGGAGACAGGAGACAGGAGACTGAAGCAATCAATCAGAAGACTGGCTCTAAACTACTAATTCTTTTCTGGGTTTACGATTGCAATTTGCAAACTGAACAACTACATTATGAATTTTTTGTCCCTCTGTATGATTTCTCCCACTGAAAGTCTATTCACCAAAAACCATAACATTCAAAATGTTCATAAAAAGATTGTATAATAACTCCATATGGCTTGAGCGGGTTAATTCAAGTGTTCTGAAGAGACATGTTCACTTTATAAGATGAACAGATTTAATTCAGACTTTTATTCACATGTAGACAGACACATTAAATGGATAGTTCACCCAAAAATGAAAACCCTCATATTGTTCCTGTATGAAATGGATTATTAGCTAAGAGGCTTAATATCTAATTAAATGATAGTTTCACATGTCTGTCTGGTTACTTTGATTTTTGATTCACGAGTTCACACTTACTTACACACCGAGAGCGTCAAAGTGAGAGCGTCAAAGCGGTCTGGCGAGAATGGCGCGACGCGTCTTGGATGGTTTTGCCGTCAATGAGAGTTAAAATCAGGCCAACTTTATGGTAATGAGCTATGACTCTGTTCGGCGGCAACCAGGAAGCAACCAATAGGAATGTAGAAGTGCTCCGCTTGAGATGATTCCAGAGAATGCAGGCCTGTAAACTTTGGTTCCAACCACATTTGTTCCCAGGCAAAATGGAGGAGAGGTTGATCGTTGCTGTGGCGGGTTTGATAAGAAGGCGTGCAACATTATTTATAGGCAACATTTTTGCTCTAGAAAATGTTTTTCCAGCGGGAATGCAATTAATTTGCTCAAAACAACACCAATTTGACCAATTACTAAAACTGCACTTCAACCAGGACAGTTATTGTAATGTAGGTTGCACACAAATTAATGTTAATGTTAATTAAAGACCACGGCTAGTAAACGTCTCCTATAAACTGCATGTGTAAACTCCTATAAACTGCATGTTGTAATTAGACTATATAGCACTTAATCATTAACAAAAGCCACATCATACAAATGACTTGTGATTGGTTTATTTCGTTATAGCAAACATGTAACTATAATTGTTAAGTTATTTCCATCGATCTGTTTTCTTTTTTACTTTCACATTTAAATGATTTCATGAGGTGAACTTATACGGTTATACCCTACAGCACAAATGCCAATCAACATGATTGTTTGCTTTGGCCCCTTTAAATAAAGTTAAAAAAAGACCAAGCATTTGTTGGACTCGGCATCAATTCCTCGAGTCCGCGTGTTCGTTGAATGAGGAGAGCAGGAACAAAATATAGTTTAACTCTTTTAATGAATAAGTAAGTCAGATGAAGATAGCATACAGAGCTCTGGGTCACAACTGTCCCTGATTTACACAATCCTATGCAAGGTTTGTTCAGGAAGTCTGCAACAAACTTGCCTTTCCCTGACCCAATATTTATACACAAAAAATACATAAGTTGTCTTTCTTTGGAGTCAGATGATTTTCTGGTCAGCTGTGCTTCGTTCGCAACATCACCCCTCAATTTCCTGGACAAAAGACTGCTTCTTTGTTAACACATACAAAAGCACTCTAAGAGCACAGCAAAATGCATAGCAAAACACTTTCTCATATGGATCTGTTATACCTACCACAACCCTCTGGCTGTTGCTCTGGTGACTCTTATGTCCAACAGAAAGTA
The DNA here is from genome assembly GCA_023029165.1 of Gobiocypris rarus. Lineage (NCBI taxonomy): Eukaryota > Metazoa > Chordata > Actinopteri > Cypriniformes > Gobionidae > Gobiocypris > Gobiocypris rarus. Next base: position 53,399,451 of record CM040932.1, read on the forward strand.
CACATAGTCTTAAAGCAAAATCATTTCATAAGCTAACATTATCTTAAATTTACTATTGTTAATGATTAATTTCTACAAGCGTTGTTAGCAATAGTGCACAAACAAATATTTATTCTCAACAATCTTTCGATCTCCTGAAACAGGAGATCGACCTCTTACAAAGTATCCTCTTCCTCATCCTCTTCATTGCTTTCCATCAGCAGTGGCATCATATATTTTGGGAAGCCTCCTTGCCCTCCACTGCTGTTACGATGAGCCTATTACAGAGAGATCTAATACATGGTACACAACAACAACCACAGGCAACCAATATTCCTATGAAGGTTGCTGCGGAGACGAGCAAAGACATCATAATTGCTTTCCATTTTCCAAATATATTGTCATCCATTCTTCCAGTGGATTGTCTATACCTGAATGCTCATGCATAGTCTTAGATAGGGCCCTCAATCCTTCTAGGGCTCTGGTGACAGACCCATCTGGAGCTGTGTTATTGGGAATGAACGTACAGCATGAATCTCCAAACATTGCACACACCCCCTTTTTCAGCTAACAGCATATCTAAAGCCATCCTGTTTTGAACTGCCATCAGTGACGTTGGAGCTAATTAGCTAGTGTCCCGCTAATCCTCTACAGCATCTCTGGTCAAATTAGATAACCTTAACACATTGTAATGCACATAGTTTATTCTATCCACATTTTTATTAGGTGTCACTGGAAATAGAGCTGCAATGATTGGAATGTTTTCAAATCCTGCTGCTATCTGATCTGCTAAATTTATATTCATTTGGGACTCCTCGGTATTCCAACTGCATCTATGTAGGTGGTGCTGTCTTTAGTCAAGTCAAATGCTCCCAGGTCCCTCTTACTTAACACATGTCTCTGTCTGCGTCTGTTAAGCTCTACTATACTTGCCTTACCTTCCAGTCTCTTAGTCACTTCTCCAATCAGTACTAGTGGTGCTCCCAGCCTTACCATCGCACACATCCCTTTGGCCTTCTTTGGTATCCTTACAAACAACCTTCTATCACCACAATAGTAATACAATCCTGCTCTAGCCCATGGTCCTATTACATTCCCTGGATCCTGAACCACAATTTTACACCAAGTGGGGTCTATTTTCCCTAAATTGATCATTACATTTCTCCTGGTGAAGTTAAAACATGTATAGTTCCCGGTTGAGGTGTAAATGGACCTGTCTCATTATTTATCAATGGAAAGACTGATGCTAGAGTGGTACAGTTTGAAGGGGTTGCCTCATTGGTCAATTGTAACATGCATTGGTAACCCCATCCATCTTCAGGATATAGTGGAGCAGGTTCTATAAACAGAGTCGGTCTAGCCCTAGCACATCCTACACAATTTTCCATGTTCTGCTCTCTAGCTGTGTTAATTATCCATTCTAACCACAAATTTATTTCCCCATATCCTGTTGCTTTTTCAATTATGTCTTCAGGCTTTAATTTGGTATAATCAACAGTAATTACAAAATGTTCTCCTGACTGTGTCACATTTGGAGGTATTGGTTGTGTTATTATTGGCTGATTTATAAAATTTATCTTAATCAATGCTCCGATATCCCTGTCTGACATGTACACCCCTATAATGAAATATGCAACATCTTTTTGAAAGATGATCTCTATTCTGTTCAGGGACAATGTCAGTGGGTTCTGTGATGCATGAAAATCTCTTTGGAATCCTATTTTTCCCCACCATTCTCTATGTTCTTTACTCAAATAAAGTAAGTCTGGCGTCCAAGCCCCTGTGAATTTAGTCACTTGCCCCAGTTCTCACAGGCTCCTGTAATATAGGGTCCTGGATGAGATGGCCAATCTCCTTGCTCACACTTATCTATGAATGCTGGGGAGCACAAAAATACACATCATACCCCTCCATGACCCATTTTTCCTCCACAATTAATTACTTGACATAAGTCGAAAGTGAATGATGTAGTTGACCCCTTCTCATAATTTAGTTCTATGCCCCCGTATCTTTTCAGGCAAAAATTTTTCCCTTTCAGAATCTTATACTCTTGTGGTGCCCTTTTTCCTCTGTTATGCACTCTTTCTCTCAGATATTCCATAAAAATATGACACCCATAATGATTAATGTCAATCCCACTACTATTCCTAATACTTTCTTATTTTCCCACAACACCATCTTTACACTCTTTTACACCTCTGAATAACCAAATGATAAGCATAAACAATAGTTTAGTACAAGTTAATATTACTCTCAAAATTAGAATGTTCTGTCTGTGAGTTTTTAGTCTGTTTGTTCTCTATCAAGTGTCTCTGTCTCCTCTCCCTTTTGGTCCTGCAGTTCCTGCAGGGCCACTCTTGTGTCCTCCAATGTCCTCGATGGTGGTTCTGCCGGTGCACAACACGTCCAATGGTACCACGTGTCCCCTTTGCCTTCTAACCTTACACTGTGTGATGTTCTCTCCGTTACCTTATGAGGACCAGTCCACCTTGGTTGATTCCACTTCCTCTTAAAGACCTTCAGGAGGACCCACTCTGGGGCCTGACCAAGTCCAGCCTTAGGATCTGGTGCCTGTGATCTGTCAGCAATCTGTTTTGAGAAACTTGAGACAAGAGACGTTAGTTTGTCATAGTATGGTTTGTATTGTAGTGGTTCACAGTCTGTCAAATTCAACCCAGTTGTTGGACCTGGAAATTGTCTTCCAGTCAGCAGTTCAAATGGTGTAAAGCCAGTTACCCTGTTCAATGAAGATCTTACAGCCATCAAAGCAATTGGTAGCGTTTAACCAGTTCAATTTAGTCTGTGCACAGATTTTAGCCAATTTTGTCTTTAGATTCAAATTCATCCGTTCGCATTTCCTTGGGATTCTGGATGATAGACTGATCGAAGCTATGTTTCAGGCCTAGTACCTTTTCCACAGCTTGTAGATCTGCGTTCTTAAAGTGTGTACCATTGTCTGACCGAATTTTCTAGGGAACCCATACCGAGGTATGTAATGATTGATCAAACATTTCACTACAGATTGACTGTCTTCAGATTTTGTGGGCCATGCCTCAGGCCACCCAGTGAAACTATCCACCATGACCAGCATATATCTTTTCCCTTGGACCCTTTCACCCATGTCTGTGAAGTCAATGACCACCTCTTCTCCTGGGCCATTCCTCAATGGAAACGCACCCATGTGAGGTTTGATGGTAGATTTTATATTGTGTTGAACACACGTTGAGCACTCCCTAATGAAGGCTTCTAAGGTTTCCTTCATATAAGGATGCCACCAGTGTGCAAGAGCTCTCAACATCTGAGCCCTGCCAAAGTGAGCTAGGCCATGTGCCTCAGCTAGCATGACTTCATCATGGCTGGTGGAATAACAGGTCGCCCATCTACAAACCTCCAGGCGTTGTTGCCTTTGATTGCCCCTCTTTTGAGCCACATGGATTTCTCTTGTGGGAGGCTGCCTCTTGAGCTGCAAAGATATGCTCCCATGTTAATGCTGGCAAGAGGTCAGTTACCTGTTGTTCAGAAGACAGAAGCTGGTGAGCTACATTATAATTAGCTGCTTGTTTTGCTGCCTCGTCTGCTGCCTGATTTCCCTTAGATGTAATTGTTTCATTTTTTTCATGTCCCTTGCACTTTATTACAGCTACCTGTTCTGGTAGTAAAATGGCTTCTGCTAACTGCTGCATTTCTACCTGATGCTTAATTGGCTGTTGTGCAGCTGTCATAAATCCTGCTCTTTTCCATTTAGTTAATTCAGTATGCACTGCCCCTACTCCATATGCTGAATCTGAATAAATGTTCACCTTTTATCTTTCCCCACTTCAACGCTTCAATTATAGCCATGACTTCTGCTCGTTGCGCTGACTGTTTTCCTATCAGCTTGTCTGCCACAACTGTCTCAAATCTGTCGCCCACTTTTCTGACCACTGCGTATCCTGCTTCTAATTCACCCTTATAATTTCTGTGACAGCATCCATCTGTAAACAGATCCTGGACCTCACCCTCCAACCTCGTAGCTTCTAAAAACAGGCCTGATTTTACCTTCCATTTCTACAGTCAGTTCACACACATGGGACTGCCCTTCAGTAATATGATCTGCCATGTTGATGCCTTCATGAGTAAAGGTCAAGTTCGGCCATGATAGGACTTTCAGGATCCTATCCTGTCTCAATGATGACATTGTGAATGCTGTTGAAGTCACATAAGCCATCACTGCGTGAGATGTCAAAATGGTTAATGCATGCCCCATGACTACATGTGCTGTTTTCTGCACAATTTTTGCCAAGCCTGCTGCATATCTGGTGCATGGATGCTCCCTTTGCTCTGTTTTATCTAGCAATATACTCACATACATCAGAACGTTTCTTTTGCTATCAGCTTTTTGAAACAGCACTCCATTGACAGTTTGTTTTCCCTCTGATACATCTAAATAGAATGGTTTGTCATAGTCAGGGGTGGCTAGGTCAGCTGCTAATGCACAAGCGGACTTGAGGTCAATGAACAATTGTTCAGTCTCCGTTGTCCAATCCAGTACAGCTTTTAGCTGGCTGGCTCCTTTATGCTGCACCAGCTGTCTCAGTGGTGCAGTTTTATCTTTATATGCAGGAATAAACTGCCTGCTGAATCCTGCCAACCCCAAAAATGACAACATATCTTTCACCGTGACAGGTTTTGGATGATGTAAAATGGCAGATCTATGCTGTGAAGAAATTCCTGCCCCTTCAACTGACACTACTCTTCCGAGGAATGTGACCTGAGGTCTACACACCTGCAGTTTGGATTTACTAACCTTGAAACCTGACTGGTAAAGCTGTAGTAAAACTCTTCTTGTCGCCTCAACGCATGCCTCAGGTGTCTCTGCTGCGATTAGTAGATCGTCCACATACTGAATTAAAACTGTTCCCTCAGGCATGTCACACTCCTGCAACATATCCCTCAATGTGTGGTTAAAAATCCCAGGGGATAAAATGAACCCCTGTGGAACTCTGCTATACCTGAACCTCTGTCCCTGAATGTGAAAGAAAATAAATCTCGTAGGTGTTCTGCCAGTGGTAAACAATAAAAGCATTCGCCAAATCTATACATGTAAACCACTTCTGTTCTGGTCTAATAGTAGTTAGTGCAGTGTACGGGTTGGGCACAGGAAGAGTGGGTGTTTTTATAACTGCATTTATGCGCCTTAGATCATGTGCCATTCTATACTTTCCTGTATTTTGTTTTTCTACAGGTAGAATTGGCGTGTTCCATTCAGAGCTAGAAGGTTCCAGTACACCTGCTTGAATCAGGCCTTGAATGGTGTCTGCAATACCCTCTTCAGCCTCTGGTTTATGGGGATACTGGGACTGCCAAATTGGTACATCACATGTCAATTCAAAACTCACTGGTTTCATAGATCTACACCACCCCACATCCGTGGGTCCTGAAGACCATAGGTCCTGTGGCAGATCCTCAATCATGGTGTCAGCCAGGTCATGATCAGTTTTTCTCTACCATGCCATCTTGTGACCCATTTGTGTTGCAGTGTCACTGTATTTTTAGTGATCGTATTAATTCTGTATCCCTGTTGTTTTGGAGAATACTGTACCCCAGGAATTTGAGTGTTTAGCCAATCAGTCGCATCTAGCATGCGTTTTGTCATTGGGCCCAGATCTTTAGCCTGATGCTCTGGGTGAATGGCTAACGTGATGTGAGGCCAAGCCTCCTTATGCATCATGTACCATTCTTCCTGTTCAAGTGTCAATTGCACAATTCCTACTACTCCTTCTGGGCCTACTAGTATCCCTGTACATTCAATTTATTCTTTACCCTCTAAGTCTCTGTTAAATTCTTCCTGATACCATTCATGTTGGTTTCTATCATAAAATAAAGTTACATGTGTGGAGGCATGTATGGAGCAATGTTCAAAACCCATGGCTTGGATACAATTCACCCCAATAGATGTCTGCCCCTCTGGATCTTTGGCATCTGACAATAGCCATTGTCCACTTGTGTTTCCAATGGGAGTCAGTGAGCAGTTGACCATCTTTCCCCCTTTGAACTTGACTATCACTCCTCAGAACTGCAAAGGATTGAAGCTCCTAGTTTGATCAATAAGTCTCTCCCCAGCAGGTTGGTTGGTGCTGCTTGAGATAACAGAAAACAGTGGTTAACAGTCTGTTGTTGCACTCGTACAGATAGAGGTTTAGAAAATGACAGTCTTTCACAAGCCTCAGAGAAACCCATCACCCTCGTGGTTTTGTCAGAAATCAATGTGTGGTCCATGTGGATGTTTAAGGTTGAAAATGTGGCTCCTGTGTCAACCACAAAGTTCAGACGGTCTTTGTTGACCTCCATACTGAGCAGGGTTCCCTCCTAGCCCTGCTCGGTCTCTCTGTGGGCTGTGTCAATAATAGTCCAGCTCATCTTCCTCCGCCTCCCAAACTTGGTATTGGGTGCCTGTCTAGTTCAGAGCTAAAGCTGCATGCGGTGCTGTGTACTGAACTGTAGGTGGGGCATAGAAAGCCCTGCCTCTTGGTGCTCCTCTACCTCTTGCTGGGGTTCCCCTTCCTCTCTGGGCTGTCTGTGCCTGAGGACACTCTCTGGCAAAATGACCCATCTGGCATAGGAGAAACAGTGACCACTCTGCCTTCCCACTCTGCCACCTCGGTTGCCCATGCTCATCATTCCCCTCACACTATAACCCACACTTGGCTGCTGCCAGATTTGACGAGCTCTAGGTTGAGCCATGACATGAGAATTAACCTCTGGCCATGCTGGTTGATCAATTATTGTGGTTGGATATTGAACCAACTGTTTTGGTTTCTCTTTTTGTTTTCATTGATTTTTGTCTGGCTTCACCTAACTGCAATTTAAAGAGCTGAGCTTTTAATTCTTCCAGCTCTGTTTGTTTAATCTTAGATTTTTCAAGAGCACTGGTCATGTGATGTATCAAATGTCTCTCCCAGATTTGTGTTTCACTTCCTGGTATGTCAGGATTGTCTTTTAAGGCTGCTTTCACACTCTCAGTGGTCCCATCCAGTACTGCTACTCTAAACATTTCCTCATGTACCTTATCTGAGTGTGGGTGCACACCTGTATGGGCCTCCCATTCCTCCTTACACCTCATCAGAAAAGCTGCTGGGTTCTCTCCTACTTTAGGAGAAAATCGAACATTATGGAGAGCCCCAAGGGTGCAGGAAACAACTTCCTTATTGCGTTTCCCCATTTAGTGGATACTGAACTATACCTCACATCAGATCTGGAATTTATGGTTCCTGCAGCTGTCTCAATTTCTATCAATTGTACGGCCGTAATTACTTGTCCTAATAAGGCTCTCATATCCCCAAGGGCCAGTTTGTGACCCTGGGTTAAAGTGAGCATTTTATTCAACCATTTGCCACCTCCCTCAGTGATGTGTGGTAATTTGTTTAAAATAGCACCCATATCTGTGAAGGACCAAGCCTGATATTCCTCCTGACCATTTCTAACCACTAGAGGAAGTTGGTTACTGGTCCCTCTCTGGATACCTGCTGTTGTCTATTCTTGCTCCTTGTATAATATTCTGACATAAGTGGTCCCTGTACTTGCATTTTCCTTCTATTATTATCTCCAGTTCCTGTGTATCATGATCTCCTTCTCTGTCCCTAACTGTTCTCTCCTCCTCTCTTTCCTGTATCATACTTTCCATATTCATTGGTTGTGGACGCTCCTAGATACCCCTGTCTCGTTCCCCAAGGTCTGATCCTGTCTTCCATTTTTTCTTAGCTGACCACGTACATCTGTTCAATAACTCATCAGATTCCTCATGAATCCACTCTCTCCCCATATTATCTGCCTTACTTCCTTGTTTATTGGCTTTGTCACTTCCCTCTCCCTGATAAAGGTGTTCTGACATCACACTATTTCCTCCATCTGCTCCATCTAGTACTTCCTCACCTAGTTCTGGAGAATCCTCTCTGTCTCCCTTTTCTGACTTCTAAGTGTCCTCCTTTCACCTGCCATTGTCTTGCTCCTCCACCCTTAGTAACATCCAGCATTCCTCCATCTACATCATATACTGGAACCTGACAGTGAACTCCTCCCTCCTGATAGAGTGGTGGCGCTGTAGGTAAAACTGTATATATTGACTTACACTCTGTCTGTTTTCTGCTTTCCTCTGCAGATTTTTGTTCTGCTTTTGCGCCGTCTTCCTCTTTCCTTAATTATCTAGAGCTGCAGCTGCTAAGGTCAAATTATGCCACTTCGCTAAATTGTTCTGCAGTGTCTCTTCCTCATTCTTCCACTTTCTTTTTGTTAACACTCCTTTTTTCTCTTGCTGCCTGTGCGCATTCAATTTGTCATGACTGACTTTCTCTGTTTTTAAAGAACTGCCAAATCTATTTTACTACTATCCTCTAAATTATTTATCTTTTGAACTCCTCATACAGAGTGTTAATTTCTTTTATCTTTATATCCCTCCTTTTTGATTCAATTCCACTTATCACTTGTGCTGAAATATCTTCCCACTGGGTTTTAATGGACCATATTTCTCACACTCTATATCAAATTCCCCCTCCATTCTGACTCCCTTGTATAGTATTCTGTTGATTTTTTTTTTTTATTTATTTTTGTAGTTCCGTATGTGACTGATGTGGGTGTTTTCCTCTATGTGGGCTCTCACAAGTTTCCCTGATCGCCCCTAGAACACCTTCTTTTAGTGGGCACTTTCTGTAGGTTCTCACCTCGTCCCCCAGCGGATATACCACCAAGGTTACTCGGATCACCCGTAATTTTAGTGCCTTCTTTTAACCAGTCACACACAGCACCCTCCCTGTCATATAATATTTCTTTCTTTGTATATAACAATTTATCCTTTTATTTTTATTATTACTTTATCACTTTATTACTTTTATTATATATATATATATATATATATATATATATATATATATCTAATTAATTTAAATGTTTTATTTATTATATTATTTATTATATATCTATTATATTATTTATTTATCTCTTTTTTTTTAAATCCTTCCTAACTTCTTTTTCTAAACTTTCACCTTCCTCCTATAATATTTTATTCGACTATACTCACGCACACACTACTCACGTATCATATTTTATCTTTTTCTATTTTTAGTTTGTACTACTGTACTTTTCTGAATGCGGTCTTCAGGGTCGGACCGTGTGGTAGATTTCTCACCCCACTCCCTGGGATCTTCCCAAGGTACCTTTATTCACTCGTCAGTGACATAGGCCCCCAGGCCTTTGGCCTGGCCCAAATCTTTGTGTCCCAGACACTGCGTCCCTGACGCTTAATTACTTTGTGTCCCAGACACTGCGTCCCTACAAATTTTTATTGTTTTTATTTTTATTATTTTATACTTTCTTCATATGACTTATTCATACATAACAAAATGTTTCAATCACTTCACCACTCTTGACATCATAATTTAGAAAATAGCCAATTGCAGACTTTGATATAGAAAACAGGTGTCTGCTTACCTTTCTTTTGGTTCAGGCCGGCCTGATGTCAAGAGAAGATCAGAGATTGTCCACTCCTCCTCGGACTCCCCCTCATCACGTCGGGGTCACCAATTGTTGGACTCGGCATCAATTCCTCGAGTCCGCGTGTTCGTTGAATGAGTAGAGCAGGAACAAAATATAGTTTAACTCTTTTAATGAATAAGTAAGTCAGATGAAGATAGGATACAGAGCTCTGGGTCACAACTGTCCCTGATTTACACAATCCTATGCAAGGTTTGTTCAGGAAGTCTGCAACAAACTTGCCTTTCCTGACCCAATATTTATACACAAAAAATACATAAGTTGTCTTTCTTTGGGAGTCAGATGATTTTCTGGTCAGCTGTGCTTCGTTCGCAACATCACCCCTCCAATTTCCTGGACAAAAGACTGCTTCTTTGTTAACACATACAAAAGCACTCTAAGAGCACAGCAAAATGCATAGCAAAACACTTTCTCATATGGATCTGTTATACCTACCACAACCCTCTGGCTGTTGCTCTGGTGACTCTTATGTCCAACAGAAAGTACACATAGTCTTAAAGCAAAATCATTTCATAAGCTAACATTATCTTAAATTTACTATTGTTAATGATTAATTTCTACAAGCGTTGTTAGCAATAGTGCACAAACAAATATTTATTCTCAACACATTCGATCTACGCCAGAGCGTCAGCACGTCCACAAATTTTTCTACAGCATCTTTGTCAGGGCGGCCAGAGCTAATTTTGACACTCTCGCTGGCGGCAGTGTGAACGTACAGTTACATATACAGTGGGTACGGGGAGTATTCAGACCCCCTTACATTTTTCACTCTTTGTTATATTGCAGCCATTTGCCAAAATCATTTAAGTAAATTTTTTTCTTGTCATTAATGTACAACCCCAAATCAGAAAAAGTTGGGACAGTCTGGAAAACGTCTCAGGTTACGTATGTAACCATGGTTCCCTGAGAGGGAACGAGACGCTGCGTCGAAACACTGCGGGAACGCCTCTGCGTTACTGTACGTGAAGCACTTGTGAAATCAGTCCAATGGCGTGACGTGACGTCATATGCGGGTGACGTCATTGACCAGGAAACTATAAAGCACCCCTGAACCAAACTATGTCAGCTTCTTAAATGTCGAAGCAAGACGGTCACAGGCATGCTGGGAGTATGGCAAGCGGCGCGGCGTCTCGTTCCCTCTCAGGGAACCATGGTTACATCGTAACCTGAGGCGTTCCCTTTCAGGAACTCGCGCTGCGTCGGCAGCTGCGGGAACTTAATTCCCAAGCCGCCATAATACCAAGTGCCTGTCTGTGTGAAATCTTAGCGCACACTATGTCACAAGCACTCGAGACCCCGGAGTCGAAGCCACACCCAGCCTCAGCTATCCATTTGCTCAAAGTCTGCTTAGATGCAGCCTTCCCCTTGCTAGGGGACCTAAACCATACAAACAACTGGTCGGTTTTACACCACAGGGCAGTACTGTGGCCGTAAGCATCTAATGCCCTTGCTGAGCAAAGCAGATTTAATTTCTCCTGGTCTAGTTTCTAAAACAGATGGAGCTCTGGAGTGAAGAATGGTCTCTACCACCTCAGTGGGAGGACCTGAATCTATGAGCTGGGCCCCTCAGAAGCCAAGCCCACAGTTTCCATAACTCTAGGTGGGGTGAAATATTGACCCCACCCTTGGAAAGAAGGTCTCTCCTGACAGGAATCTCCCGGAGGGCCGTCTAGGAGAGACACTATGTTCTGATAGCCACACTCGGCCCGACCAGAACGGGGCTATTAGTAACAGATGAACCCCGTCCCGGTGTCCCTCTCCAGAACTCCTGGGAGCAGCACCAGGGGAAAGGCATACAGACGCAGCCTCGGCCATGGCATCCAACCCCAGAGGGGCTAGATAAAGGAGCTCCACCACCTGAGGGTGGAGTCTACACTTCCCGGGTGTCAATCCCTGCCTCGACAGGAGATCTGCTTCGTGATTTACTCATGATTGCCCTACAGCTGATGAGGGATGCATCCGTTGTTAGCATCAAGCGACAACAATGAGCCCCCAACACCAGTCCCTGGGACAGAAACCAAGGATTATTCCACATAACCAAGGCACGAAGGCAACGCCGCGTGACCTTGATCATGCAAAAAGGATTTCCCCTCGGGGAGAACCCCTTGGTCTTGAGCCACCACTGCAAGGGTCTCATGTACAGCAGGCCAAAAGTTATCACGTTGGACCCTGCTGCCATCAGACCTAACAGTCTCTGAAACTGTTTCACAATAAGTGACTGGCCTAGCTTCACCTTATTTATGGCTATGAGAATCGCTTCTACCCGAGCGGTCGTTAGATAAGCCTTCATGGTCTTCGAAATCTCAAACTATGCCTAGAAATGTGGTACTCTGTATTGGAGATAAAAACACTTTCTTGGCGTTTAGCCTCAACCCCGACACTTTCATGTGGCGAGAACAGCATCTCGATGCTGAACCGCTAGTTGTCTTGATTGTGCCAGAACGGGCCAATCCTCTCTATAGTTCAGAACGCAGATGCCCTGGAGTCTCAGAGGAGCCAGAGTTGCATCCACACACTTCATGAACGTGCGGGGAAATAAAGCTAGGCCGAAAGGAAGAACCTCATACTGGTAAGCTTCGCCCCCGAAAGCAAACCCGAGGAACCTCCTGTGTTGAGGAAGGATGGAGAAGTGCAAGTATTAAGTCTATTGTGACAAACCAGTCCTCAGACCTGATTTGACATGCAGTCTGTTTCAGCGTGAGCATTTCTTTACTGCAGTTTAGCTGGCGCAGATCTAGAATGGGGCGCAGCCTTCCATCCTTCTTGGAACTATAAAGTACCGGCTGTAAAACCTTGATTTTCTGCTGTGGGAGGGACCCTCTTTATAGTCTCTTTTCGCAGAAGAGTCTGTACTTCTTGTTCCCTAACCAGAGCCTGCTCGGGGCTGACCACTGTGGATACCACCCCATTATCTATCTGCAGGACCCAATCAGAGAAATTTGGCAGAAGTTTCCACGCTGCCAGAAAATCTACTAAGGGAACCAGCCTCTCGAGGCCGGCCTCTGGTGTTTGTTGAGCGGTCAGCTTGGTGTCCTGAAACGGCGCACCGGCAGGGAGCAATCGAACCGACCCTCTTTGAGCTTCCCCGTGCCGCTACGTTTCCGGGCGGACATGGAGAGCGTGTGCTCGCTGAGGACCGCTGCGCCCTGAAGCACCAGAGGTGGCAGGGTTGGCAGAACGGCCCCCTGATGGCACCGAAGGGGGACGGGCACCGTGTAATGCGGTGAACACCAACCACTCCGAAGGACTGCCATCAGAAGTCTGACCCTTCCGGTGTCAGGACTTTATTTTATTTTTAATGCAGTCAAATATCAACCAGACAAGTAAAAACGGTCTGGATGAGAGACTGCATAAAGTGTATAGTATTTATCATTTAATCCTCAGAATTAAATGCAGCCAAATATCAACCAGACAAGTAAAAACGGTCTGGATGAGAGGCTGAATAGTGAAATAGTATTTATAATTTAATTCCTCAGAATTAAATGCGGCGAATATCAACCAGACAAGTAAAAAGCGGTCTGGATGAGAGGCTGAATAGTGAAATAGTATTTATCATTTAATTCCTCAGAATTAAATGCAGCCGAATCTCAACCAGACAAGTAAAAACGGTCTGGATGAAAGGCTGAATATAATGTATTAATACAGATTATCTTCTGAAAAGTATTTATCACTTAATTCCTCAGAATTAAATGCAGCCGAATATCAACCAGACAAGTCAAAACGGTCTGGATGAAAGGCTGAATATAATGTATTAATACAGATTATCTTCTGAAAAGTATTTATCATTTAATTCCTCAGAATTAACTGCAGCCAAATATCAACCAGACAAGTAAAAACGGTCTGGATGAGAGGCTGAATACAATGTATTAATACAGATAATCTTCTAAAAAGTATTTATCATTTAATTCCTCAGAATTAAATGCAGCCAAATATCAACCAGACAAGTAAAAACGGTCTGGATGAGGCTGAATATAATGTTAATACCAACATCAACTCAGATTAATATTTAACATTTAGTTTAATCAGAAAACATTTACAAAACTTGGTTTTCAAGTTGACCGTTTACTGAATATTCACACATAGGCCTTTTTTTCTTTTTTCTCACTTTTACAAAGGGAACCATAGACAGTCTGCAAACACACATGGTCCTACTTAGTTTGCACACGATCATAAGAGAGAGAGAGAGAGTGAAAGGGACATTTCCGTCTGCTCAATTCCCCATGCATTGCGGACCATAATCCACACATTGCCTCAGCAAATCACGAGATCTGTGCGCGATCTGTAGCAATTAGATTCTTATTGTAGATGCAGACCCATAATCTCGCGATGCCTCTGCAATCGCGCGATCTGACCACTAGACTCAACCCGAAATCTACACGCTGCCTCAGCACACGCGAGACCGAGATCGAGTCAGAATCTATATTGCAGACCTGTGATCTACACGCTGCCTCGGCAAACGCGAGATCCGAGCCAAGAACCTTTGTTGACTTTCTCCCCTCGAGAAGAAAGCCAACAGGACCAGAGACTGTCGATAGTGAATGTTACACGTCGAGAATTTTACGAATGAACACTGTCAGCTCCGTTTTACTAGAGCTGACCATGCAGCATTCTACACTCCAAACAAACAACACAATAATCGCGTGTATCCCCACTCGTAATGAAGCGAGGGTAGGGAGGTACACACAATAAAAAATGCTGTCTGCTCGCCATTATATCTCCTGTCTATATGTATATCTTATCCCTGTTCCTTTTTTTGGGACAAACAACAATAAATAGACAAAGACAGTTTCACACAGAGCGCCTTGCTGAAGACAACAGAAGCTGACATAGTTTGGTTCAGGGGTGTGTCACGCCCGGGCTGGCTACTGCCTGACTAAGCCACGCCCCTTTTAACTTCCACCTCGAGGAGGTCCCAAAGCCAACCCAATGACCAGACAACACAGGAACAGGTAAGTTAAAACAACTTTATTTAACTATTTAAAAGAGATTGTCTCTGGGGAAATGGGAAAGGGGCAATTAAAACTAAACAGTTCTGCCCTCCAGGTGGGCGGCCAAAGGGAGGTCAGAGGAGGGGAGGGCAACGGGGGTCCGTCCCTTTGGTTGTAATGTCCGTGGCGCCCTCCTCTTCCTTCCTGGAGGCAGATCGAATGTGCAAGTAGGTGGAGGGTTTGTCCCGGTTACTCCTTGGTGGGGCCGCACAGTGCGGAATCGACTATGGCTGTCCTGGTATCTCACAAGTTCTCCTTTTCTTCCTACAGGCCGCTGCAGATACCCAGGAACACAGTTATTTGGATGGGCTTAGTTCTCACCTCTTGGCCAGGTGCGACCTGCGGTCGATGCAGAGCTTGTCCAGCTCCTTCTTGAGTGTTTCACTTTAGTTCTCTCGCTCCACAGGTGACCGCTCCTTGCTGGTTACAGCGGACAGTAAGTACAGGATTACACAGCTCCTTCCCGTGTGGTTCACTTTGTCTCTCTTTCTCCACAGGTGGCAGCTGGGACACAAAAGCACCGTTACTCTGGTATACTTCACTCTCACCTCTTTGCTGGATACAGCAGACGGTAAGCACAGGTTTACACAGCTCCTTCCCGTGTGGTTCACTTTGTCTCTCTTCCTCCACAGGTGGCAGCTGGGACACAAAAGCACCGTTACTCTGGTATACTTCACTCTCACCTCTTTGCTGGTTACAGCGGACGGTAAGTACAGGTCTTCACAGCTCCTTTTCGTGTGGTTCGCTTTATCTCTCTTTCTCCACAGGCGGCAGCTCTTTGCTGGTTACAGCAGACGGTAGGTACAGATTTACACAGCTCCTTCTCGTGTGGTTCACCTTATCTCTCTTTCTCCACAGGCGGCAGCTCGGACACAAGGACACAGTTATGTTGGTGTGCTTCACTCTCACCTCTTTGCTGGTTACAGCAGACGGTAGGTACAGGTTCACCCGACTCCTTTACTCCTGTTCACTTTATCTCTGTCTTCGGACACAAAAGATAACACACCATATATACATACACGGTAGTTCGTGTACTAGCACTCACGGACCGTGATACTTCAATGATCCTAAGGGGCTTTTCCAGACACCACTCTTGTCCTCCAACACCTGGGGTAGTTCACAGCATGTAGTTGTCAATTTTAAACTGGACACAACGGCCTGTTCTTCCTCCCTCGGGGCGGTATGAAAGCGGGGTTTGTCTGACAAGACACACAGCAATACACAGCAGAGCACAGCAGTACACAGCAGTACGTCACAGTGAAAACATTCCACAGCATAAAAGATTCACCCACCGCAATCCAGTGCACATAAGACACCCGCTTCATCCACGTTGCCAGGGACAATAGGCGATGGTAAAGTCTGGTCCAGTGAAGTAATGCGTGGCCGCACTTAACCCAGGTGTATATATTTCCTCTGGCTCTCCCACCCGCTGTCAAGGGGTGGGGCCAGTCTTCCTTCCTTCTTGCAGATAGTTATATCGCAGGTAATCCACAATGTTCTGTCCAGTATGTATAGTTGGGTACTCACAGATGGTGTCGGATGGTATGGCGTTTCCTCTGTCCCAATACACACGTGGATCGTCTCGTTGTTGCACAAACCAGTCACTCTGCTTCTCTTCTAGAGGACAACTATACCACAAGTGATGCACAATACTGGATTCAGAATGGAGGTTTGATACTCACAGGGGTGTCGAGTAGTCTTAGCGGTACGCTTGCTCCACAGATACAGGCGTCGGGTCTTTGTCACCTAAACAAGCCGCTCTTCTCTTGGACAATACTCACAACAATCGACCGTCTCTATAAGTCTCCTAGGACAGTACACTCACATTCACTCCCGGACTCCGCTTCCCCTTTGCATTCCTCAATATCAACGATCTTTGTCACAGCTTCAGCCCATAGGGTTTGTATGTTCCTTTGGTACACACACTTCAGCCTGGGAGAGATTTAGATCCGCATACGGATGTAAGTATGCCTGCAGCGCTACAATAGCACCAACCAGCACCAACACAACACGAGCACTAACTCCAGCACTGCCCTCCAACCTGTGTTTTCCAATGTCTTTAAATACTGCTTTGTTTGTCGTATCCTCCAATCATCATCCGCTCTGGTCAATCACACACAACTGTACTCCATTCGTGCCCGATTACTCTCTGAATGCCGGAACTTCCGTATGTACTGCAACACCTCCGGGTGGAACCAAACTTCTTCTGACTTTTGGTTCCGCCCTATAAATCGTCACCTTGTGACATCCTCCCCGCCAATGCGTTCTAGTCCGAAGCGCCCGCGTCGTCCACTCACCATAGCGGGCTGGGGGGCGGCCTCGACTCTCTTTCGCTGTGAGCGCCTTAAAGGCGAGCCGGGATCGGCCAGTTCCGGGGCTATCTCGGGTTCTCTCGGAGCAGCCGGGGGTGGAGCCACAGCGGGTCTTCCGGGGACCACAACCCAGCCTCCAATCCAAGGGGCCACGGTTGGGCTGCGTGGGTGCCTCTCCCACTAACTCAGGGTAGTTCGGGCAGGGGCGGATCATGTTTCGGTGTACTGTGCGCTCAGGGCCAGGCTTCCCTTCAGGCGAATGGTGTATACGGGTTGCCCCGGTCTCTGTTGCCTGCAGACTACATATGGGACAGTTTCCCAGCGGTCACTTAGTTTCCCCTTGCTCTGCCGTCGGTTGTCCCTGACCAACACTCTCTCACCTGGTAGTAGGGGAGCATCCCTAGCGGTTCGGTCGTACAGCCGCTTATTCCGTTCTCCCACCACCTGTATCCTCTTGGACACCTGTTCGTAGGCGAAATGCATGCGCTGGTGATGGCGTCCACCCACTCCGTCACACTTGCTTCCTCCTGGTCGTTCAATGCCCCTAGGGCTAGGTCGGTGGGCATCCGCCGCGTGCCTGCCAAACATCAAGTAGGTGGGGGCATACCCCGTTGTACTGTGCACACTGTTATTGTAGGCTTGTAACAAATTTGGTAAAGCACTCACCCAGTCGTCCTGCCGTCGCTGGTCCAGAGTCCCCAATAGCCCTAATAGGGTTTGGTTGAATCTTCGCAGCTGCCGTTTCCCTGGGGGTGGTAAGAGGTGGTATGGGTCTTGGTGCAGCCGTACAGCTGGCACAGTTCTCTAATTACCTTAGATTCAAAGTTCGCTCCTGGTCGGAATGTAGGAATTCTGGACATCCGAGCGTCTGAAGGCGACCCGCCATAAGGTGGTGGCGGTAGTAACAGCGGTCTGGTCGAGGTGGGGACAGCCCAAGCATATTTCGTGAAGAGGTCTGTAATCACCAAGATGTTCTGGTATCGATCTCTTGGCGGCCCAACGTCAGGAAGTCCATGGCCATGATATGAAGCGGGGCCTTTGCTTGAATGGGGACCATAGGGGCTCGGGCCTCGTTTGGACTTGAATAGGGTGCACCGAGGGCATGCTTTAATTAAGGTGTGCACTGCTGCCTCCAATCTTGGCCAGTAAAGTACCTCCGTATCAGAGACACGGTCCTTTCCTGTCCCTGGTGCCCCAACTGGTTATGGTAGGCGGAGACCAAAGCTGTTACCTGGTCTGCAGGCACCACAATCTGACACACTTCCTCCCCAACCGGGTCGGTTACCTTTCGGCACAATACTCCTTCTCGTAGCTCCAGCCTATCCCATTGTCCCAGCAGCCTCCTCCCAGTGTCCGTCTGGGTCGATCTCTCTCCTGCCGTCGGCCGTCGGCCTCGTTCCACCCACTCGCTCACTTGTCTCACATCCCGGTCCCAGGCTTGTCTCTCCATCCACCTGTGGGGTCCCATCCCCAACTCTCAGGTGCGGCTTCCGGCCTGCCACCCGGCACATCCACGGCCCCACCACATAGCCTTCTTCTCGGCCGGCCGCCTCTGGCAGCCTGGAGGCGTCTGCGTTCGTGTGCTCTCGCCGGGCGGTACTGTAGCTGGTAGTCGAAATTTGCCAGTTGAGCCACCCACCGCTGCTCCACAGCTCCTACTTTCGCCGTCTGTAAATGCACCAACGGATTATTGTCTGTAATGACAGTTACCTTAGCTCCCCAAAGGTAGTCTTTGAACTTTTAAGCTTAAAGCCCACTTTAATGCCAGCAATTCCAACTTAAATTAACTATAATTAGCGTCGTTCGCTCGGCCGGGTGGAGGCTCCGACTGGCATCTGATGACCCTCTCCTCTCCATCCTGTCTCTGGGCCAATACTGCTCCAAGCCCAAGGTTGCTGGCGTCTGTGTACAAAACAAAGCGGCTGGGTGAAATCAGCAAAGGCCAAGATGGGGGCCTGTAACAACTCCTGTTTTAGCCTCTGGAAAGCAGCCTCACACTTATCATCCCATTCTATGGGGGGTGACCCACGGCCTCGATTCCGACCGGTGCCAACCAGCAGCTGGTTAAGGGCTTAGCAATTTTGAGAAGTCTCTAATGAATCGCCTATAGTATCTCACGAACCCTAAGAAGGATCGTACTTGCCTCACAGTCTTCGGGGCACTCCAATCTTTAACTGCGGACACCTTCCCAGGATCCACGGACACTCCTGCTGTGCTGACCACGTGGCCCAAGAAGTGGACCTCTCGTCGCAGCAGTTGACATTTTTCTGGCTGTAATTTCAGTCCATATCTCTCCATCGCCCTGAAAACTTCTTCGAGATGTCGTAGATGGGAATCGAAATCTGGGGAATAGACAATCACATCATCTAAGTAAACTAGTACAGACTCCATCAATTGACCTCCCAGACAACGCTGCATTAGGCGCTGGAAGGTCGCTGGAGCGTTGCAGAGCCCAAAGGGCATCCTTTCCCACTCGAAGAGTCCGAAGGGGTCGTAAAGGCAGTCTTCTCCCGGTCTGCCTGGGTCACCGGAACCTGCCAGTAGCCACTGGCCAGATCTAATGTTGAGTACCACGCCGACTGGGTGAGGCTAGCGAGGGAGTCTTCAATTCGTGGCAGGGGAAAGGCATCCTTCTTGGTCACTGAGTTAAGCTTGCGATAATCCACACAGAATCTCCATGCCCCGGTCTTCTTTTGTACAAGTACAATGGGCGCGCCATGGGCTGCTGCTCTCCCGGACGATGCCTTGCCCCAGCATGCCTTGCAGAAGAGTACGTACCTCGGCGTACAAGGTAGGTGGAATCGGACGATATCTCTCTCTGCTTGGCCCTGCGTCCCCGGTGGGGATGTGATGTTCCACTACCTGGGTGCACCCATAGTCCTCATCGTGCGTCGCAAACACGTGTTGCCATCTCTGGAGTAGTGCCTGTAACTTCTGTGTCTGTGCCTGTTCCAATTTCTCTCCCATACGACTCACCCGTCAGATGACTTGGCATGCCGCTTCCGCGCCCTCCGGCGAGTGTCCACTTGTGTCAGGGCCACTTCAATGACGGTCGGGCACACCTGACGGAACCGGACGTCATTTTCCTCTCTCACTTGGTGAGGTGCAACTATCGTTAGTCGAGCTAACCGTTGGTGTCGATGCAAGTGTACTGCATAGGGATGTTCATTCCTTACTTTCACAGGAACCCTCCCTCGTCGGACTGCCGCCAGGCCTCGTGCCACTGCCACTTGTGGACAGTCGCCATGGGGTTCCACCAGCACCCATTCCTCTGGGCCGGCTTCTCGCGGTGGTACTCTGGCCCATATAATGGCTTCGCTCTTTGCGGGGACAGACACAGCAAAACGACACGTAACTCTCCCTACCTCTTCCCGGCTCCTACGGACCTGGGCCATCTGTACTCTCCGACAGTCAGCCACCACTTGCTCCCACTTAGGTCGTTCTGCAGGCGGTATACTGGGGCCGGGCCTAGCCGAATAGTTCCTCCCAGCACTCGGACAGAACGTTCATGCCCAACAGGGCTCGATGGGTACCCAAACAATGATCCTGCACGATAATTACCCCTTTCTGGGGGACCACCACTCCATGTACCTCCAGGTCCGTCAGCCGGTAGCCGATATAGGGGATGTCAAGGCCGTTAGCACCTTTCAGAGTGAGCCAGGGGGCCTCCGCTTCCTGCGCTCCTGATTGTCCAAACACTTCTCTAGAGAGGCTTTCCGCAAACAGCGTAACTTGGGAGCCTGTATCTACTAGGCACTGTATCATCTTGCCACATACCTTCACCTCCGCCACCGGGCTTTGCCCGACCATCTGGCTCCTTGAGCCGTGCTCGTTCCTAGGGTCTTCTCTGGGGGTCCCGACCACACGACCCACTGTGGCGGTCGAACTAAAAACCCTCTTCAGAAGCTCGGCGAGACCCACACTGGCGACTATAATGGCCTGGCTCCTACGGTTACAGATCGGCCGACCTTGCTCATCCCATTCGAACCGGGGTTGATTTGGGCGGCCCGGGCGTCTGGGCGGCTCTCGGCCCCCCTCCGAGTGTACTCGTTCCCGGAACACTGGCCTTGATTCCTCCCGCGCCCGTCCTTGGCGCAGCTCCCTAAAGGGCTTTGGTCAGTTCGGACATTTGGTCACGCACATCTTCCAAAGCTCCGCCTTCAACGCTTGTTTCCAATCCTGGCCTCAGGCCGTGCGGCATCGCTTCACTGACTGCCACACACACCGGGGTTCAGGCTCACCTACTTCGGTCTCTTCCCTTCTAGGGCTAGTGCCTCCTTTCTCAAATCTTCAAAGCGTCAGTCCCGGGTCCCTTGAACTGGACTCTCAAGCTCTGTCTCACTGGGCCCTCCTTCATTCCCAGGAGGAACTGATCCCGTAGTAGGGTCTCTCCATCGCCCAACCCCTGGTCACGACGGGCCTGTAGTCGAGTGTGCTGCTCTCTCAGTTTCAGGGCAAAAGCTCTAATCGGTTGGCGGGGACCTTGCTTGCAGTTAAAAAACTGTGAACGGAGAACAGCTACGGGGGTATGATCACCATACTGGTCGGTGAGAAACTGGAATATCGATTGAGCAGTGGCTCTGGCGGCTTCGGGGCAGCTTGCACCTCTCGTCGTGCCTCCTTCTAGGGAATTTAGGACAAATTGGAGTCGCTGGACTGCAGTAAGACCTTGCAAATCGGCCAGGTACTCTAACTGGGTTTTCCATTCTGCCAATTTCACCTCTGATCCTGTCCCTCCGTATTTCTGGATCCAGGGGCTACCCATAAAGACGGGCATAACACGGGGTTGGGCCACTGGCCCCGCGTCGTCGGTCATTGGGCGACTCTGGTTACTCAACTCGAGGTGGAAACCCTGCCGACTACGCCAAAATCTGTCACGCCCCGGGGCTGGCTACTGCCTGACTAAGCCACGCCCCTTTCAACTTCCACCTCGAGGAGGTCCCCAAAAGCCAACCCAATGACCAGACAACACAGGAACAGGTAAGTTAAAACAACTTTATTTAACTATTTAAAAAGAGATTGTCTCTGGGGGGAAATGGGAAAGGGGCAATTAAAACTAAACAGTTCTGCCCTCCAGGTGGGACGGCCAAAGGGAGGTGAGAGGAGGGAGAGGGCAACGGGGGTCCGTCCCTTTGGTTGTAATGTCCGTGGCGCCCTCCTCTTCCTTCCTGGAGGCAGATCGAATGTGCAAGTAGGTGGAGGGTTTGTCCCGGTTACTCCTTGGTGGGGCCGCACAGTGCGGAATCGACTATGGCTGTCCTGGTATCTTACAAGTTCTCCTTTTCTTCCTACAGGCCGCTGCAGATACCCAGGAACACAGTTATTTGGATGGGCTTAGTTCTCACCTCTTTGCCAGGTACGACCTGCGGTCGGTACGAGCTTGTCCAGCTCCTTCTTGAGTGTTTCACTTTAGTTCTCTCGCTCCACAGGTGACCGCTCCTTGCTGGTTACAGCGGACAGTAAGTACAGGATTACACAGCTCCTTCCCGTGTGGTTCACTTTGTCTCTCTTTCTCCACAGGTGGCAGCTGGGACACAAAAGCACCGTTACTCTGGTATCTCTCACCTCTTTGCTGGATACAGCAGACGGTAAGCACAGGTTTACACAGTTCCTTCTCGTGTGGTTCACTTTGTCTCTCTCTTCCTCCACAGGTGGCAGCTGGGACCCACAAAAACACCGTTACTCTGGTATACTTCACTCTCACCTCTTTGCTGGTTACAGCGGACGGTAAGTACAGGTCTTTACAGCTCCTTTTCTGTGTGGTTCGCTTTATCTCTCTTTCTCCACAGGCGGCAGCTCTTTGCTGGTTACAGCAGACTGTAGGTACAGATTTACACAGCTCCTTCGTGTGGTTCACCTTATCTCTCTTTCTCCACAGGCGGCAGCTCGGACACAAGGACACAGTTATGTTGGTGTGCTTCACTCTCACCTCTTTGCTGGTTACAGCAGGACGGTAGGTACAGGTTCACCCGACTCCTTTACTCCTGTTCACTTTATCTCTGTCTTCGGACACAAAAGATAACACACCATATATACATACACGGTAGTTCGTGTACTAGCACTCACGGGACCGTGATACTTCAATGATCCTAAGGGGCTTTTCCAGACACCACTCTTGTCCTCCAACACCTGGGGTAGTTCACAGCATGTAGTTGTCAATTTTAAACTGGACACAACGGCCTGTTCTTCCTCCCTCGGCAGGCGTGTGAAAGCGGGGTTTGTCTGACAAGACACACAGCAATACACAGCAGAGCACAGCAGTACACAGCAGTACGTCACAGTGAAAACATTCCACAGCATAAAAGATTCACCCACGCAATCCAGTGCACACATAAGGCGCCGCTTCATCCACGTTGCCAGGGACAATAGGCGATGGTAAAGTCTGGTCCAGTGAAGTAATGCGTGGCCGCACTTAACCCAGGTGTATATATTTCCTCTGGCTCTCCCACCGCGCTGTCAAGGGGTGGGGCCAGTCTTCCTTCCTTCTTGCAGATAGTTATATCGCAGGTAATCCACAATGTTCTGTCCAGTATGTATAGTTGGGTACTCACAGATGGTGTCGGATGGTATGGCGTTTCCTCTGTCCCAATACACACGTGGATCGTCTCGTTGTTGCACAAACCAGTCACTCTGCTTCTCTTCTAGAGGACAACTATACCACAAGTGATGCACAATACTGGATTCAGAATGGAGGTTTGATACTCACAGGGGTGTCGAGTAGTCTTAGCGTGCAGCTTGCTCCACAGATACAGGCGTCGGGTCTTTGTCACCTAAACAAGCCGCTCTTCTCTTGGACAATACTCACAACAAGCGACCGTCTCTATAAGTCTCCTAGGACAGTACACTCACATTCACTCCCGGACTCCGTTTCCCTTTGCATTCCTCAATATCAACGATCTTTGTCACAGCTTGCCCATAGGGTTTGTATGTACCTTTGGTACACACACTTCAGCCTGGGAGAGAGATTTAGATCCATAGCGGATGTAAGTATGCCTGCAGCGCGGCGCTACAATAGCACCAACCAGCACCAACACAACACGAGCACTAACTCCAGCACTGCCCTCCCAACCTGTGTTTTCCAATGTCTTTAAATACTGCTTTGTTTGTCGTATCCTCCAATCATCATCCGCTCTGGTCAATCACACACAGCTGTACTCCATTCGTGCCCGATTACTCTCTGAATGCCGGAACTTCCGTATGTACTGCAACACCTCCGGGTGGAACCAAACTTCTTCTGACTTTTGGTTCCGCCTATAAAAATCGTCACCTTGTGACAGGTGCTTTATAGTTTTCTGGTTAATGACGTCAACCGCATATGACGTCATGTCACGCCATTGGACTGATTTCACGAGTGCTTCACCACACAGTAACGCAGAGGCGTTCCAGCAGCGTTTCGACGCAGCGCGAGTTCCCTTGAAAGGGAACGCAAATCAAAAAAAAAAGAAGTGATTTCTATATTTACTTTGACTTGTATTTCATATGAACAATATGAACAAAAACTATTTCATGTTTTGTCTGGTCTACTTCATGTAATTTGTAAATATGCATCCTTTCCTGTCATTCAGACCTGCAACACATTTAAAAAAAGTTGGGACAGTAAAGTATTTACCACTTTGTAATGTTGCCAATCCTTTTCACAACACTTAAAAGACGTTTAGGGACTGAAGACACCAAGTGATGAAGTGTTTCAGGTGTAATTTTGTCCCATTCTTCCTGCAAACAAGTCTTAAGGTGGGCAACAGTACGGGGTCTTCTTTGTCGCATTTTGCGCTTCAAAATGCGCCACACGTTCTCTATTGGAGACAGGTCAGGACTACAGGCAGGCCAGTCAAGTACCCGTACCCTCTTCCTCCGCAGCCAGGACTTTGTAATGTGTGCAGAATGTGGTTTTGCATTGTCTTGTTGAAATATGCATGGACGTCCCTGGAAAAGATGTCTTCTTGAAGGCAGCATATTATGCTCCAAAATCTCTATGTACTTTTCAGCATTAATGGTGCCTTCACAGAAGTGCAAGTTACCTTTGCCAAGGGCACTGACACAACCCCATACCATGACAGACCCTGGCTTTTGGACTTGTTGCTGGTAACAGTCTGGATGATCCTTTTCTTCTTTGGTCCGGAGCACACGGCGTCCATTCCTCCCAAGAAATACCTGAAATACTGATTCATCTGACCACAGTACACGTTTCCACTGTGTGATGGTCCATCCCAGATGCCTCCGAGCCCAGAGAAGTCGACGGCGCTTCTGGACACTGTTAACATAGGGCTTCCTTTTGGCACAGTACAGTTTTAACTGGCATTTGTGGATGTAACTACGTATTGTGGTACTTGACAAAGGTTTGCCAAAGTAGTCCTGAGCCCATATGGTGATATCGCTTATAGAAGAATGATGATTCTTGATGCAGTGCCGCCTGAGGGATCGAAGATCATGGTTGTTCAGCTTAGGCTTGTCCTTGTCCTTTACGCACTGAAATTCCTCCAGATTCCTTGAATCTTTTAATTATGTTATGCACTGTTGAATGTGAAATATCCAAATCTAATCCTATCTTTCTTTGAGGAACATTGTTTTTAAACATTTCAATAATTTTCTCACATATTTGTTGGCAAACTGGCGATCCTCTGCCCATCTTTGCTCCTAAAGGATTAGACCTTTCTTGGATGCTGCTTTTGTACCAAATCATAATTACAATCACCTGTTGACATCACCTGTTTCAAATCACATCATTATTTAACCATTTTACCTCATTACTAGCCCTAAATTGCTCCTGTCCAAACTCTTTTTGAAATGTGTTGCAGGTCTGAATGACAGGAAAGGATGCATATTTACAAATTACATGAAGATGACCAAACAAAACATTAAATATTTTGTGTTCATATTGTCTGCAATGAAATACAAGTCAAAGTAAATTTAGAAATCACTTTTTTTCCCAACTTTTTCTGATTTGGGGTTGTACACACCTCACCCCATATTGACATTTTTGTTGACAATTGTTGACATTTTTGCAGATTTATTAAAAAAGAAAAACTGAAATATCACATGGTCCTAAGTATTCAGACCCTTTGCTGTGACACTCATATATTTAACTTAGGTGTTGTCCATTTCTTCTGATCATCCTTGAGATGGTTCTACACCTTCATTTGAGTCCAGCTGTGTTTGATTATACTGATTGGACTTGATTAAAAAACACACCTGTCTATATAAGACCTTACAGCTCACAGTGCATGTCAGAGCAAATGAGAATCATGAGGTCAAAGGAACTGCCTGAAGAGCTCAGAGACAGAATTGTGGCAAGGAACAGATCTGGCCAAGGTTACAAAAAATTCTGATGCACTTAAGGTTCCTAAGAGCACAGTGGCCTCCATAATCCTTAAATGGAAGACTTTTGGTACGACCAGAACCCTTCCTAGACCTGACCATCTGGCCAAACTGAGCTATCGGGGGAGAAGAGCCTAGGTGAGAGAAGTAAAGAAGAACCCAAAGATCACTGTGGCTGAGCTCCAGTGATTCAGTCGGGAGATGGGAGAAAGTTGTAGAAAGTCAACCATCACTGCAGCCCTCCACCAGTTGGGGCGTTATGGCAGAGTGGCTCGATGGAAGCCTCTCATCAGTGTAAGACACATGAAAGCCTGCATGGAGTGTGCTAAAAAAACACCTGAAGGTCTCCAAGATAGTGAAAAAAAAAGATTATCTGGTCTGATGAGACCAAGATAGAACTTTTTTACCTTAATTCTTAGCGGTATGTGTGGAGAAAACCAGGCACTGCTCATCACCTGTCCAATACAGTCCCAGCAGTGAAGCATGGTGGTGGCAGCATCATGCTGTGGGGATGTTTTTCAGCAGCAGGGACAGGACGACTTCACTCAAAAAAATGATTCAAGCCCTTCTTAGATATGACACATTTATATTGTGTTCACTTTATAAACATATATCTAATTAGGATAAATACTTATATATATATATATATATATATATATATATATATATATATATATATATATATATATATATATATATATATATATATATATATATATATATATATTTAATAAGTCTTATGTAAAATAAATAAACAGCTTAATCTATGAGATTTATTTTAATTTGATTAACTTGCGCCATTTGAGCATGCGCAAAACAAGCTCAGAGAACAGAACAGAGCACGCTTCGATCACGGGGTGGCCACCATTTTCTCATCTGGTGCTGCAAGGACTGTTACGGCTTATTCCTTATTGGTAAGTCTTAGTTCTTTTTGTTTTGTTTTTGTAGTTAAGAATTGACCTCACTGTCAAATAATGTGTATATCGTAATTCTGAGTGGAATATGCTACAGCTGTGAAAGTTATGTGAGGTGGATTGTTCAAAGTGTCCCTTTTTCTAAATTTTTTGGAATAATGTAAGATCCTTTAACACCTTCAAATGATCTATCCAATCATGATGTCATTACAACCAGCTGTCAGCAATCAGTAATCAACATGTCTACATCAGCTCAACTGGAGGATCACATAAATGCCCAGTCAACTCACCAATGTTAACAGGTTTTCAGCATCCCTCCACCACCCCGTAACCTGTAAGACCTTTGTTTATCTTCAAACACAAATTAAGATATTTTTGATGAAATCTGATGGCTCAGAAAGTCCTCTATTGAGTGCAAAGCCATTGAAACTCTCAAGATCCATAAAGGTACTAAAAACATATTTGAAATGGTTCATGTGTTTCTATCTTATTATTATAAAGCGACAAGAATAAGTTTTGGACCAACTTTGCAACAATACCTAGTGATGGGCCGATTTTAAAACACTACTAATAAGATTCATAAAGCTCAGAAGCTTCATGAAGCAGTGTTTTGAAATTGGCCCATCACTAGATAATGTTGAAAAGTAGTTTTTTTTTTCTTTCTTTTTTTCGCACAAAAATATTCTTGTCACTTTACAATATTAAGGTTGAACCACTGCAGTCACATGAACTGTTTAATTAAAAGCAATGCATTTTGCATATTACTTTTAAAATAAAAAAAGGGTAAAATTCAGCTGGGCTTAACCAAAGTGGTTTGTGTTTTTGTCCATGCTGTGGGATGTAGAAAAAGAAATTGCAAGCACCGTCATGGGGATTTACACTATGCAAAGAGATTCAACATGAACAGATATCTGAACTGTGATAGAGGGCGTGAAGGTTTTGAGCAACCTAGACTGTGTAATCTTGGCATTCGTCATGCTGTTCAGTCTGATTTATGCACTTGATCTAAGCTTTCCCGACAACCTCAAATACACCGTCGAGTTTATCCAGAAAATCCTAATGAACTTGGATGGACATAAGCTGAATGCAAAGGTCCAACAGCTTAAAATTAAGCTGAAATATCTGAAAAAATCTGAAATTTGTCTCCTTTTTTAATTCACAATGTGCTAATAAAATTAAAAATATATATAAAAAAATTTAGGACCATTTAACTTTTTTGTATTTTTTTATCATGTCTATGATATACACAACAAATATATTAGAGTGTGAAAAGTACATTTTAGGTAAAATTCAGATTTTTATGTTAGGGAGTTACTCTGCCCTATTTTCCCTTAATCATTTTAACCTTTACCTTTGTTCACTGTGACTTGCATGTTTAAACAGCACAAGGAAGGACCAATGTAAACAATTCTATCTATATGTAAATCTTGTTTGCAGTGATTAATCAAGAACTGGTTCTTCCAGTCACTAGAAGTGCAGAATCACTCTAACACCATTTAAATGCTATAGAAAACATACTACTATATACTTTGCATGTGTTTGCATTCGGCAGCTGACTTATCATTAAATGACGGGATAAACAGTGAAAAATGATTTCTCTGCTCTCCTGCACATACAGGTTACCATGAAATCTAGTTCTCCATTTTCAGCTTGATTCAAGGCATTGAAAATCTAAAGATAGATTCAACAACATGACAAGTCATGACATGACAACATTGACAAAAGGACAGGCTTTTAGTCTCCATAGAATCTCTGCATACTTTTTTAGAGCACATTAGACCATATATCCTTTTAAATGCGAATGATTATGTTAAAGTGACAGTTCATTTAAAAATGTAAAGTAAAAAAAGATATTTGAAGAATGTTTTTAACCAGTTTCTGGCCCCCTTTCTTACCAAAATAAGTATACTTAAAGTTTATGCTTTTAAACTACACTCTACTGGTATATTGCAAGTATACTTGGAAGTTTTCTTCAAGTGAACATAACATAATACGTATAGTTTACTATTTATACGTAGGCCTATTATTTTTGCACTTTAAGAATACTTCTATGTTCCTTTTTAAATATTAATTTGTATAGCCTACTTTAAATACACCTTTAAAAACATTTTGTTTTAGCTTCATGCATCCTTTTTTATCAACACTGGGTAAGTTTCTTTAAAATAAGTAACAGTTTAAAGGTCCCATGGCATGAAAATTTCATTTTATGAGGGTTTTTACATTAATATGAGTTCCCTTTCGAGGGAACTCACACTGCGTCGGAACAACGAATTTGGGGATGCTCCCTAAGCATCAGCGAATCTGAAGTCTGAATAAACACAAGTCCAATCCGATTGGCGTGCGTGATGACGTCACTGTGACGGCGTGCCGGAAGTATAAAGGTGAGCCGGCGCAAAATGGCGGCAGTTATTGCTCTTCAGCATAGCGCTCTCTGTGATTGTCTGTCTATTTACTGTTGTATTGTCCAGTTGTGAAAGTGTGTGATAATGGAGAAAGTGAGAGAGTTTAAGCAGTGTGTGCATCCGTGTCCCCGCTACATTTCAGGCTCGGCTGCACACCTGCTTTGTGTGCAATGCCTGGGTGTTCAGCATGCTCGGGCGGCTCTCGAGCATGCTGTTTCTCTAGCACCGGACGACCGGTTTCTCTAGCACCGGGTCCAAACACCGCGCCAGGGCTTACCATTCTTCCCGGATCTGCACACCGAGGTGGAGAAAGCCCTACTCTTCGCGTGTTTCCAATCCCCCGGTATTGGATTATTCCAATGTTCTGGGGGCACGCAAAGCGGGCTATGGGGCGATGCCTCGGGTAGAGGGAGCTCTCGCGAGCTATCTTTCGCCCGAGTCGGCATTGTCCCTAAAAGCCCCGGTGCTGCCCACCAAACCCTGTCGGGATACCTTATCATTGGTGGGCAAGGCTTATATGGCGGCTGGGCGGGCTGGTAGTTCCCTGCACACACTCTCTATCTTGCAGGCCTACCAGGCCGACCTCCTGAAAGAGCTTGATGAGGGCGAGGGTCCCTCTCCGGAGGATGTGCTGGAGCTCCGGAAGGCCGCAGATTTTTCTCTCTGCATCACCAAGGAGACGGCCCGTGCCGTCGGCCGCTCCATGGCTGCTATGGTGACTGTGGAGAGACATCTCTGGCTGAATTTGTCGGGAATAAAGGAGAGGGATAGAGCTTTCCTCCTGGACTCCCCGATCTCGCCTTCTGGGTTGTTTGGAGACGCGGTTAATACCGTCGTCTCCAGGCACCAGGAGGCGAAGAATCAGTCCGCGGCCTTCCACCAGTACCTCCCTCGCCGCTCAAAGCCCGGGAAGGCTGGCCCTAGTGGGCAGCCTCAGCCATCCACCAGCTCCTCGCACTGGCAGGTGCAAAAAGAGAGCGTCGCCTCTAGAGCCCCTCCTCCGGGAGCTTGGCAACAGAGGCGGCGCGCTCACCAGCAGCCTTCAGCGCCTAGGGGTGATCTCAGGAACGTCCTTCAGGCGCGGAAGGCTGCCAGGAAGAAGCCTAGCCACGGCAGGGCTTCTAAGAGTGGTCCCTTCTGCGAAGGGGCAACTGAGGTTGCTTCCTCCGCGGCGCTCTGGGGAAATCGATGTGGTAATCCCGCCCGTCTATGGCGGCCGGGCCACATCGATTTCCCGCAAATGCATGCTGCTCCAGCCGCCTCTGGAAAGACCTGCGGCTGGGCAGCTCGCGCGTCCGCACACAGAGGCTCGTTCCCAACTACTGCCTGCCGGTCAGCCGCTTCAGGGGTTGGGGGCGAGGCTCTGTAACGCCAGCCTCGAGAGGCTGGTTCCCTTAGTAGATTATCTCGGCGCATGGAAATGCCTTCCGAGTATTTCTACATGGGTCCTGCGTACTGTAGAAAACGGTTACAGACTGCAGTTCGGTCATCCTCCTCTAAAGTTCAGGGGGTTGAACTGGACTGCAGTGGTACCAGAGCGGGTTCGGGTAATGGAACTAGAAGTAAAATCCTTACTGGCGAAGGAAGCCATAGAGCGCGTTCCTCTGCTGGAGAGGGAGTCCAGGTTCTACAGCCGGTACTTTATAGTTCCCAAAAAGGATGGAGGGTTGCGTCCGATTATAGATCTGAGGTATTTGAATCGGTCTCTGAGGAGGTTCAGATTCAAAATGCTCACTATTCCCATGATCGTGAGTCAGATCCAGTCCGAGGACTGGTTTGTTACGATAGATCTAAAGGACGCATACTTCCATATCTCCATCCTTCCATGTCACAGGAAGTTCTTCAGGTTCGCTTTCGGGCGAGGCGTACCAATATCGAATGCTTCCTTTCGGTCTAGCCCTCTCCCCACGCACATTCACGAAGTGCATGGATGCAGCTCTGGCTCAAATGAGGCTTCAGGGCATCCGTGTGCTGAATTATATCGACGACTGGCTCATATTGTCGTGATGGCAGTTCAGCATCGAGATGTCGTTCTGGCCCACATAAAGTGCTTGGGGCTGAGACTCAGCACAAAAAGAGTGTGTTGACGCCGTCCCAGAGGACTACTTTCCTGGGAATTGTATGGGACTCGAAACAGCGATGCGGGCACATTTGTCTCCAGTCGAGACCATACTGGCGATGGTCTCAGGAATAAGGCTAGGCCACAGCATCACTGTGAGGCACTTTCAGAGAGTGCTGGGGCACATGGCAGCAGCGTCCAACGTGATACCTTTTGGCCTGCTATACATGAGACCCTCCAGTGGTGGCTGAAAACCAAGGGGTTTTCCCCCAGAGGGAATCCTTTTCGTATGATCAGGGTAGCGCGCAGATGCCTTCGTTCCCTAATCATACGGAAGAAACCTTGGTTTCTGTCCCAGGGCCAGTGTTGGTTGCGTCCTGTTGCCGGAAATCCGTTTCAACAGACGCCTCCCTCACTGGTTGGGGCGCGGTCATGGACGGCCGCTTTGCGAGAGGTCTGTGGGAGACCCGGCATTCCTCCTGGCACATAATTTGCCTGGAGATGCTGGCGGTCTACAAAGCTCTCAGGAGCTTTTTCCCGGACCTCGCGGCCAACATGTCCTGGTGCGGACAGACAATATGGCTGTCGTGGCGTACCTCAATCATCAGGGAGGGTTGAGGTCACGCCCTCTGTGCAGACTGGCGCATCTAATCCTCCTGCGGTCCCAGGGGAAACTGTTGTCCATCAGGGCAATGTATGTCCCGGGGGTCCAAAATCAGGGAGCAGACATCCTGTCGAGGCAGGGGCTGAGGCCCGGGGAGTGGCGGCTCCACCCAGAGGTGGTGGAGGCCATGTGCAAGAGGTTCGGCCCAGTGGAAGTGGACCTATTTGCGTCTCGAGAGACGTCCCACTGTCCACTGTGGTTTTCCCTCACGCATCCAGCCCCACTGGGGTTGGATGCCATGGTTCAGACGTGGCCGAGGCTGCGTCTGTACGCATTTCCCCCGATTGCTCTTCTCCGGGAGTCCTGGAGAGGGTCCGTCGACAAGGGGTCAGCCTACTTCTGGTAGCACCCCGTTGGCCGACTCGAGTATGGTTCTCGGATATCATAGCTCTGCTGGCAGGTCATCCATGGCAGATTCCTCTGAGGAGGATCTCCTGTCTCAGGCGGCGGGCACAATATTTCACCCCCGGCCGGAGATTTGGGAACTTTGGGTCTGGCCCCTGAAGGGGGCCAGGTACCTAGAGGCTGGCCTGTCGGCAGAGGTGGTAGAGACGTTATTCAATTCCAGGGCTCCGTCTACAAGGAGACTGTACAGCCTCAAGTGGAATGTATTTTCCACTTGGTGCAGGGAGCATGAGGTGGACCCAGTTAACTGCCCGGTGACTTCAGTGCTGGAGTTCCTCCAAGATCGCTTCTCTGCAGGTCTAACCCCGTCCACACTCAAGGTGTACGTGGCTGCCATTGCGGCTTTCCACACTCCTACGGGTGATGGGCCTTTGGGTAGGCACTAGCTGGTTGTACAGTTCCTCCGTGGTGTTCGGAGGATGAGGCCCGTGGCTCAGTCCAGAGTTCCAACCTGGGATCTGGCGGTGGTTCTCGGAAGGCTGGCTGAGGCCCCCTTCGAGCCATTGGAGTCGGCTGAACCAAAGAACCTGACCCTTAAGGTGGCTTTTCTCCTCGCCATTACCTCTCTGAGGAGAGTGGGAGATCTCCAGGCCTTGGCGGTAACGCCGACTTGCCTGGAGTTTGCCCCGGTGGAGTAAAGCCATCTTACACCTAGGCCAGGCTATGTGCCTAAGGTCCCATCAAGGGTGGTCAGGTCTTTGGTTCTGCAGGCATTTCATCCTCCGCCTCACGTGACGGCGGAAGAAGGGAGGCTTCACCTGCTCTGCCCGGTTAGGGCACTCAGAGTGTATTTGGCGAAGTCGGCACAGTGGAGGAGATCACAACAACTTTTGGTGTGTTTCGCTCACCCAAGAAAGGGTTGCCTGCGTCTACTCAGACAATCAGTAATTGGATTGTCCAGGCAGTTTGCCTTCACCTATGGCCGTGAGGGCTCATTCCACCAGAGGCATGGCCTCTTCGGTGGCCCTCCTTTCTGGGGTCCCCTTGCAGGATATCTGCGAGGCGGCGGGGTGGGCTACCCCACACACCTTTATTAGGTTTTATAGCCTACATCTCCCTACAACGCCTGGCGTTAGGGTGCTCCAGTCCTAGCTGTGCCCGGTCTCCGGCTTCACACTAGGGCAGGCGCTACCCTCGGTGTGGCCTAGTGGGTACTCGTTCCCCAAATTATCGTTCGGCGCGGTGTGAATTCCTCGAAGAGAGCGGCTCGGGTCATGTATATAACCCTTGTTCCCTGAGAAAGGGAACGAGCACTGCGTCGCGTCGCCACACCTCGGCACAAACAAAATAAAATAAATAAAACAAAAACAAACACCCACAAGGTAGAAAACCAAACTTGACTTTGACAACACAAGGATCAGGAACATGAAGCAGACCAGAAGCATGTGAAGGGAACAGAAACAACGATCCAGCACAGGACACCAAACACAAGGAGACTATAAAGGGAACAAACAAGGCAGGTAATGAGGGAGGACAGGTGGGGCAAATTAAACAATAATCAGGTAACAAAGGGAGGGGTCAGACAATAGACATGAGAGCACATGGCACAAGGAACATGTAACAAGCCATGTGTTACATCAAACATAACAAAAACAAGCACATGGCCAGCAGCAATGACAAATACAAGCCATGTGCTCCCACAAAGACAGAAATGTGACATTACTTCCCCCTTCCGATAGGCGCAACCTCGTGCCATAAAAAGGACCAACCAGGAAGGGGTGGGGTGCTGGACGATCACGAGGTGGGCTCCGGCAGATCTTGGAGTTCTGGCAGAGGGGCAGGCCGGGAGCGGAGGAGCGGACTAGGCGGTCTCTGGCGACTGTGGCAGATCTGGGAGACATGGCGGTTTAGGAAGCTAGGTCTGGGCACACCGTTTAGGACGCCAGGGTGGCGTACACAGTTCAGAGGGCTAGGGCGATGCACACCATTCAGGAGACGGAGTCCTCACTGGACTCGTGGCAGGAGACAGAGCCCTCACTGGACTCTGATCACGGGCTGGAGCCATCAGGGCAAGGTGCTTGGTTGGTGCAGGCAGGGCAAAGCGCTTGGCAGCGGACTCTGGGACAGTCTCTGGGCTTGGGCACACTGCCATCGGGTCCTCCGGGACCACCGGACTCAAGATCTCTGCTGTCGGGTCCTCCGGGACCACCACCGTTGGATCCTCCACAGTAGAGGTGACCAACGAGGTGAGCATTTTCTTCCTCCTTCTTCTCTGTTTCCGGGTCATTGGAGGAATGAGGCTTCCACTGACTGCAGATGGAAGAGGGGGATGGGATTCTGCTGGACATGGAGGTTCAGGCTCTTTATGGTGCTCAGCTCAGGTGCTCCAGTTTCCACTGGTCATCCTTGAGATGCTTCTACAACTTGACTGGAATTCAGAAATTCAGTTGATTGGACATGATTTGGAAATGCACACAACTGTCTATATAAGGTGCCACAGTTAACAGTGCATGTCAGATCACAAACCAAGCCATGAAGTCAAGGAATTGTCTGTAAAAATAAATTCTGGAATTCACTGCCGCTTCAATATACCTGTAAATAGCCTAATTCAATTCCCTCATTACCTGCCTTGTTTGTTCCCTTTATAGTCTCCTTGTGTTTGGTGTCCTGTGTTGGATCGTTGTTTCTGTTCCCTTCACATGCTTCTGGTCTGCTTCATGTTCCTGATCCTTGTGTTGTCAAAGTCAAGTTTGGTTTTCTACCTTGTGGGTGTTTGTTTTTGTTTTATTTATTTTATTTTGTTTGTGCCGAGGTGTGGCGACGCGACGCAGGGCTCGTTCCCAAAGCCTTAATTAATATTTATCCTCCTATTTATAATGATTAATTCCAGTTGATTTTACTCAATAGAGCCACTGATTGTTTGTTTTTCTTTTATTTTTCTAAAGTTTGTGTTTGTTCTTTGAGTGGCGTCTGGCCTGGGGCTGTGTGATGTGTCACTAAACACTTGATAGCAACATGTTGTTGTGTGTTTGGATTTTGGAGGTATCACACACCTATAACATGCTGGGAGTGCAGTAACAGTGTTTGCTCACTTAGCCCGGCTTCCAGAGATTAAATATGGATTTGTCTTTCATTTTTATTATATTTTATTCATTTTATATTTCCTTTTACTGAAACACTAAAGAATCAAGATGAATATTGTCTGTACCTCTCACTGAGAGAAAGCACATGTTATCAGTATGTTTTGGTTAAGTGCTTTGTTGATATGTAGTTAAGACTCTCCAACCTTGAGAGAGCTGTGATGCTCGGGAGGTTTTGGGTGTGTGCGTTGGATGATCTGTGCAGGCCCAATATTGAAGATGGACATTTTCTGCACACAACACCAGACGTGAAGACGCCTTTCTGCAACCTCCAAGGTCAACAATGATCTAAATCTAGTCATGGGGCGACAACTAGTCTACCTAGTTTAGTGATATGCTCTGCTATCTATCCTTGTGTGGAAATTTACCATGACTATGTGCATTTTCTCTGAGCCAATCAGAATATTTCACCTTGCAATAATGACATGGCTAGACCTTGAAAACAGTATAACTGTTGGTACAATTGTATGGACGATACGACGAGACCGGTAGAGAGGAAGCGTGGCCTACAAACTCCTTGTGAGACTTGAAGCTGGCTTCTGCTGATGAAACTGCAAACTATTCTTCAGTAAAAATTGTCTTTAATTAATTGCACTCTTGACTCTTTGTCTTCATTATTCACTACTGGTCTCTGGGTCTGAACTGTTAACCCCTGACAGTTTTGGTGGAGAATGCGTGGGCAATCACTCCTTGGTGACATCTCTGGCAAATCAACAAACGAGGTAGCAAGCTTTTATTATTTTTGGTTAGGGCTGTCTGACTGGAAGATAATGTGTATGGGGAGCGGGAAAGCTTCATTTCGAAAGGAGTGGGGAGTAATTATACTAAGTGTTTTTTTTTAATGGGAAAAGCATAAGGGTATAAAAAGTCGCTGGTAGCACGCACTTTACTATGGGTAACGTTTAACGCGTAACATACAGGGTGTCTAATACAGGGGGAGCCCATTGTAAGGTCACGTCTCTCTTGGACGTGATCTGTGTGAGACGGGTCCAGAGAGCACTGCAAACCTGCTCTGTCTCTTCCATCTCAGACAGGGGCACCCCGAATTTAGAAGAATCAGGCAGTCAGGAATTAAGTTATTAGTTAAACAAAATAAAAATAGAGACAGGGTTGTTTGCCAGGAATGCATCTGTGTTGGCTAAAGATCGCCGCCTCCATTTCTGCTGGTATAACTTCAGGTGAGTATGAACTTTGACTAAGTTATGGCTGACAATTTCAGTAATATGATCAGTAACTTCATAAGTCTGGATAAAGATTTTGAGACGAAAGAGAGCAAACGTTGTAAGCAGCTCTGCTCTGTAGCCCTCACTTCAAAGACATTTGCAGGACTTATTAAGAAAATGGGCAGCAGGGATTTAATTATGATTGTAAAGTTAAACAGCAACTTGACTGGTTACAAACAAAGAGAACCAGAAAAATTTGAATTTCTATGTGAAAGAAAAATCCCAGAAGTAACCGAGGGATGGTATAGTCTGATTGTCAAAATGTAAAGGGCTTGAGGTTGTTTTTGGAAAAGTAAAAAACACCAATATGTGTGAGCAGCCAGTCTTATCTGCCCCCTCCCATCTCGCGTGCTCTTCTCAGACTGTCCAAGCAGCTGCTGATAGAGGCACTGACACACAGACTGAGAATCAGACTTAGGGATACAATTTGATACCCAAATGCTTTTGTAAAAGCATAAAGAATTGCAAGCCATTATGTTTTATTGGATCACAAGCTCTGTTCAAAGATTTTGTTGAAGTTGACGCTTTAAGCACAGACCCAGAGACTGAGAACTAGACTGAAATTAGAGAAGATACAATACATTATACACTACAATACAAGATATAATACATTTTTATACAGGTTGATATAAATTACAGACAATGACTGCAAAACACGTGAGAGGCAAGAAAATAAATAGTGATGTAGGAGGGTTTAAATGACAAACTTATGAGAAAGTTGTTCCTGTTCCTCTATAGAAAATTTTGTTTAGTTGACTGAATGTTGGTAAAAACACTGTAGGTAGGAGAATTGGTGTTAAAAATGTTAAAAACCCTAGAAGCTGATGTTTTGGTTTCAATAGATAAGCTCCTGCTGAGCTGTAATAAAACTATTCGCTTATCTGAATCTGGCCCACCATGTCATTTCTGGTGCTGTGGCTAAAATTGGAAGAGTAACTCAGACTCAGTTTGGATGTTGAAGTTTAAATTTATTGTATGGACAAAGGAGAAAAATTACAACTATGGTTATTTGAAAATGTCATTTCTGGCAAAGAACAGAGTTAAAAGGATAATGTCTGATGTTTATTGGAAAACAAATGTAATCTCTAGCCAAGTCGTATGCTGTGCTAGAGTGAGAAGTTAAAAGTTTATGAAAATGCAGTACCAGTCCTGAATGCCTAGGAGTCTCTCTCCCTTTCGAAACGAGCTCAAAGCTGATATCTGAGCCTGTGATAAGATATTGATGAGTAAAAGCACAGGGCATCACTTGAAAATAATAAGATATATTTTAGTGGTCAAAGAGGTATAAGATGATTTTACACACAGGCCTTAAATGGAAGATTTTGTTCATTAACGTTTTACATATGACCAGTAACTTCGGTGTCTGATCTTAGCCTCCACCATGTACAAAAAATGGCTTTCGCTGAGTTTAACCCATGCACTGTTAGATTGCGTCTTTGAAGAGGTATGATGGATTTTAGTGATTAAGTCGTGTTATGATTAACCGGTCTCCATGTTCTACCTATAGTAAGCAGACTAATTGGCTCTGGTGACTCTTGAATGCACTTTCCACAAGGCTCCAGAAAACATATCATCCTGTTGAGGGTCAAAGATCTCAAGCGATGACCAATGTGCATGAGGTGATTTGCCGAAGACGGGTAACATCCTCTTTTGGCCAGAAGGGGGGCAACCTAAGACATGGGGGTCACCGCCATTGGGGCACCTCCAAGAATGGGGGTGTTTTATGTGAGGTGTGTATAAGAATGGAGCGACGTCTTTGAGGCCAGCAGCATCAGTGAAGGGGGAAAGCTGTGCTTTTGGGGGCCGAGAGTCCAGACAGGACACAGCAGGGCCTGCCCTAATGATGCTCCTTTATACCGCTCACCAATAACCGCATAAATTGGTGAAGAAAGACCCTGAGTGAAAGAGTTATGATGGTAAGGGTCATTCAAGAGCCGGCTGAGACCATGCAGTGCTTGTCATTAACTCGTGTGGAGATCAGAACAAAATGTATTAATTTGTATCAGTAAAACTGAATTAATGTCTATTATGAGTTTTAATTCTGATTGTCATTAACTTGTGTGGCATAATTCATGGTGATGAGACATGGTGATGGCTTTAAGATGAGGGCGGCTTTTGAAGGTCTGAATGACAAAGGTATTTAAACTAAAATAACTTGAAACAATTTCATAGTCTAACTTATTGGAGATGTTTCAATTTGAAAGTTAAACATTTAAATTTCTAAACCTTGTGAAGGACTAAAGGTTAATGAAATTTAACGTTATAGTTAAAGTCTTAGAAGACTGTTGAAAAGATTATCAGAGAGAGAGAGAGAGAGAGAGAGACTGCTTGTGGACGCAGGGACGGTACTCTGACAGTTTGTTATCACCCTACTAAAGCTGAAACAAAACAAAGAAATGATATTAGAACCAAAATAAACCCAGCTGACTTTTATAAAAACAGATGAAAAATGAACAGACATGATCTGAAATTGGTTATGAGATTTAGTAAGACCAGAGTTTAAATAATTTTTAGAGTTAACACCTAAAGCAAATTTTGAATGAAAAATTAATATTTATGTGTTTAGTTTGTGTATGTGTATGTTGATGACTGCACTTTGTTTTGTATGTGTTGGATTGTGGAACTAGTCTGTCCTGATCGAGTGTATGGTGTCATTAACCTCTGGAATGAGTGTTTATCATTACAGATGGTTTAAGTCAAACGACAACCTATAAAGATAATTCTGAAGGAATCTGCTAAAAAGATGATCCAGAACTGAACATGGGACGAGCTTTAAGTGGATTGGTATCCAGCTCTGTCCGTTACTGGTAATTATGACTTTTGTCATTTATGATGCTGATTTGAAATAATCTCTGGATTAGTATGTATATTAAAAAATAATCGTAAAGTTAAAGATTGCCGTCCATCATGGGTTAAAAACCCTTCTCTAAATTCAACAGAGGGACTAAAATTAAATCATGTCGATTGTACATTTTCTGGACTTGACAGCAGAGACAAAGTGACAAATTGGCTGAAGTCACTATCCAAATTATCCAGACACTCTCTCATATTTCTGAAAGGCAGGAGGGCATCCAAAGAGATAACTTCTGAAAAGAAAAGTTTTATTTTTATTTTATTTTATGTTTCTTCCATTAAATGGAGGCATGGCATGTGATTTAAAGAGAGAACGTCTCGGTTACGTATGTAACCCTCGTTCCCTGAGGAGGGAACGAAAACGTAATGTCAGTGACTGACGAATGGGGGTTTCGCTTAGAAGCCAATCAGCTTTGAGATCTTAGAAAACGCCCAATGGCAGTGCCAATGCCATGGGCATGCGGAATTTGCATGCGTAAGTCCGCCCCACTATGTGGGTATAAAAGGCAGTACGCAGGCAACATCGCATTATGTTTACCTGCTGAGGAGCCAAGACTGAACTCCCGGCCGTTTCAGTGGCACAGCGAATGTGGCAGAGGGACGTTACGTCTCCGTTCCCTCCTCAGGCAACGACGGTTACATACGTAACCGAGCGTCCTTCGCTCAGTCACTCGAGTAACGTCAGTGACTGACGAATGGGGGTCCCAATATAATCACGCAACTCGGCTGTCTTCCAGTTCCCTGCGTAAGTGCGAGCGCCCTGCTAGTACGGACGAAGGACTCCCACTTATCACAGGAATACCAAGGTACACTGGGAGCATATTCCAGGTGGAGATATGCAAAGACGCCTACCTGTAGGGAGGACTGAGAGTACGCATATGACCCTGCGGGCTGCATATGGAGAACTCTGGGGGACCAGCCGAAGGTGGAATTTTAACCCCACACTGTCAGAAAAAAAGGTACAGTGCTGTCACTGGGGCGGTACCCTAAGGTACAAAACCGAAAAGGTACTAATATGTACCTTTAAGGTATTAATATGTACCTTTAAGGTACTAATATGCACTCTTAAAGTACTGATATGTACCTTTAAGGTACTAATATGTACCATTTAGGGGTGAGTAAAGTACAAAGATGTACCTTTTCACTTTTGTACCTTAGGGTACCGCCCAAGTGACAGCACTGTACCTTTTTTTCTGAGAGTGCAGGGGTGGCAAGGCTTGCCAGGGGAAGACACCTGCTCAAGGAGGCTTACAGTGGAAATACACGTGTGGGGGTCGCCAGAGGGAAACATGCACACGGGGCACCTGGCCGGACACGAGGGTCTGGGCTCGAAAGGGCAGACTTACTGGTGTCGGTGTAGACAGTGCTGGAGGAGCTCAGGGCTTCTGGGAAGCTGACCTGAGGAGAATTTGCACGTATCCAGTCCGTGGAGTTGAATGGCGAGCAAGCGAAGACTCCTGAGCCTAGTCCATAAACGGCCACTAGAAGAGGCGAGTACATAGTCTCGGAGATTGAAGAATCTGCGAATGTGTAGGTGTTGCCCAGCCTGCAGCTCTGCAGATGTGTGTTAGCAGCACGCCATGCCTAAAGCCCAAGAGGAGGCCATGCTCTGAGTGGAGTGTGCCCTGACCCAAAAGGGGCATGGACGGCCTGCTGCTGGTAACCCAAAAGAATGGTGTCCACAATCCAGTGAGACGCCTTGCTTTAAGAGAGCCCTTCCCTTCCGCTCTCCACCAAAACAGACAAAGAGCTAGTCTGAGGTCCTGAACTCTGCATCCTGTCGTACGTCAAGTCAAGTCAAGTCAAGTCAACTTTATTTATATAGCGCTATTAACAATGCAGATTGTTTCAAAGCAGCTACACAGTGTTAAACAGAAAAATAATGCAACAGAATATATTTCGATTATCACACAGTAACAATGTGGGCTTTAGATCAGTAATTTGTCTATATGGTTAATTTAGTTTAATAATTAGACTTATTTTGAAATATATTTAAAAAATAGTTTTTCCCAACTGAGCAAGCCAAGCCAGAGGCGACAGTGGCAAGGAAACCAAAACCCCATCAGGAGACTTAATGGAGAAAAATAAACCTTGGGAGAAACCAGGCTCAGTTGGGGTGCCAGTTATCTGGCCAATTAACAAACAGCGTATTATTATTATTACAATTATTATTTTAAAGGTCAGAGGTCATAATCGATCTGAATATTCGAAAGATCTGAGGCAACACGCCAGAGACGGGTTTATTGAGGATGATGTATCGATTAAATAATTATTAAAAATAATTAATTTGAAATATCGGAGTCATTACGCCGGAGACAGGTTTTTTATTGAGGATACCGTATTGATTAAACAATTACTAAAGTGTAATATTCGAAAGATTGGCGGCAACACACTGGAGACGGGTTGTTTTGAGGATGACATATCGATTTAAAGAATTATTAGCTAGGAATATTCAAACAATCGGAGTCATCACGCCGGAGACAGGTTTATTGAGGATGCCGTGTGGATGAGGCAGCAAGGGGAGTCTAAATGACACGGTCTCTGCAGACACTTCAGGGTCATGTGTTGGTCACATCTGGGTGCAGTAGACCTCGGGATAAAACAGAGACACTAACATTAGCGTAGATGCCATTCTTCTGATGATGTAACGAGTACATCAGGTGTTATGGGAAGTGTTCCTGGTTCCGGCTGACCTAGATAATGCAGCCTAATAATCATTTAATTGAAAAAGTGTTTTATGTAGAAAAGAGGTGTTTTAAGTCTAGATTTATACTGACAGAGTATGTCTGCTTCCCGAACAATGCTAGGAAGACTGTTCCAGAGTTTTGGTGCTAAATAGGAAAAGGATCGACCACCTGCAGTTGATTTTGATATTCTAGGTATTATCAGCAGGTCAGAGTTTAGAGACCGCAGTAGACGTGATGGACTATAATGTGTTAAGAGATCACTCAAGTACTGGGGAGCTAAACCATTTAGTGCTTTGTAAGTAATAAGCAAGATTTTAAAATGTATGCGATTTTTAATAGGGAGCCAGTGCAGTGTTGACAGAACCGGGCTAATGTGTTCATACTTCCTGGTTCTAGTAAGAACTCGAGCTGCTGCGTTTTGGACCAGCTGGAGTTTGTTTATTAAGCGAGCAGGGCACCCACCCAGTATAGCATTACAATAATCTAGCCTTGAGCTCATGAATGCATGTATTAACTGTTCAGCATTTTGCATTGAGAGCATGTGCCGTAATTTAGATATATTTTTAAGATGGTAGAATGCAGTTTTACAGATGCTAGAAACATGGCTTTCAAACGAAAGATTGGTATCAAAGAGCACACCCAGGTTCCTAACTGATGACGAGGACTTGACAGAGCAGCCATCGAGGGTTAGACAGTATTCTAGGTTACTTCTTGTGGAGCTTTTTTGTCCAATGATTAAAAATTCTGTTTTTTTCTGAATTAAGTTGCTGGAAATTACTGATCATCCAATTTTTTATATCATCTATACATTCCGCTAATCTTGTGAATCGGTTAGTTTCTTCAGGGTGTGAAGAAATATAGA
This sequence comes from Gobiocypris rarus, assembly GCA_023029165.1. Taxonomy (NCBI): domain Eukaryota; kingdom Metazoa; phylum Chordata; class Actinopteri; order Cypriniformes; family Gobionidae; genus Gobiocypris; species Gobiocypris rarus. The sequence continues at coordinate 53,442,719 of CM040932.1, forward strand.
GCTGAGTATCATCAGCATAACAATGAAATCTAACGCCATGCTTCCTAATAATATCTCCCAGTGGTAGCATGTACAGGGTGAAGAGCAATGGCCCTAGCACTGAGCCCTGCGGTACTCCATACTGGACTTGTGATCGGTGTGATGTCTCTTCATTTACTGCTACAAATTGATAACGGTCAGATAGGTATGATTTAAACCATGCCAATGCAGGTCCACTAATGCCTACATAATTTTCGAGTCTATTCAAAAGAATGTTGTGGTTGATAATGTCGAATGCAGCGCTAAGATCGAGTAACACTAACAGAGAGATACAACCACGATCGGATGATAAGAGTATATCATTTGTAACTCTAATGAGAGCAGTCTCAGTACTATGATACGGTCTAAATCCTGACTAAAAATCCTCACAGATACCATTTCTTTCTAAAAAGGAACATAATTGTAAAGACACAGCCTTTTCAAGTATTTTTGAAAGAAAGGGTAGATTTGAGATTGGCCTGTAATTGACTAATTCTGTAGGATCAAGTTGCGTTTTTAATAAGTGGTTTAATAATAGCCAACTTAAAAGTTTTGTACATATCCTAATGACAAAGATGAATTAATGATATTAAAAAGAGGATCCATGACCTCTGGTAGCATCTCTTTTAATAGCCTAGTCGGTATAGGTCAAGCATACATGTTGTTGATTAAGATGAATTAAAGAGTTTAGAAATTCTTCCTCTCCTATAGCAGTGAATGAGTGTAATTTTTTCTCAGTGACACTACGATGCTCTGTCTGATGTGATACTGTAGTAGACAGCTGCATGGTTATAATTTTCTTCCTAATATTGTCGTAATAATATCTTACACGTAAAGATGTTCATAAAGTCATTACTGCTGTGCTGTTTACAAACATCAGAAGTTGAAGCTTTATTCTTGGTTAATTTAGCCACTGTATTGAATAAATACCTAGGTTTGTGTTTGTTTTCTTCTAAGAGAGTCGAGAAATAAGCCGATCTAGCAGTTTTTACGGCCTTTCTGTATGCGATCATACGTTCTTTTTTCACGAATTACGAAAGACCTCTAGTTTTGTTTTCTTCCAGCTGCGCTCCATTTTCCTGGCTGCTGTTTTAAGGGCCTCGGGTGTGCTCGTTGTACCACGGCATTTGACTATTTTCTTTAATCTTCTTTAAGCGCAGGGGAGCAACTGTGTCTAAAGTACTGGAAAAGAGAGAGTCAATAGTTTCTGTTGCAACATCGAGTTCCTCTAAGCTATCTGGAATGCTGAGGAGATGATACTGATTAGGAAGATTATTTAAAAAGCAATCTTTAATCGCCGCGGTGATAGTCCTGCCATTTTTTAAACGGGTGGACGGCTTTGTAGCTTTAGGCAAATTAAGTATACATGATACTAGATAATGATCTGAGATGTCGTCGCTCTGCTGCAGAATTTCAACGGTATCAACATTTATTCCATGTGACAATATTAGGTCTAAAGTATGATTATGGCGATGAGTAGGTCCTGACACGTGTTGCCTAACTCCAATAGAGTTTAGAATGTCTTTAAATGCCAATCCCAATGTGTCTTTTCATTGTCTACATGGATATTCAAATCACCAACAATTAGTAATTTATCTACAGCCAGAACTAGCTCTGATAGAAAATCAGCAAATTCTTTGATAAAGTCTGTATTGTGCCCTGGTGGCCTATATACAGTAGCTAACACAAATGTTACAGGATTTATCATTTGCACTACATAACGTTACATAAAGCACCAAAACTTCAAAGGAATTATATTTGAAACTAGACTTCTGAGTAATACTGAAGATATTATTATAAATTACAGCAACCCCTCCCCCTTTACCTTTCAGGCGTGGCTCGTGATTATAACAGTAATCTCGTGGGGTGGACTCATTTAAAGTAATGTAGTCGTCAGGTTTTAGCCAGGTTTCTGTCAAACACAGAACATCTAGATTATTATCTGTAACGATATCATTAACAATGAGCTTTTGGGGAAAGGGATCGAATATTCAGCAACCCAAGCTTTATCATTTGATTATCCATATTATATATATTGTTTATTTGTTGGGCATCAATTAAATTATTACCGTTGAATGGTTTTGATGTTTTTTTGTAATTACTAATTCGCGGAACAGACACAGTCTCTATGTGATAATATCTAGGTAAAAGAGTGTCTATGTGTTGGGATTTACCTGACTTCTGTAATGGGAGGCAGCTAGCAGGCGGTCGGGTAAAGCAGTCCGTCTGCTTCCTGACCTGGGCCCTAGTGAGTCAAGGTTTAGCTCTAAGACTATATGCCAAATTACTAGAGAGAAGGGCGGCACCACTCCAAGAAGGATGGATGCCATCGTGTTCTAACAGGCCAGGTCTGCCACAAAAGCTTTTCCAATTATTTTAAATTTGCTTTGATGTCAGGCGCTCTGGCTCCCGGTAAACATGTGACTATGGTGGCTGGTGTCTCTATTTTCAAGTTCCGTGTAATAGAATCACCAATAACTAGGGCACTTTCAACAGGATTCTCAGTGGTTGCATCACTGAGCTGGGAGAACCTGTTTGATATTCTAATCGGAATGGAAGAGTGTTTTGATCCACTATGCCGCCTCACCGTTACCCAGTTTCTCTGCTGCGGGGGCCCTGCAGCCGGAACCGGAGAATGTACAGAGTTCACTAAGCTACTCGCATCCAAATCAGTGTCTAAAGCTGTAACATCCTCACTACTCTCAGATAAAGTCTGGATGCGTGTCTCTAATTCTGAAATCTTCTCCGTCAGCCTAATTATCTCTTTACATTTATCACATGTGAAGCCCTGTTCGCCGACGGAGAAGCCTATACTAAACATGCAGCAAGCAGTGCAAGTGACAATGACAGGAGAAGATGATATAGCTTACCGTGTTTGTCGATGAATCCAACTTACCACAATGGTTTGTTGGAGACTATTTACTATTCCAACTCACCACAGTTTTTTAATGAACTCAGAAAACAGGAGACCCGGGTGCAGAGATGACAAGCTAAAAGGCTAGCGAAATGCTAATGTGTGATGGTGATTTAGATTAAAAGCTAGTGATGTCAAATTTAAGGCAGATATTGCGGCCACATTTACTTTAAGGGTGGTAGGAGACAGCTTTCGTTCCAGCCCTACTTGGCGAAATGAGAGCACGGACCCGATCGGGCATTTCCAGAGGTCTTCTTGGCGAGAAGAACACCAGGTGACAAGAGGTTCCACTTCAATGCATAGGCGTGTCGTAGACTCTGCCCAAGCGGAAGTGATGGTAGCCACCACCAGAGGTGGTAGGGTACTCAAACCTGCCGCGTCCCATCCAGAAGCCACACGTGGTGGCTCCAAGACCGGGACGCGGGTGCCATAGGTTGCCCCTTCTCTAAGGAGGTCCCTCAGTGGAATAGGTCAGGGAGGGGCTGTCGCAAGGAGTAAGAGTTTGGGGAACCAGGTCCGGTCGTGCCAATACGGGGCGACCAGAAGGACCTGCTCCTTGTCCTCCTGATCCTGCACAATAGCTGTGCGAAGGCTCACTGGGGGACGCATATTTGCGTAGGCGAGCCGAGCGTGCCCTCGGTCAGGGAATACAAACAGGCTGCAGTGGGAAGAGTCGTGGGAGGCAACAAATCTCCTGCGCGTCGCCGAACTGTTCCCAAATCAGCTGGACCGACTGGGGGTGGAGTCTCCATTCTCCAGGAATTGGCTGAACCGTGAGAGCTCGTAGGCTGCACGGTCCAGTTCTCTCGGGATATGTACAGCACGAAGGACCTCAGATATTTCTGACTCCATAGAACGAGATGGCGGGCGAGTTAAGACATATGGTGGAAGCATATTGGATGATGTATGCTACTGACCGTGTAGTCTGACCGGACTAGTAACTGTTGACCCTTCAGCAACGTTTGGAAGCGGTGCAGGGCGAACCGTACTGCCAGCCACTCGAGGCAATTGACATGCAGGAGGCGCAGGGGTCCTGTCCAGGAGCCAGCGACTGCACGTCTATTGCACATGGCGCCCCAGCCCGTGGTGGAGGTATCTGTTGATACAACAACATGCCTGGAAACTCGTTCTAAGGGGCCATCAGCCTGTAGAATCGAGGTTCGACCACGGGCGAGGGACTGTAGGCAGGTCCAGAGTCACTGGGACCCGGAGCGTTCCCGAATGCCATGCCCATCTCGGGACTCGATCGCGAAGTCAGTGCTGAAGTGGTCTCATATGAGCAATCCGAGCTGCGTTACCGCTGCTGCAGATGCCATTTGCCCCAGGAGCCTCTGAAACAACTTCAGTGGAACCGCAATCTTGCTTTCAATTTAATGGAGGCAAGTCAGCATTGACCGTGGCGCCGCTGGTAAGCGGCAAACCGAGTCGAAAACCATACCGGCAAAAGAGATCCCCTGCACGGAGTTGCTCTTCTCCCAGTTGACCTGAAGGTCCAGACGGGCTACGTGCTGGAGCACTAGAACTCTGTGTTCGTACCCTGTTCTCGCGAGTGACTCGCGAGTCTGAGCCAGTCGCCGAGGCAGCTCAGGATGCGAACCCCTTGCTGCCTGTGTGGCGCAAGGGCTGCCTCGATAGACTTCGTGAAGTCGCGACGGGACAGAGCTAGCCCGAATGGGAGGAACGCGTACTGAAATGTCCAACCCCCGAAGAAGACCTGTAGGAACGGTCTGCGTCGAGGTAGGAGACAAGGAAGTAGGCGTCCTTCAGGTCGATCGCTGCAACCAATCTACTGGACGAACGCATTCGAGAAGGCGTTCGCTGCCAAAATCCTGAACAGAAGCCTGTGAAGGGATCGGCTCAGGACGGGCAGATCCAGGATGGGCGTAACCCACCGGTTTTCTAGGGTACAATGAAGTAAGGGCTCAGGAAGCCGGACTTCATTTCGGCTGGAGGGACAGGCTCGATCGCACCCTTCGCCAGTAGGGTGGCAACCTCCGCACGCATTACTGGGACAATGGGCCCTACCATGGTGAGCGGACTCCCTGGAAGCGGTGAGGAGCCTGCGCAAACTGAATCGCGTAGCCGAGCCTGATGGTTTTCGCATCCCGGTGGACAGTCCCGGAAGCTGAAGCCAGACTCCCAGGAACTGACCCGCGGGGGTCACTCAAACCACAGACGTACCCCGAGTGGGGCAGTGAGGCAGCGTGACTGGCCCAGTAGTGGGAGGCATAGTGTCTCGGTGTGGGAGCACAGCCAGTAGCTGCGTCCTGACAGAGGAGACCAGGGAAGGATGCGCGTTCCACTGGGGTCTGCTTTGAAAGGCTGGCGAGAGAGAGGGACGAGAGCAGCGCGACCCGGGGGCAGTGCACACTGCCATCACCAGTCTCTATGTCCTCAGAGATGGGGACACCAGTTCCTTCCAAGCGCCGCCAGCCCGGAAGCCAACAGCGAAAGGATTTTCCCTCGGCCCTCCACCGGGGGAAGGAGAGGCCCTGCTGCCATCCCCTGGAAAGAACTGGAACCCATCTCTGAGTTGTCCACCTCCAGCCTGGCGTTTAGTCAGGCTGTGGAGTGGATTGGGCGTCATCCTGCTACCTCCTCCACGACACAGCCCAGGTGAAGGCTGCTGCTAGGGCCGGGTGGGAGGGGGGAGGGCGCCCTCGGCGGCTGGATTAGTGGCGGCACGCAGCTCATTGAAGAGCCCTGGGTCGGCTCCACCCTTGTGCATGTGCAAAGGGGCGGCCTGCCCCATAGCTCTGCAGGACCACGCCACCGCGAGACGGGCCCTGAGGCTTCGGGAGGGTGCTTAGGATAGCCACGCCACGTCTAAGCACTCTGTGGACACCGTAGTGCGCAACAGAGTGCTCAACAGTGGGGGGGACCCCAGTGTACCCTAGGCCGCGGCCCCATCGAGGGCAGAGAAGGCCGAGCGGTCACGGGAAGCACGGGGACTTCGGGACCACGTGACCTCCTCATGCACCTCGGGGCGAATGCCATTGGGAGGCCCAACATCTGTCAGGTGCCGTCCCAAAAACCAAATGCGCAACCACGAGCACTCGTGACAGGGCGGAGTTCCACACCAGCCTGAGGCTTGCGGCTGCCGAGATAACATGGCTGTCAACTCTGGGTCAGATCAGGCAGCGCTGGCACACCCGAAGGTGGAGCACCGCCTAATCGTCATCCCCAAAGGACTCTAGCCCACCTTGAGATGCGGCAATCTAAATCTCGCTGCTATCTGGAGTGTGAACTGAACGAACGAGGCGTCAGAGACAGGCCGCTGTTTCAGTCCAGCACTCGCGAAAGCGGAGGGATGAACGTTGGGGGTCTTAATACCACAGCACAACCCTCAGGTCACCCTGGCCTCCAGCCAAAGTACCACCTCTCTCGGAGACGGTAGATTGGGGTGTGGCAGAGGCTCTCTCCTCACGGAGATCACTGAGTCTCGACCACAACATCACGATGGTCACATTCCCGCAGTGGGAACATGGCAGATCCACAAACACTGCCCGAACGTGCTGAAGCCCAAACACATCGAGCAGTGAAAGTGCCCATAGACAGCAACGGATATCGATCGCACCCGGAAGTGCGCAGGCGAACCGTATTGAAAAAGACGTACCACGTGCAAGCTCTTTTTGTGAGAGGAAAGCTCTGCAGAGTGCCGAAGCGCCCAGGGAAACACATACAGCTGTTGCAGATCACTGCGCAGATCAGCAGGCAGGCACTGTGAGATCGCTGGAACGTGCCATCACACCAAAACCCTGGAGAACCGCTCGTGTCGAAGACTGAAGAGAAGACTTCAGAAGTCAGGCTTGCAGGAGTGAAGAGATGCTCTTGGCTCCGAAGCAGAAACATAATGCGATGTTGCCAGCGTACTGCCTTTTATACCCACATAGTAGGGCGGAGTTACGCATGCAAATTCCGCATGCCCATGGCATTGGCACTGCCATTGGGCGTTTTCTAAGATCTCGAAGATGATTGGCTTCTAAGCGAAACCCCGATTCGTCAGTCACTGACGTTACTTGGAGTGACTGAACGAAAGGGAACTACAAGTAATGTTGGAAAATCAAGTGACTTTTGACTCTTTCTGAGTGATGTAATATTTTGGTTTCTGCAGAGCAGTAGAGATAAGATAAATAGTACTGCACATGGTGCATCAGCAGACTTTGATAGAAGGACATTACAAGCATGGTAAAACAAGAGAGACATAGCCCCAAAGATTGATGTTGTGGCAATAAAACTTTTGACAGAATTTATGTAACCTGAAGACAAATTAGCATTATGATAACATGAACTATGAATGCTTTTCAAAATACAAATTGTTTTAAAACAGCTTGAAAGGAAATTGATGATGACTTATTGTACAAAGAGATTATGGAAATGTGTAAGTTCTTGGTAAAATTATAAAAATATTTGGTGTAAGTGGCGAGGTAAGGCTAGTGAGTATTTGCAGATAAGTATCACTGCCAAATGACATAAATTTAAAGGTTTAAGATTTTATACTTTTGGAGCTTACGCCTAAAGAGTGTAATGGACAAGACACTGAGAAAAATTTACTTTAAAGGAAATCATAATTTTGAGTGTTTGTGATAACATGAGCTGAAAAGTGAATTTGATAAATACCAATTGGGTATTGGCTATGGTTAAGCATTATGTCACAAGATAAAGATATGAACAAGCTGATTGAATATGACACAGTTTTTTTAACATTAAGAATTTTATGTTTATGTTCATTTAAGTTAAAAATGATGTGGGCTATGATGAGTGAAAAATGCATTTGATGGAAATAGCAAGTGTGACAAAAAAGGTTTGATGTTTTATGACTGGATGTAATTGGATGGATTATTCTGTCTATTAATTTTTTGTTGTTGTTTATTTTTATTTTAGATCATTATTGAACATGAAAAAGGTCTGTGTTTTGGAAGGAGTGTATTTGGAAATACCTATTTTGAGTTATATATTTTGGGTATTTATGATGACATGGGGGGTTAATTTAGTATGTCCTTCTGAGGATGAATATGTGCTTATTTGTAAGCATTCAAGCCAATGACAAAAGCCAAATTATCCAAGATTAATAAAATTAATAATGGTTGAAGTTAAATCCTTGAAGAAGAGGATATTTTCTGTTTTTAAAAATGATAACCTGACAAGGGGGGAACATGGAAATTATGAAACAGGACTAAATTGGTAGCCCAAAATGTGGGGTGAAAGGACCCCAAAATTGGACTAAGGGGGGACTGAAAGAATAAATTCTGGAATTCACTGCCGCTTCAATATACCTGTAAATAGCCCAATTCAATTAATAATCAAAGCCTTAATTAATATTAATTCTCCTATTTATAATGATTAATTCCAGTTGATTTTACTCAATAGAGCCACTGATTGTTTGTTCTTCTTTCATGTTTTCTAAAGTTTGTGTTTGGTCTTTGAGTGGCGCCCGAGGGTCTGGTCTAGGGCTGTGTGATGTGTCACTAAACACTTGATAGCAACATGTTGTTGTGTGTTTGGTTTTTGGAGGTATCACACACCTATAACATTCTGGGAGAGCAGTAAAAGTGTTTGCTCACTTAGCCCGGCTTCCATAGATCAAATATGGATTTGTCTTTCATTTTTATTATATTTTATTCATTTTATATTTCCTTTTACTGAAACACTAAAAAATCAAGATGAATATTGTCTGTACCTCTCACTGAGAGAAAGCACATGTTATCAGTATGTTTTAAGAGCTTTGTTGATATGTAGTTAAGACTCTCCAACCTTGAGAGAGCTGTGATGCTCGGGAGCTTTTGGGTGTGTGCGTTGGATGATCTGTGCAGGCCCAATATTGAAGATGGACATTTTCTGCACACAACACCAGACGTGAAGACGCCTTTCTGCAACCTCCGAGGTCAACAATGATCTAAATGTAGTCATGAGGCAACAACTAGTCTTCCTAGTTTAGTGATATGCTCTGCTATCTATCCTTGTGTGGAAATTTACCATGACTGTGCATTTTCTCTGAGCCAATCAGAATCATACACCTTGAAGTAATGACGTGGCTAGACCTTGAAAACAGTATAACTGTTGGGACAATTGTATGTACGGTATGACGAGAGCGGTAGAGAGGAAGCGCGACCTACGAAATCCTTGTGAGACTTGAAGCTGGCTTCTGCTGATGCAAACTATTCTTCAGTAAAAAATTTCTTTAACTAATTGCACTCCCGACTCTTTGTCTTCATTATTCACTACTGGTCTCTGGGTCTAAACTGTTAACCCCTAACAACCTCCAAGCAGGACTGTTGCAAGGCCCCGATCTGGGGAAGGGGAAGGTCCCAATAAGAACAGTGGCCTCCATCATCCATAAATGGAATAAGTTTGGAACCACCAGGACTATTCCTAGAATAGCCACACAACCAAACTGAGCGAATGGGAAAGAAGGAGAAATGACCAAGAACCTAATGGTCACTCTGACAGAGCTCCAGTGTTTCTCTGTAGAGAGAGGAGAAACTTCTTGAAGAAAAACCATCTCTGCAGCACTCCACCAATCAGGCCTGTATGGTAGAGTGACCAGACGGAAGCCACTCCTCAATAAAAGGCCACCTGGTGTTTGGCAAAAGTCATCTAATGGACTCTCAAACCATGAGAGACAAAATTATCTGGTCTGATGAAACAAATATTGAACTCTTTGGCCTGAATGGCAAGCGTCATGTCTGGAGGAAACCAGGTACCCCTCATCACCTGGCCAATACCATCGCTACAGTGAAGCATGGTGGTGGCAGCATCATGCTGCGGGGATGCTTTTCAGCGACAGCAATTGGAAGACTAGTCAGGATCAAGTGTTACGACCTCTCATAGAAAATATCGACTCACAAGAGAGGAGAGGTTACGCAACATAAACAAGAACGCATAGGCGGCGAAATCAAGCAAATCAATTTATTCACACATAACAGACACTACAATGAGAACAAACATATCAACCAAGTAATGAATTTAACAAAACGGAGAACATCTAACAAAAGAGAACAAACAATGGAAAAGAAATAAGACACATGTTTGCTGGCTAGCCCACAAGATCTGTTGTCACTCTTCTTTCTCTTCCTTGTTGGCATCTTTATCAGGCAGCTCCTTTAATCAGCTCCTTTTAATCACAAACAGGTGTCTCCACCTAAGAGATAGCGTGCACGCGCGCTCCAGAGCAGACACGCCAAGAAAACAAGGGAAGGGCTAAACAAAGAAGACACGGACACAAACCAACTGTAACACAAGGGAAAGATGAATGCAGAAATGTACAGAGACATCCTTGATGAAAACCTGCTTCAGGGTGCTCTGGACCTCAAGACTGGGGTGAAAGTTCTTCTTCCAACAGGACAATGACACTAAGCACACAGCCATGATAACAAAGGAGTGGCTATAGGACAACTCTGTGAATGTTCTTGAGTGGCCCAGCCAGAGCCCCGACTTCAACCCAATTGAACATCTCTGGAGAGATCTGAAAATGGCTGTGCATCGACGCTCCCCATCCAACCTGATGGAGCTTGAGAGGACCTGCAAAGAAGAATAGGAGAAACTGCCCAGAAATAGGTGTGCCAAGCTTGTATCATCATACTCAAAAAGATTTGAGACTGTTATTGGTGCCAAAGGTGCATCAACAAAAACTGAGCAAAGGCTGTGAAAGGCTGAATGTACATGTGATTATATATATTTTTTATTTTTATTTTAAGAAATTTGCAAAGATTTCAAACAAACTTCTTTCATATTGTCATTATGGAGTATTGTTTGTAAAAGATGGGGAAAATAATGAATTTAATCCATTTTGGAATAAGGCTGTAACATTAAAAAATGTGGAAAAAGTGAAACGCTGTGAATACTTTCCAGATGCACTGTACTTTACCTCACACAACAGGAAAAGCAAAATATCTCCAGGAAATGCATGAAGACCTTGCTCCCTAATAAACACACAGTTATGAACGGCTCACAGGTGAAGTTAAAAGGTTTATGGTTTTAGAAGGTTTTTAAAAGGTTTAAGATTTTATGTGCATACGACCCACACTTATGCACACACTTTCCCATATGCATTTTGCTCAAATAAAGTGACATTTAATGGTGTCTATTTTCATCTGCACACTGTCTTCTGCTGTAGATCCTCTTAAAAATGATGCCCTTTTACAAAGTCTTGATGTTGTTTTATGCTCTGCTAGAACAGGTTTTCCTGCTTGAATGTTGATTATTTTCCCCATATTCTCCATCCTTGCAGCTCATCTCCCAGTCTGTCAGTAATAATCATAGACAGGAAAAGAAATGGACACAGCGACCCCATAGACTTCAACAGAGAAAAGCAAAGTCAATTAGAAGCACTCACTTCCTGATGGCTGAGAGTACTGCGCAGCATCAGACTGAGTATTACGACGTAGACGTGACGTGACGTGAGCAACCTGTCTGTCAGTTGTAGAAATTGTGAAAAGTGAAATCTGAATCACCGATTCTTGCAGAGACGGAGAGCGTGAGCAGGAGCAACTATTGGTAAGTATACTGATTAATTATTTTGTCATTTTGCATAGTATTTATATATTTTACAATTTAACATAAAAGATTTCCTGTGAGCTTCTCCTCCCATCTATACAGGTCTATACGGTAATTTCTCTACTGTACAACAGAGAGTCACGTGGTTATGACACAATCTTTAGCCTATTTTTTCAAAAAACGGCTTCTACGGGGCTTCTCTGTTACTATGATAGTGTAAGTTACAAGGTAATGGAGCCTTTTATACATTGTCGTGTTTCTTTAGAAATAAACAATGGACAAATGGAGTCTTTAAATGCATCAGATGTAAAGTAATTCACTGTCAAAGTGACACCAAAATGAATGGGAGTCAATGGGAAGCTAACAGCAGGTGATGGCTTGGTTAGCAATGGCTGCCCCTATGGAAGGTACGCTTTCCGGGGGCTGGATTACCCCCTTTGTAATGCTCTGTTTAGTTCCTGTCTCTATAAAGCCCCTCCTTCTGAAAAGCACATTGTGCTCTGATTGGTCGGCTGGAGCAGTGTGTTGTGATTGGTCAAGCACTTCCAGCATGTTTGGGAAATGTCCCACCCTTTACCACAACCACTAGTATCAACACACTACTAACTACCAAAATTATTTATTCTGCGTATCAATTATTTAAATTAGTAATATTGTTAATATTGTCACTGATATAGAGAAGAACTCTCGATGGAGGGACATTTTCATGCTCAAACAGCAACATTACACACTAAAGAGAGATCAACATGGATGACAAAAAGCATGAAAGCTCCTCTTTAAATAATCATGTCTGAACTTGAAGGCCTACATCCAGACATCTTCATTTAACACTGATGTGACAGTATTTGAATACCAATGTGTACACATTTAGATTGTGTGCTTTATACATTTATACTATATCCTTCAAACTTGATGTATAACGATGATTCTGCACTTTTACATACCTGACTGTATTCACCTCCACAATGGGACTGAAGAGGAAGAACCAGTTCCCTTTCGAGGGAACTCACACTGCGTCGGGACGACGATTTGGGGATGCTCCCTAAGCATCAGCGAATCTGAAGTCTGAATAAACACTAGTCCAATCCGATTGGTCGTGCGTGATGACGTCATTGTGACGGCGTACCCGGAAGTATAAAAGGGGAGCCAGCGCATAATGGCGGCAGTTATTGCTCTTCAGCATAGCGCTCTCTGTGATTGTCTGTCTATTTACTGTTGTTTGTCCAGTTGTGCAAGTGTGTGAAAGAAGTAGGCGAGAGAAAGCAAGAGAGTTTAAGCAGTGTGTGCATCCGTGTCCCCGCTACATTTCGGGCTCGGATGCACACCTGCTTTGTGTGCAATGCCTGGGTGTTCAGCATGCTCGGGCGGCTCTCGAGGAGCCGCCAGAGCGTTGTGAGAGCTGACACTCAGGCTGCTCCGCCTCGGCTGGCCGTGTTCGATGAGGCCGGCCAGCCTCGTGAGCCCCGTGGATCGGTCCCGCATTCGCCGAGGCGGTGCGGCGAGACCAGTCATGGGGCTCACGGATGGACATGTCAGCGAGACTTGGGACTGCTGAGGCATCTTCCCAGTCTTTGTCTGTCAGTTCAGATGTTCTCCTTCCCGTGTGGAAGCTCGCGATGCGGCTTCTTCCCCGGCGGAGGACCCGATGTGAACGGTCTGATTCTGTGGAATTAGACGTGCTCAGCATCGGGCAGTCGGGTTATAACGAGCTCGCCACTTCTTATATGCAAGACTCAATCTCACGATTGCCGGGGCAGCGTGCAGGTATGGGTCTGCTATTAAGGTGAACACACGCGATCGGGTGTGCATGGAATACTGGTTGACGATAAAACAGTATTGCCTGATGATTAGGCTGCATTTAAGTCTGAGGATTTAAATGAAATATTATTAGACTCTAAGGAGTTAGATATTCAGCCTGTCATTCAGACCATGTTTCACCGTGATACTGTTTGGCTTTTTCTCGAGCGATGAAAGCCAATTGTACTATGATCGGAGTTGAACCACGTTGCTGAGGCAACGTGTGGTTTATGAGTCCGTATAAATACAATAAAACAGTGTCGCCTGAGGATTATGGCTACATTTAATTCTGAGGAATTAAATAAAATATGATCTGACTTTGAGGAGTTAGATATTCAGCCTATCATTCAGACCATGTTTCACCTTATTGTGGCTGTATTTAATTCCAAGGAATTAAATTAAAATATTATCTGACTTTGAGGAGTTAGATGTATTTTTATTCAGCCTATCATTCAGACCAGGTGACTTGTCTGGATATTCATCTAGGTGGAGCCCTCCTGAAGTTGATGTCGTTCTCGCCGCCTTGTGGCCTGCGGGACACATCAGTTTCAGGCAATTGCTATTCCCAGTGTCCGCCCTAGCGTGCGGCCCTGTAGAGCTGCTCCCTTAGATGAGGCTCCCGCAAAGGGGCAACTGAGGTTGCTTCTTCCGCTGGCGCTCTGGGAAATCGATGTGGTAATCCCGCCTATGACGCCGGGCCACATCGATTTCCCGCAACGCACGCTGCTCCAGCCGCCTCTGAAAAGACCTGCGGCTGGGCAGCTCGCGTCCGCACACAGAGGCTCGTTCCCAACTACTCCCTGCCGGTCAGCCGCTTCAGGGGTTGGGGACGAGGCTCGTAACACCCGACGCCCCCTCTCCCGGGTCGGAGCGATCGAGGTCGCCTCCCCTGTGGAGTTTTCAGGAATCGATGCTGTGCTCCCGCCATCTAGTATGCTTCGGGCCACATCGTTTCCCCGCGCACGCGTGCTGCACCAGCCGCCTCTAGCAAGACTTGCGGCTGTCCAGCGAACGCGTACGCACACCGAAAATCTTTCTCGATTTCGCCCTGCCGGTCGATTTCGCCCTGCCGGCCTCGAGAGGCTGGTTCCCTTAGCAGATTATCTTGGCGCAGGGTTATGCCTCAGGAAGTTCACTCCCCGTTGGTAAGGAGGCCACAGAATGTGCTCCTCCGCCAGACAGGGAGTCCGGGTTTTACAGCCGGCACTTCATAGTTCCTAAGAAGGATGGCGAGTTGCGTCCAACTTTAGATCTGAGGTACTTGAATCGTTCTCTGAGGAGATTCAGATTCAAGATGCTTACAGTTCCTCCGTTGTGATTCAGATCCAGTCTGAGGACTGGTCTGTCACGACGGGTCTAAAGAGGACGCATGCTTCCCTGTATCCATCCTTCTGTGTCACAGGAAGTTCCTGAGGTTCGCTTTTGGGGGCAAAGCGTACCAATATCGGGTTCTTCTATACGGCCTAGCCCTTCCCCTCGCGAAGTAAGTGGTAGCAGCAGTTCGGCATTGAGGTGTCGCCTGGGTGCTCTCACTGCTTGGGGTTGAGACTCTACACGCAGTAGCGTGTTGACGCCTTCCCAGAGAACTGTGTTCCTGGGAGTTGTATGGGATTCTCTACGTTGTGGGCACAATTGTCTCCCGCACGTATCGACTCCATACGGGCGGTGGTCTCTAAAATGAAGCTAGGCCACAGCATCACTGTGAAGCAGTTTTAAGGACTGCTGGGGCTCATTGCGGCGCGCCCAACAGAATATCTTTTGGCCTGCTGCACGAGACCCTTACAGTGGTGGCTGGAAATCAGGGGGTTTTCCTCGAGGGGAAAACCATTCTGTATGATCAGGGTAACGCGCAGATGCCTTCTCCTAGTCATATGGAAGAAACCTGGTTTCTGTCCCAGGGGCCAGTGTTGGGAGCATCACGCTTGCCGGAAGACCGCTTCAACGGATGCCTCCTCACTGGCTGGGACGTGGTCATGGCGGCCGCTGCGAGAGGTCTGTGGGAGACCCGGCATTTCTCCTGGCACATTTATTGCCTGGAAATGCTGGCGGTCTACAAAGCTCTGAGGGGCTTTTTCCCAGACCTCCGCGGCCACCATGTCCTGATACAGAAGTAAACCAGGTGACTTTCCTTGAGGGGAAATCCATTCTGTATGATCAGGTAACGCGCAGTGGCCTTCGCTCCTAGTCATATGGAAGGAACCTTGGTTTCTGTCCCAGGCCAGTGTTGGGAGCGCCCTGTTGCCGGAGATCCGCTTTCAACAGACGCCTCCTCACTGGTTGGGGCGCGATCATGGACGGCCGCTGCGAGGGGCCTATGGGAGGGCCGCCATTCCTCCTGGCATATAATTTGCCTGGAGATGCTGGCGGTCTACAAAGCTCTCAGGAGCTTTTTCCCAGACCTCCGCGCCAACATGTCCTGGTGCGGACAGACAATACGCCTGTCGTAGCGTACCTCAATCATCAGGAGGGTTCAGGTCGCGCCTCTGTGCAGACTGGCGCATCTAATCCTCCTGTGGTCCCAAGGGAAACTGTTGTCCATCAGGGCAATGTATGTCCCGGGGGTCCAAAATCAGGGAGCAGACATCCTGTCGAGGCAGGGGCTGAGGCCCGGGGAGTGGCGACTCCACCCAGAGGTGGTGGAGGCCATATGCAAGAGGTTCGCCCAGTGGAAGTGGACCTATTTGGCCTCGAGAGACGCCCCACTGTCCACTGTGGTTCTCCCTCACGCATCCAGCCCCTCTGGGGTTGGATGCCATGGTGCAGACGTGGCCGAGGCTGCGTCTGTGCGCATTTCCGATTGCTCTGCTCCCGGAGTCCTGGAGAGGGTCCGCCAACAAGGGGTCAGCCTACTTCTGGTAGCACCCTGTTGGCCGACCCGGCATGGTTCTCGGATATCATAGCTCTGCTGGCAGGTCATCCATGGCAGATTCCTCTGAGGAGGGATCTCCTGTCTCAGGCGGCGGGTACAATATTTTACCCCGGCCCGAGATTTGGAACCTTTGGGTCTGGCCCTGAGGGGCCAGGTACCTAGAGGCTGGCCTGTCGGCAGAGGTGGTAGAGACGTTACTCAGTTCCAGGGCTCCGCCTACAAGGAGACTGTACAGCCTCAAGTGGAATGTATTTTCCACTTGGTGTAGAGCGTGAGGTGGACCCAGTTAACTGCCCGGTGGCTTCAGTGCTGGAGTTCCTCCAAGATCGCTTCTCTGCGGGTCTAACCCCGTCCACACTCAAGGTGTACGTGGCTGCCATTGCGGCTTTCCACACTCCTACGGGTGATGGGCCTTTGGGTAGGCACCAGTTGGTTGTACAGTTCCTCCGTGGGGTTCGGAGGATGAGGCCTGTGGCTCAATCCAGAGTTCCAACTTGGGATCTGGCAGTGGTTCTCGGAGGGCTGGCTGAGGCCCCTTCGAGCCATTGAGTCGGCTGAGCCAAAGAACCTGACCCTTAAGGTGGCTTTTCTCCTCGCTATTACCTCTCTCAGGAGAGTGGGTGACCTCCAGGCCTTGGCGGTAACGCCAACTTGCCTGGAGTTTGCCCCGGTGGAGTAAAGCCATCTTACACCCTAGGCCAGGCTACGTGCCTAAGGTCCCATCAAGGGTGGTCAGGTCTTTGGTCCTACAGGCATTCCATCCTCCGCCTCACGTGACGGCGGAAGAGGAGAGACTTCACCTGCTCTGCCCGGTTAGGGCACTCAGAGTGTATTTGGAGAAGTCAGCACAGTGGAGGAGGTCCCAACAACTGTTGGTGTGTTTTGCTCACCCAAGAAAGGATTGCCTGCGTCTACTCAGACAATCAGTAATTGGATTGTCCAGGCGATAACCATGGCTTATCAGGTGCGCAGTTTGCCTTCACCTATGGCCGTGAGGGCTCATTCCACCAGAGGCATGGCCTCTTCGGTGGCCCTCCTTTCTGGGGTCCCCTTGCAGGATATCTGCGGCGGCGGGGTGGGCTACCCCACACACTTTCATTAGGTTTTATAGCCTACATCTCCCTACGACGCCTGGCGCTAGGGTGCTCCAGTCCTAGCTGTGCCCGGTCTCCGGCTTCACACTAGGGCAGGCGCTACCCTCGGTGTGGCCTAGTGGGTACTCGTTCCCCAAATCGTCGTCCCGGACGCAGTGTGAGTTCCCTCGAAGGGAACGGCTCGGGTTATGTATATAACCCTTGTTCCCTGAGAAAGGGAACGAGCACTGCGTCGCGTCGCCACACCTCGCACGCCTGGAGCGCATGCTTCAGAGCAATAGCTGCCGCCATTATCGCCGGCTCCTTTATACTTCCGGTATGCGCCGTCACAATGACGTCATCACGCACGACCAATCGGATTGGACTAGTGTTTATTCAGACTTCAGATTCGCTGATGCTTAGGGAGCATCCCCAAATCGTCGTCCCGACGCAGTGCTCGTTCCCTTTCTCAGGGAACAAGGGTTATATACATAACCCGAGCCGTTCTTTTGATACAACAACAATTACAACAGATACAATCCCCATGACTGACTGAGGACAGGAGGCGTGCAGATAAGTCCAGACAAGTAGCCCATTTTTGTAAGATTTACGATACATGCACATACAGTGCATATATAGGAAAGTATTCACAGCGCTTCACTTTTTCCAAACTTTGTTACAGCCTTATTCCAAAATGGACTAAATGTATTATTTTCCTCAAAATTCAACAAACAATACGCCACAGTGACAACATGAAAGAAGTTTGCTTGAAATCTTTGCACATTTATTAATTTACAAATATAAGCCCCGTTTCCACAATTTGTACCAGGAACTTTTTTTACAGGAACTTTTTTTCCCCCCAGACCTGCTACTGTCTGCGTTTCCACCGCGGTCTAAAGTACCGTGAAGATTAGGCAAATTATTAGTCTGGTGATGTAGGATTGCGCGCGACTGCTCCTCCCAGTCACCGACGGACAGTAATACTTTTTGCGTGACACTGTATGCAACAATAACAAGTATGGAGGAGATTCAAGGAGCGCTGCTTTTGCTGGTTATGTACTGTTTTACTAAAAAGGTAGCCTAGTTAACAAAACGGCGGAAAAGAGAGCACTGATACTAAAGCGTATTCTGCTTTAAGTGTGTAAAGCTAGATTTAAAATAAGACAACGTATGTTATTATCAGCTATTATGGACATTGACAGTGAGATGGCGAGACGAACGCGCGCCACCGGACAGAAAGAGCAATACTTTTAAAAATGCCGATTGAAATAAAATTCTGCGTGAACTCAACCAATCAACATGTTCAGCGCCCAAGTTCCACCCCCCGAAAGTTCCTGAACTTTGAAAAAGTACTACCTCGCGAGCAGGGACTATCGGAGGGGGAAATATTTACCCGGAACTTCATTTAGACCCTGGTTCCTGCGGTGGAAACACACAGAGTACCACCTCAAAGTTCCTAGTTCCTGGGGAAAGTTCCTGCGGTGGAAACGCGGCTATATTCACAGCCTTTGCTCAATACTTTGTTGAGCATGTTTGGCACCAATTACAGCCTCAAATCTTTTTGAGTATGATGCTACAAGCTTGGCACACATTTTTTTGGGCAGTTTCTCCCATTCTTCTTTGCAGGACCTCTCAAGCTCCATCAGATTGGATGGGGAGCGTCGATGCACAGCCATTTTTTGTTCAATCGTGTTCAAGTCTGGGCTCTGGCTGGGCCACACAAGGACATTCACAGAGTTGTCCTATAGCCACTCCTTTGTTATCTTGGCTGTGTGCTTAGGGTTGTTGTCCTGTTGGAAGAGGAACTTTCACTCCTGTCGGAGTCAAAGTACTCTGGAGCAGGTAATGCTGCCACCACCATGCTTCACTGTACAGATGGTGCAGGTGATGAGCGGTACCTGGTTTCCTCCAGGCATGACGCTTGCCATTCAGGCCAAAGAGTTCAATATTTGTTTCATCAGACCTTTGCCCTCATTTATCAACAGTGCATAGAAAAGGTTCTAGATTTGAAATTCAGAATGTTTCTAAGTACAAGAAAATCCGTATTTATCAAACGTGCGCACAGTTCTTATGCACATGAGTAAGCAATCATTGTTGATAAATCCCACATGTGCGTAGGTACCATGCACGTTCACGGTCATTAGCAATCAGAAACGCCTCTATTTACCCATATATGGTGACAAAACTTCCCTTTAAAAATCACGTGATTGTGTTTTTTCCTCACCGCAATAATGGCAAAGAGAGCAAAAAAGAGGAACTACACAAACACAGGTACTGGTAGATGAATTAGATGAGAGAAGTGTAGATGAGAGAAGTGTCACTGAAATGTGTAGATGAGAGAAGTGTCACTGAAATGTAAAAAAAAAATGTTTTGACATTAAAGTATTGGCTAAAAAACGTGTCACAGCACACAGACGCGAATTGTCCGCAACTGGAGGAGGACAGACAACAACGGAACTTTCCCCTTTGGACAACCGCATAGCCTGCATCATCGGTGACACAGCTCTGTCCGGGATTATTAAGGACGGTGACACTGACACTCACGCAACACAAAAAGCACCCAGAGTGAAGGTAAAACAAACCAACTGGAATAGGCTACTGTTTGCAAATATTTTATTTCAATTTGTAAAACGTTTCAATTATTTTTTTTTTAGGATAAACTCAATTAAATTAATGTGAACATGTGTGTCCTTAATAGCGACACCTATTGTGCCCGAGGAGGCGGGCCTGTCAATTGCCCCTTCCATGCACTGTGCACCAAGAGTGTTGAGCGAGGCGGTGCTACAAAATCAAGAGGAAACAACAAAAACCATTATTGACCTAAAGGGTGAACTGAGCAACCTAACAAATGTATTGGTTCAAATCAAGAGTCTCTGAAACAGATTGCCTCTTGCTAATAAACCATAAACCGTTGACTTATGTGATTTCAGTTCTTTGTTCCCACCAAGCTGCAAAACACAAAATGAAATAAATCTCCAATGTTTCTGAGCTCAGACTCACCTAAAATGTCTGTATGATCCTCTGTCTAGTCTGAATGGCAGTGGCATTAGGGGGTGGCAGGGGCACTGCATCGGGCATAGGGCCGTCTGTTCTGGGGGGTTCCTGCAGAGGGATGCCCTGTGTGATGGCCAAGTTGTGTAGCACACTGCAAGCCATGATGATTTTGCACACTTTTTCTGGCTTATACTGCAGTGTCCCCCCTGTGCTTGACAGACACAGCCATCGTCCTTTCAGCAGGCCTATTTCGCGCTCAACTGTGCCCCTTGAGCGCGCGTGAGCACGGTTGTAGGCCTGTTCCTGCTCAGTCCTCGGGTTGGTTAGGGGGGTCATTAGCCATGGCTTTAGGGGGTAACCTTGATCACCTAATGATGAGATCATTTTAAATTCACCAATGAGCCAGCCATCCTCAACAGCACCTTCTTGGAGACGCACACCCACAGAGCTGTTCTGCATAATGAATGAGTCATGTGTTCCTCCAGGCCACCGGGCGATTGTCACGTTAACAGAATGAAACCCTTTTCTATTTATATAATTAAATTCGTTGGTTGATGGTGCTTTTGTGGCGATGTGGGTGCAGTCTATGGCTCCAATTATGTTTGGGAATCTGGCGATAGAATGAAAGCCCCGTTTTATTTCAGCTTGTTTAGGATTTAGGTACTGGAACTGGATGTAGGTTGGGGCCAAGAAAATAATTGCCTCCAGCACCGCCGTCATGATCCTACTCACTGATGGCCGGGACATACCACATAAGTCTCCAACCTCACGCTGAAATGTGCCTAAATAGCTAAAAATCCAAGGGTGTACAGGAGTTGAATGTGCACGGGAATGGCTTTTGTCCGATTTGTTCCCCTCTCCAACATTGGTCCTAAATCACGACACAAATCCAGCAGTACATTTTTGGGAAAGCGGTACCTACTTAGAAGCCTCTCTGTGCTCTCGCCAAACAGATCAGCACGATCTTTGAAAACACTCTCTGCGGAGCGCATTGTTTGCCAAGTCTTCCAATAACACAAGATAAGCCATTGCACTGAAAAAAAAAACATTTGTCACTGTCTTTTATAGGGTTTGAAACCAATTACGCATCGTGTTTAAAACAACTAAAAATTATAAATTGAGTGTTTTATAATTAATTGAAATACAGGACATATGTAGATTTCGTAATGCATTCTGTGACAATCTTAAATGGTTTTTATGTGTAATATCTCTATTCTACCACTAGATTCTCTGCGTAAGCATGCTCAGAGGTGTGCTTATATTTACACACATTTCTACGTAAAAGTATAAGTTGGTAAATCCCACACTTTGCGTGAAACTGTTCTTACGCACTCACTACGCACAGATCTGTGCGTACGCACCATTGATAAATGAGGACCCAGATCATTTTGTTTATCGTGGTCTGAGAGTCTTTCAGGTGCCGTTACGCAAACTCCAGGTGGCCTTTTCTGAACCCTTCTCCAGATCTGTGCCACAATATAATCCTGTCTTTGAGGTCTACAGACAATTCATTGGACTTGATAGCTTGGTTTGTGCTCTGACACTGTTAACTGTGGGACCTTATATAGACAGGTATAATCACCTTACCAAATAATGTCCAATCAACAGAATTTACCACATTTGGACTCCAATCAAGTTGTCGATATTGTGCACTGTTAACCTGAATAAATTGGCAAAACTCATAAAAAAAAAAATAAAAAAATTTGGGAATCAGATACATAATTATTATAATTTTTTTAAGTTAAGAAATGTAAAGTTTAAGCAAGCAGAACTTGCAGATTTTTTGTTTGTACTCGTACATTTTAACTGCACTTAACTTCAAATATTTGAGTAAGCTTGTACATTTCACTTAAAATGATCAACTTAAATATTTTAGTAGCGGCACTTGGCTAGCTTTAACTAGCTTATTCAATAAATGCTACCTTGCTAATTGGTTATACAAAGTTTTAGTAGTATTAGCATAGCACTTTCTCTATGAGTACAGCAATATAATGCTTTTAACCTCCACTCGTCACTATGATGGAAACAGTTCAGTGAACCTTATATTCGAGTGAAACGGCTTCTGGAAGAAGAACAAATGTATCAGAGAAGAGATGAAGAGGGAGCGCAAGATATTCTGATTTAAGATTACCAGGAACATGAATTTAAACAATAATGATGTGCACATATTAGTAAATGAGCAGTATTTCATTATTAATTATTCATTATTATAATACATTTCTGTTTTCTTTTTTTTAAATAGGACATTGCATTTGACATTTCCTGCTTGCAAAATATATTTTGACCCATCGGACTAAAGTGCTTCAAACTCTATGATGCCAAACACTGGTTTCTTTGTTTACATCTGGTTAGTTACTGAAAGTAATCTCCAGTGCTGAATGCTGCTACCCAGGTGTGATGAGTAACAAGCTCCTCTGAGATCAATCGTGAACAGAAGCACGGATAGTCTCTTCAATGCAAGCAATAAAATCTCTGTCTCTCTCATTTCCTTCCACTCTTTCCCTGCAGCTGTCTGAGACTCGACTCTGTACAAAACCAATGCAATCAAAAATACTTGCCATGCAAACTGACAATAAACCTCCTTATCTGACATCAACTGTGTTGGCTTTCCTTTTCTTGTTTTCTTTCTTTCTTTTGACTTATGGAACTATGAAGAAAAAAAACAAAAAAACATAATTTAATCCCAGACTAGAGGAAAATGTGAGTGCTATATTGCTACATGATGCTACAGTGTTGTGAGTGGTTGCCAAAGGGTTTCTAGGGTGTTCTGGGTGGTTGCTAAATTCATGTAATGTGTTGAGGTATTAGTTGATTTGTCTGACTCAGACATTCCACTATGTGTGAAAGAATGACAGACATCATGATATGTGTGAGATAGTGTTGAGATAGTGTTATGATATTAAAATGTAAAAAATATTTTAGTTGAAATGCAAGCTAACTGTTAATCCCTTAATATTTCTACCTTTTTCTCTAGGTATTATCCTTATAAAAAGGATTTACATATAATAAACTTCAGATGTTCAAGTTTAGCCAGATCTATTCATTTTTAAAGTTACAGGTAGGCCACTACAACAATGAATGACCCACTGGAAATCAATCAACGCTTGTCATAGTTATATCATAATGAATGCAGCTACAATAACACACTTTGTGTGCTAACAGGGCGCGTGCGTGACTCATCAAAAAGTGAAGGTATATAATAGAAGCCTCGTGCACATTTCTGTGTTCACTGCACTTCAGGAGCAGCTCGCGCGCACAGCCTTCAAACCGCACTCTATCATACTTCACGAGTAAGTAGCTTATCTACAGCTCACATGCACATTTGAGATCACCTTTAAGTATGTGGGAAGAGTGGGGTAAGATGAACCATTTTTTTACTTATGTGGTCCTTTCAGGATGTTTCCTGTCTTTATAAATGATCAGAATACATCTATGACAAAGGTTTCTTAAAATATGGCTCCTTATAAAAAAGTGTTCCTGAGGCTCAATTTACCCTAGATTTAGGGTAATTTGGATCCGAGTCAGTGGGTAAGTTGCACCATCTGGGAGTAAACTGACCATCTTACTGAATCTGAACCTGTGGAATTTTAAAGATAATTTGCCTATTTTAAGAACTAATGAAAAAAAAAAATGTCCTTTTACAAATAGTCATATTTCTTTCATTAAAGCTAATTTAAACAACATAAAACCAACCAAAGTTCAATATCTTTGATTGTCTGCATTTCTAAAACAATACGCGGGCCGTATGGGGCTTATGGTCATTTACAATAATTTAAAACGCCAAAGGTGCTTAGGCCTACTCCTTGCTTATTTGAGGGAAAAGGAGGAGAATAAACGGCACATAAAGAAAGAGAAGCTGTTATACCTTTTATTTTACGTTATTTGTATATTTGGAAATGTATTTGGTATTAATGTATTCTTACACTCAATGGACTGAAAACTAGCTAATGCTAGAAAAGCTGCTGATGATGCATAACATTTGCGGATAAATAATGAGCAATGACTTACTTTAATAAACGATTTGGTTTTTAATGCATGACTTCCATAATCCTGCATCTGTAGCGGCTGCCATGTTGTTTTGCGGGCTATGTGACGTCAGAACTCGTAACTGGGAGTACATCGATCTAGTACGAGCTCACGGGTGGGAAGTCACGGGTTTGACGGCCTTTCCAGTGCACTTTCACGGGTAGAAGGTTGGAAAAACACGGGTTACGGACATTACATTGAAATTATACCAGTTTATACATCAGATATTTACCTTAACTACAGTGCCTTATGGTGGGGTAAGTTAAAATGCTGGCTCAATTTACCCCACAGCATTTGGCTCACTTTGCCCCAATGATGCCATTTTGGACAAAACTAGCTAGCTTACCAATTCAGGCTAATATTTAGCTAAATGATTTACATAATTTTATACATTGCTAAATCCCCAAAATGGATCATAAATATTTTTAGCCAAAAATATTTTTTTGGTGCCATAAACTCTTCCCATGTGCGTTTCCCTTTCACAGTCTGGCAGAAATGATGGGTGGTTCCAAAATATATGGTCACATGACAATAAAAGTGTAAGGTTGCCAAGATAAAGGGGGTGGGTCAACTTACCCACTGGCTTATCTTACTCCACTCTTCCCTACTGTATGACCATGCATATTAGTGTCGGATGCATTTCTTCACTTGCAAATATTTGCATTGTGCTGCTACAAAAAAATATTTATGGTGTCGTCACAGTCAGCAGTGTTTCTGAAGACACTCACAGCATCTACTTGAGTAGATCTTTTTAAATAGATCTACTCAAGTCAATTCAATGCAAGCATATTAAAACTGTGCTGCATAGGTTTTTGGTACAGCAATATATGCAGATCGTATTTTCATGCATTTCACATAACTTGACATTACTTTTTTTTTAATCTTATGTACAAAATATGTGACCACAATGAATGGAGGCAAATGTTACGTTAATGTTAATGTTTAAATGCTCGTGCGGTGTGGATGGAGCACTACTAGTATGCAATTAAATATTCAATATAAGTAACTAGCATGCAAATCTGCCTTTACAATCACTGTTATACATTTGTTTTAGGCTGATTTCATATGTTATGCAATGTCCTCTCTTGACTGTTTTACTTTTTTTTTGCAGTGGCTCCCTACACACTCACGTACTTCGCGATCAAAGGTGTGTATGAAAGGCTGTTTCTTAATCTTGCATGATGCATGTCTGTCTCAAAGTTTGTCAGTGTTATAATGCAATGGAGCTGCAAAAAAAGCGCAAGTTGTATGCAACACAAGCCAAATGCAACTATTAAAGAGCTCTTATATTTTAGTAATTGACTGAATAGGTATGCAACTTTATAACATACATATCATAGTATAGCTTATTATTTATGCTACTAGAATGCTCAACTGCATGAATGCACTCTCTGTTGAGAGAATATTCTTCGGTCCACTTGGCTTCCTGCATGTTCTCTGAGCCAGCTCTTGCTTGTCCAATCAGACATTTGTCTGAAGGCATTTGCCCTAGATTGGGAAGGAGGAATGAATGGCAGTGAACTTTTTTTTTCAGTGTGTATTCACTGATTCTAAATTGGCAAATTGCTACACCACTCTTCAATCATTGAATGTGAAGTTGTTGCCTGTAACCACAGACAAAGGCCTAGTCCACACGTACACAGGTATTTTTATAACCAGAGGTTTTTTTTTCTGCTCCGTTTTAAAAAACAATCGCGTCCACACAAGCATGGTTTAAAAAAAAATTCTTTCCACATGAGAACGCGAAACCACGCTATGATTGGCTGCCTGATTTCCACATGGGTCCCATCCACGGCACCGAAGCACTGAGGGATGGGTTTACTTTAGACCCAGAGACATGTAACCGTATAGGGGCAGGGCCCAAGTGGACTGTAACAGCTTCACACACTTGCTTTATATCTCGTATTATTGCTTTCTGAATCTGACGCCTCTGTTCTGCAATACAATGGCAAACCGTGCATGTATCTGTATAAATGTGATAAGTGCTGTTAGCAGAGTTATTAAAAGCTACGTCTGCCAAATAGACACCACTCATGTAATCAAAAGAGATAACGGCGCACAATCTGACGTCAAACCAAGGAGAAAACAGCGCACAGCCAAACCGCGTAGAAAAAGCTGCGGTTTTGAAAATACCCGTGTTCGTGTGGACAGGGCCTAAAGCAGTGGTTTTCAAACCTGTCCCAGAGGCACCCCAGCCCTGCACTTTTGTGTGTCTCCCTCATTTAGCACACCTGATTCAACTCATTAATAGAGACTGCAAGACATAAAAAATGTACAGGGCTGTGGTGCCTCCAGGACAGGTTTGACCACCACTGGTCTAAAGCATGGTGGGTAGAGTAGCCAAAATCTGTACTCAAGTAAAAGTACAAGTACTTACAGAAATATTTACTCAAGTAAAAGTCACAATCGTAATGGTTACTTGAATAAGAAAGTATTCGATGAAAAAACGACTCAAGTAGTTAGTTACTAGTTACTTTCAATCTGATTGATAAGAAGTGAAAAACCTGGATTCCAGACTGTTTGGAGAGCTTTCTCACACACACATTATGTGTGATTAATGGTTAAACAGTGTAAATGAATGGTGTGCTGGGCTAACCAGAGCTCTTTTTAAACACATACTTTGTTCTTATATAGTATATAAGTATATGCAGTCTTAAGGTAGGAATAAAATACAAACCCATTTTTATTTGTATGCATTTTCTTGTGACTTGTAACTTAAAGAAAACTAAGGTGAGGACTAAGGTGCAAAGGAAGGTGATATTTATTAACAAAAAGAAACATAAACACAAAACAAAACCCACTATGGGGCAAAAACACAACGGAAAATAACAAATAATTACTGAAAGCATACCATAAAGGACCACAAGGAAACCAGGAGACATAGACAAGACAACGATCCGACAAAGACTTCTTCTTCGTCTTCTTCTTTTTTCGTTTTATTGGCAACCGCACTTAACGGTGCATTACTGCCATAATCCGGTAGCTTGGATCAGAAACATTTCTATCTCTTAACATAGCTGCGTGTTCAGCTCCTCCAGCTTCCACCCCACTTCCCTTTAACTCCCGCTTCCCATCCGTAACCTTACTTACCTCCAGATTTACTTTCCCTGTCTCACACTTACTTCATCCACATCTTCTCCCACTCTCTATAAGCCTATATACATATTAATCTTAAATTATCTTCATTAAACCAGTATTATTCAAAAACTGAAACAACACATTAACCTTACTATTTCCTATATCTGAATCTAATATATTCTTTAATGTTAACTCTGTCCTTTCATTGTTCCATAATTCTTCCCTTAGCACTTCTCTTTCTTCATCATAACCATCACAATTAAAAAACACATGTTCTACAGTTTCACTCTGTCCACATTTCTCACACAAACCCGTTGGATGCTTAGATATTAAATTTAATGTTTTATTCAAACCGGTATGTCCCACCCATATTCTTGTAATTATCCTTTCCTCCCTTCTATTTCTCCCTCTTTTTCTACCTTTTCCCACTTTCTCTTGTATTGCATATAAATGTCTCCCCTTACTTTCATTATCCCAACATTGTTGCCACTTTTTAACCACTTCCTCTTTTATTACTGATTTTATTTATTTTATACTATGTGACATCTCAATTTCTACCATCTCTTCATCTACTGCTTGTTTTGCTAATTTATCTGCTTCTTCATTGCCTTTAATTCTACATGGGCTGGGACCCATATAAACTGTACTTCTATTTTAGTTTGTTTCAACTCAAAGAGATTTTAAAGTATTTCCATGATTAAATCTGGTCTTGATTCTGATTTTTGATTATCGATACTGACTATTGCTGAATATGAATCTAAACATATGACTGCATTTTTAATTTTCCTTTCCTTAAGTATTTGCACTGCTAACAAAATAGCCATCAGTTCACCTGTATATACTGACAATTGGTCACTAATTCTAGCTTTTTTCTTCACCATTAACTTTGGTACATTGACTGCCACTCCTATTCTCCTTCCTTTTTTGGAAGCATCTGTGTATATCTGAATATTATCCCCACATGTAATTCTTAAATACTCATTTACTCTTATTACTTCCATCTCATGATGTCCTTCCCTTTGTCTTATCTTCAGTAATGTTAAATCTACTACTGGCTGAGGAATAATATATTACTCTTGGTACACATCTATAATTGTTTATCCCCATCTCCTTAATATCTTCTTCCCAAAACTCTTATGTTTATTCATTCCTTGTTCCCAACATACTCCTAATATTTTCATTGTTGGATGCATCTCATTCTGACTATTAATATTTGTCCAATACACAGCCATTAACTGTTGTCTTCTAATATTAAGGGGCATTTCATTTATCTGAACTTGCATTGCTGCTATAGGTGTTGTAGGATATGCTCCAATGCAAATTCTCAATGCCCGAGCTTGAATTCTATCCAATTTCTCCAACTGTGATTTTGCCGCCAAACCATATGCTATCCTTCCATAATCTAGTACCGATCTTATCATTGCTATATATACTGTTTGAAGCGCCCCTCTATCTGTCCCCACTCATGTCCTGGCATTAATTTCATTACATTTAAAACTCTTTTACACCTATTCACTATTTTATCAATATGTACTTTCCATGTCAGTTTCATATCTAGCCACATTCCCAAAAATCTAACTGATGTTACTCGATCCATTTCCTTGCTATATATCCTTTACTTCCATTCATTATCTACTTTCTTGTTGGAAAATATAATAATTTGCGATTTCTCCACCGATAACTTAAATCCCCACTTATATGACCATTTACCTACCTCATCCACAGCCTTCTGCATTTCCCCCATATTGAACTTATTGTTTCTTCCTCTGAACCACAAAGCTCCATCATCTGCAAACAGTGATCTACCAACACTCCTTTCCACCTTACTAAATATATCATTTATCATTACTATAAAAATCACTGGACTTATTACACTTCCCTGGAGTACCATTTTCGATTATTCCTTGAGATGATATAGCATCTCCTACTCTTAATCTTATTACTCTTTGCTTAAGGAAGTCATTAATCCGATTAAACATTCTTCCCCTACCCCCATCTCTTCCAACTTAATCATCAAACCCTCCTCCATAACATATCGTATTTTTTCAATAGAGAAACACAGCAATTACTGATTCTTTATTTGACAGAGCTTTCTTTATTTCCGCTTCCAAACACATAACTAAATCCATAGTACCTCTTCCTACCCTAAATCCACTTTGATAAGGTGTTAATTTTCCTTCTTTTTCCAAAAAATATACTAACCTATCCGTTATCATTCTCTCCATCACTTTCCCTTCATGAGATGTAAGGGCTATTGGCCTGTAGCTAGCCGACTTACTTGGATCCTATCCTGATTTCATTATTGGCAATATCAATGCTTCTTTCCAACTTTGCGGTAGCACCCCTATTTCCCACACTCTATTATAGAACTCTAACATTACTCTCAACGATTCCTCACTTAACTGCTTGATCATATAATAGCTGATTTCATTTTGCCCCAGAGTAGATTCTCTCATTCCCCTCAATGCTCGTTTTAGTTCCACCATTCCAAACAGGACATCCATTATATTATCTCTTTCCTGTCTCTTTCCCAATAGATGAGGATGTTCTCGTAACATTTCCTCCCTAAAAATATGGAGCACTTCACAGATTTGCGTGTCATCCTTTCGCAGGGGCCATGCTAATCGTCTCTGTATCGATCCAATTTTAGTTTATGTGCTGCCTTAGCAAGCACCCGACAAAGACTGCAAACACACAGGAACTTATAAAGGGGACAAATCAGGCAGGTAATGAGGGAACAACAGGTGGGGAAAATGAAACCAATAATGAGATAAGGGGGAGGAATCGGACAGAGACACGAGCACATGGCCCAAAATAACAACACACAGCATTGCATAATGAAACTATTCTTTTTGACATCTTGGATTGAAAACATAGACTGCACTTGAAGCCACGGGTGCTCTTCCTCCCGTAGCTTACACACATCTTCCTGTGCTTGGGGCATCATTTTCCAACTAAATGTGCGCTAATTAGAAGCAGGTGATGCGTAGCCACCTCTCGCAAAGCAGCCTCTCCAACGTTTCGCAAGACTTGCGAACAAGTCATTATTTGACAGCGGAGGAACGCCACCAAATGTAACAAAGTAAAAGTACAGTTTTTTCACAAGAAATGTACTCGAGTAAGAGTAAAAGTACCCATCTTTAAATATACTCTAAAAGTACAAGTAACCCAAAAAATTTACTCAAGTAGCCTAAATGTAACGAAGTAAATGTAATTCATTACTACCCACCTTTGGTCTAAAGTAGCATTGCAATATCATTGAGTCTAACCATATGTCTAACTGTACTTTGATGCATGTGATTACACACTAAGAGTAACGTAGAATGCTGTCACTATAGTAACTCCCCCTGACCCCATCTCATGTGCCCCTGTAAGGGTGGGTCGCCTACAGTGGTTCAGGCTGCAGGATTCCCGAATGACTAAAGAAACATTATCAGCAAGATGATAGAAAACTGTACATTTCTATTCATTACCACCCACTGCTACCAACAACGGAAATAAGCGCAGTTATAATAACAAAATATGTTGGAGACTGTTGCTATACTGTGACGATATTGTATTGCAATAGAGTTAGCACATACATTTAACACCGAATCAAAACTGTAGTTAGCACATCATTTGTAATTGAAAGAATTTAATGACAAAATCTGGTTATGCTTGCACTTAATATAGTTCCAAAATAGATGTATGAGATGATAACCATTAATCATACCCAGCATTAATAGAATCTTACCTGAGGGATAGAAAGAGAGAGAATGAGACAAAGAAAAGAGGAGGCAAAGAAAGAGAAGAGCTGAGGCAAAGAGCAGGCCCCTCTCTTAGAAGAGAGAGTCAGAGAATAAAAGAGATAAAGCAGCAGTTGCAATATTCTTTTATCTCTTTCTTGACCAAACCCGAATGTGAGACATTCAAACTGACCAATCAGATTTGTACAACTTCCCCTACTCTAAAGTTGTGACACACATTTTGGCCCACAGGCCCAACATCTCTTTGTCTTTAGGAATTCCAAATGGCCCTTGTGGTACAAAAGATGGGGGTTGAAACAGTAAAGCAAATGTCTTTGTTCATTTTCAAATATCTTTTGATTACATTCAATCCTAAACCCCTTACAGGCAGATGTGGAGCCTTGAAGATTATGCTGGCAGACAACGGGCAGCAGCTGAAGGAGAACCTGGTGACCTTTGATGACTGGATGAAGGGGGATATAAAAGCCAGCTGTGTGAGTTTCTTCATTTTCAGTTTGGTTTTTATATTAGAATTACTATTTGAATTGTATACATGTTAATAATCCATACATGGTTTAATGTAGCCTTGGTCTGCGTATTGATAACGTATTTGATTTGTTTCAGCTCTTTGGACAGTTGCCTAAATTCCAGGATGGTGACCTGGTCCTGTTTCAATCCAGTGCCATGTTAAGGCATTTGGGTCGCAAACATGGTAAAACAATAAAACATTTTTTTAGAAAGTTTGATCGTTTAACCAAAAATGAAATTTCTCACCCTCATGTTGACCCAAACCTGTATTCATTTCTTACTTGAGCTAAACGCAAAAGAAGATATTTTGAAGAATGTTGGCAACCAATGTTGTCTGGTCCCCATTGACTTCCACAGTATTTTTGTCTAGGAAGTCAGTGGGGACTAGCGTCTGTTTGGTTGCCAACATTCTTCAAAATATCTTCCTTTATATTCAACAGAAGAATGAACTTCATGCATATTTAGAACAACTTGAGAAAGAGTAAATAATGACTTTAATGCAGATCAACTACTTGACTGTAACCCTGTTCCCTGATAAAGCTTTACTCAATGGCTGCATGAAGTATGCATATAGGAACATCTTTATCGTGGCCGGGTGTGAAAAGTGTGTTCAACACGTCAATGAAATTGACTCAGCTGTATTATAGGCTCGGTTGGTGACGTCATCAGTGCACCTGCTGCACAAGGCTATAAATAGATTAGCCCCAGCTGTAAGCCTTCACGTCTTTTTTGTTTGAAGACCAGTCCTGTGACATCATCAGCACCACACTACTAACAGTGCAGCATCGCGTTCCGCTTTATCAGGGAACAGGGTTACAGTCACGTAATCCCGGGAGTTCCCTTTCTAAAGCTTCACTCAATGCTACATGAAGTATGCATATGGGAACGAGAATACCCACGCCGCTGTGCTTGATGGTGTCTGGACCCCCCTCGGTTGTGTAAGTGTGCATAAGGATGCAAGAGGCCTCAGACATTAGTTTGCGATGTTGACTCAAGGTCATGAGAGCCCGGAGTGGCATGAGCATCCAAGCTATAAAACCTAATGAATGTGTGCGGAGAGGACCAACCTGCCGCATCACAAATACTTTGTAAGGGGGCATCCCTTGCCAATGCAGTAGAGGAGGCGACCCCCCTGGTGGAGTGAACCCTTAAGCCTATTGGCAAAGCTTGACCGCATGCCTCATAGGCAAGAGCAATAGCATCCCTGCCCCAATGTGACATGGTTTGTTTGGTGTCAGCAGAACCTCTGTTACAGCCCCCATGGCAAACGAACAATTGCTCTGACTTACACCATTGGCTAGTGCGGTGGACGTAGGCCTGAAGAGCACGGACTGAAAACTATCAAGTCTCTCATGATCCGGTGTTTCGAATGGCGGAGGTTTCAAGAGTGACAGGATGTACAGTCGGGAAAGGAACCTTAGGCAGGTAATCAGGATGAGGATGCAAAATCACTTTCACCATTGCTGGGGCAAAGTCTAAGCAGGATGGCGATATTGACAGAATCTGCATTTCCCCAATTCTTTTTAAAGAAGTTATTACCATCAGAAAAAAACAGAAGTTTGTCAGAAGTTTGTTAGATGCTGATTCTAGAGGTTCAAAGGGGGTCTCAACCAGAACCTCGAGGACTATAGCTAAGTCCCGTGAAGGGATCTTGGTTCTTACAGGAAGCCTCAACCACCTGGCCCCACGAATAAAGCAAGCGAGCAGAGGATTCCTCCCAAGCGGCACCCCATCCTCCAGGTGGTCAACCGTGAGCCACCGAAAGCCCAGTGTCCCTCAGTTGGTGCCCATCAGGGGCAAAACAAGAAGGTTCCATGGGATGGAATATCGTGCCCTCTGCCTGAGACAGAAGGTCCTTCCTCACCGGAATCGGCCATGGCGAGCCGATGAGGAGAGACACTATCTCCAAAACCATATTCTGTTCAGCCAATGAGGCGCTATCAATAAGAGGCAAGACCCTTGTTGGCGAACCCTGGCTAGAACCCCCGGGAGCAGAGTAACAGAGGAGGGAAGGTGTATAGGTGCATTTTGGGCCATGTATGAGCCATCGCATCCAGACCCAGGGGAGAAGAGGGGACATTGTGCAGTCTAATAAGAGGCGAAGAGGCCCACTTCCACTCTATAAAATCTGGTCCAGATCTGACTGACTACTTCTGGGTGGAGTTTCCATTCCCCATCTGTAATTTCTGTCTGGACAGCAAATCTGCTCCCACATTAAGTTGCCCGGAATGTACACTACTCTGAGTGACAGAAGCTTGTCCTGGGCCCAGAGAAAAATCTGTCTCACTATTCTGTTCAGATAGCGTGAGCACAGACCTCCTGGTGATTTATATAGACTGTAGCTGTATTGTCCACCTGCACTAGGACATGATAGCCCATCAATTTGGCGAGAAAGTATTTCAGAGCCAGAAATACAGCCATCAACTCGAGGCAATTGATGTGCCAAACGAGCTGATGACCCTCCCAATCCCTTTAGGCTGGATGACCACTTAAGGCTGCACCCTAGCCTGTCAGGGAAGCGTCCGTTGTTAGCAATTTGCAATGACAAGGCACGCCTAGAGTGGGACCCAAGGCAAGAAACCAGGGTCTGAACCACATAGTTAGTGTACGACGAAGCCACATGGCGCACCACTTTTATTTGCCTTGAGGATTGGCTCTAAAATCCTCTGGCTTTGAGCCACAACTGAAACGGTCTTATGTGCATCAACACCAAAGGGAAACCCGTGGATGCTGATGCCATGAGACCTAACACTCTTTGGTGCTGACGATCAGTGAGATCTTGGCCTAGCCTGACTTTGCTCAGGATATGCTGAATGGTCTCTGTTCGAGTGGGAAACAGTTGTGCCCACCTTGTGACCAAAAACCAAACAAACCCTAGATAAGTCGTTCTCTGGGCAGGATAAATAACACTTTCCTTGGTGTTGAGTCTCAACCCTAGAGAAAATAGATGAGCTATTTGCACAAGCTCTGTGTTGAAGCCCCATCTCTCGTGATTGTACTAATATTAGCAATCACTTATGTAATTCAAAATTTGAATGCCCCGGAATCCTAATGGAGCCAGTACTGCATCCATGCATTTTGTATACGTGCATTTACAAGGCTAGCCGAATGGAAGAACCCGAAATTGGTAAGCAAGAGCGAACCTCAGGAACTTCCTGTTGTGGCAGATGTGTCCTTCAGATCGATCGTGCCGAACCAATCACAATGTTGAATTTATGACACGACTGTCTTTAGGGTTAACATCTTGAGCTTGAGTGCTTAACACCCATGCAGAAACACCTGGCAGAAGTCTCCATGCTGCCAGACTCTGAGATTGATGACAATTTTAACACTTCCTTTTGAGGGGATGTTAGATGTTCTATGTCCTGGATAATAGCAGGATTTAATCACAGAACGTCTAACATTTCACCAATATATAATTTATTTATGTAAGCTTTGCCCACGAGAGCCGAAGTCTGTTTTCTACAAGGCTTCGTGGGGAGGTTCGTCTCTTTAATGAAGATGCAAACAGGCGAGAGATAGCTTGTGATTCCTCGTCATGGATTTACTATAATGTGAGGAACAATCGCAAGCCAGCTGCTTGAAGTCCGCGGACATAGAGATGTATCATCATTCCCCGTACGATCTGAAGAAACACCGGAGCGCACTTCGGGATCACACGAGGAAATGTAGATTTGATGAGCGAGCAAGCGAAAGGGACGGACCTGTCTCTTGCTCGTCAGCCAAACCCATTTGGGAGCCCAGCAACGCGGGGGCGGACTGTAAAGGCTCACAATGCTCACACTCGTCCGACTCAATGCAGCGACCGCATGCTCTTTCCCAAACACACACAGCAGTAATAGTGTGTATCCAGTTGTCATTTGGAAAAGAACATGGAGAGACACAGTGTTTACCCTGCTGACTCATTTTCAACTGATAGATTTCTTTTAACTCACTGATGTTTTTCTAACAAAGATGAGAAAGAGAGAAATCTGCGCACTGCCAGTTGAAAACGAACTCCTTACAAAGATCTCAAGTCAAGTCTGAAAAGTTTAGAGAGAGAGTTTTCAGAGAGATTTTTCACACAGTTTCGGCCTGAAAACAAAAAGACCTGATGGCTTACAGCTGGGGCTCATCTATTTAAAGCCTCGTGCAGCAGGTGCGCTGATGACGTCACTGAACGAGGCTATAATCCCGCCGAGTCAATTTCATTTAAATGTTAGACACACTTTTTTTTTTAAAGGTTTTTTTTTTTGTTGGTTAAACACACAGTTTTAACTTTTCACTTTAAAGACGTTCCCAAATGCATACTTCATGCAGCATTGAGTGAAGCTTTTGTAAGGGAACATCAAGCTTACATAAGTTCATTTTATAATGTGACCATCTGTAGATGATTACTGCTTTATATAAATGTGAAATATACAAACAGAGCATCTTGCTCTGGTTACTCCATCCTATAATGAAATGCAATAAACCAAAGTAATGTCAGCCATGCTTTTTTATCAAATATACTTGATTTTTACACTTTTTATACAGAAATTCCTGAGATTATATCTTGACAGCATGTGCCAACAGTTTTGCATACTACAATTTGAAATCTTTATTGCACAATACATTCTACTGTATGTACAGAACTGTCACAATTTATCGTTTTACACATTCAGCTGCATATGGTAAAAACGACAGTGAGGCTTCTCTTATCGACATGATAAATGATGGAGTTGAGGATCTGCGCTCAAAATACATTAAGCTGATCTACCAGGAATATGTGAGTGCTGTAAATATCACAGACATTCAGACACTAAAAATAATCGCCCTTTAAGCCATTCAGAGAAAATGCATAATAAATATCAAGGTTTTGTTAGCATGTCAGCATATCAGGGTTTTGTTAGCATTTCAGCATATCAAGGTTTTGTCAGTGATACGCTTGATATTTATCATGCATTTGCTCTGAAATGGCTCAAAGGGCGATTGTATTTATTTTATTTTTTTTATTTACCCTAGACATGCAAATTGTTTTGTCCCCATCTGTAGGAAACCGGTAAAGAAGCGTTCATCAAAGATTTGCCCAACCATCTCAAACCATTTGAAGCTGTTCTGGCCAAAAACAAATCTGGGTTCCTAGTCGGCGATCAGGTGAGATCCAGTAGAAATACTAACCGATGTAATTAAGTATTTGTTCAATTCTGACCGCCACCCATGTTTCATGTCTCCTCACAGATCTCATTTGCCGACTACAACCTGTTTGACCTTCTGCTGAATCTTAAAGTGCTTTGTCCCACCTGTCCGGACTCCTTCCCGGCACTCAAGAGCTTTGTGGATAAGATTGGTGCCCGGCCCAAAGTCAAAGCCCTGCTGGATTGCGACGCCTTCAAGAAACTTCCCATCAACGGCAATGGCAAACAGTAATTCTTCAGACCTAGAGAACATTGACAGAACATTCTCAAACAATGGCACTTTCTGTTAAAAAGCCTTAACTGGTGCTCTGCGATTGGCAAAATATCTCACGTCTTTATATGAATATGCATTTTGTTTAACTGTTTTTGTATCAATTGATGTATCGATTATTATGAATTAAAAGAAAATTAACATCCAGAACGGTTTCATTGCTGCTTTCATATATTTTGTTATAGAACAACTCCTGTATATAAAACATGTTTTAAATTGTTATATTTATTATATATATATATATATAATATATATATATATATATATAATTCTACGTGGCATTGATTCAACAAGGTGCTGAAAGCATTCTTTAGAAATGTTGGCCCATATTGATAGGATAGCATCTTGCAGTTGATCGAGATTTGTTGCATGCACATCCAGGGCACGAAGCTCCCGTTCCACCACATCCCAAAGATGCTCTATTGGCACTAAGGGGCCTAAAGTGTGCCAAGTAAACATCAACCATGTGGCCAGGATCGGGGAATCCAGCGATGCCAGGGGAACTTTCAGGAATTCCTGGACACCTGAAGCGCTACCTGGTATCGAATCCAACGCTGCCGGGAAGCTCAGTCTCCGGTTAATCCAAGTCACTTGTGAATAACAAGTGCGTCACAGATGATCCTGAGTATGTAACCACAAACACATACACAATGAACTAATGGGGAATTTAATTAATTAACTTTTTTATGACATTACATTAACTCACTCTCTTAGTTTACACAATACAACACAGCATTTTAACAGCATCACACTCTGAGTCGTTCTTTATTTCACTCTTCTTCGTCCCCTTTCCCCTTGCTCTCTCCTCCCGCCAATCACACCACTCTCCAAACCAAACTGACATGTGATCAGGTCCTGGATTAACTTTGTACACTTTTAAAGGTGAACTATGTCAATTTTTTTGCAGTAAAAATATCCAAAAACACTTGGCCAGTGTTATATATTTTGTTCAGTTGAGTACTTAAGCCGAGTTTCCACCGTAGGAACTTTTCCCAGGAACTAGGAACTTTGGGGTGGTACTACTTTCGACTGCAGGAACCAGGGTCTAAATGAAGTCCAGGAACTTTCAGGTGTGGGACTTGGGTGCTGAACATGCTGATTGGGAGCACGCAGTGTTTTATTTCAATTGGCATTTTTTTAAAGTCTTTTGCGAGGTTGGTTCTGCGTTCAGTAAATATCAGTCTTGCTCTTTCTGTCCGGTGGCGCGTCGTCTCTCGCCATCTCACGGTCAATGTCCATAATAGCTGATAATAACATACGTTGTCTTATTTGAAATCTAGCTTTACAAGCTTTAAGCAGAATATGCTTTAGTATCAGTGCTCTCTTTTCTGCCGTTTTGTTACCTCTTTAATAAACCAATACATAACCAGCAAAAGCAGCGCTGCTTGAATCTCCTCCATACTTGTTATTGTTGCATATAAATTGGCCGAAAGTTTACCTCACAAAGTTTTAAATATGGATATTTCTCTTACACAAACTCGTCGATTCGCTTCAGAAGGCCTTTATAAACACACCGGAGCTGCGTGGAGCATGTTATTTGATGGACAGATATACTTTTTATGGACTTCAAAAACAGAGCCACTATTACTGCTATTCTAATGCTTGGATTAACCTGGAATTTTGTGATTTAACTCTGATTGTAATTCGTCTGAAAGAAGAATGTCATATACAGCTAGGATGACTTGAGGGTGAGTAAATAATGGGCTAATTTTCATTTTTGCGTGAACTAACCCGTTAATCGTTTAAACAGGCCTTTGAAGTTTGAGCAAAAACTTCTGGCAGTGTTGTGTTTTCTAGTTTGTTTGTTTTTTCACAGTGGCGGATGTCATATGGTGTTTGTGAAACACATGGAGCACTTCACTACATGATTTCTTGGTGAAATTAGTTATTTTTCATGTTAATCAGGTCAGTTTTGATCAGAACAATGCACTGTGGCTTTAATTCAGTGTGAGCAGCGCAGCAAATAGACCAGCGCCCGAAATGATCGCGGCACTGCTTCTGCTCTGCTCCTGCGACGTGCCGCCTCTGCGTCTAAAGTTACATAGTGTAGCTTTAACTGGTGTTGAGGTACTCGAGACCGGTCTTGGTCAGTGTTGCCAGATTGGGTGGGCTCTGGGGGAGGGTTTTGAATTTGATTGTGCGGGTAAAAACAGGCTTGGGCGGGTGGACAACATTTGGGCTGGTTCTGGGTCAGTTTGGCGGTTTTCAAACGTCTCAATTTTATAGTCTAATTGGTTAATAACAAACTAAAGTGTACATGTACTCCATAAAACCAGTCATCATGGTGTTACTAAACACACATTTTGGCTGAGGTGTGTGCATTAGTGTGTGTGTAATGCCTGTTAATTATGCTTTTTATTCCGATCACTTACATTGGTCACTTTTTGCATTTAAATTAGTTTATAATGATTTTGACAGTTTCCACTTGGACATTTTAGCCATGCATGACTGTATTTGTATATTGAATATATTTCCTGGGAAATGTTTGTTGTTGTTGTTGTTATTTTATTTTGTTTTAAGGAAATACAAATTGGGCTAATCAACCTTGATTGACATGGCAATAAAATGTCACATTATTTTGGCAATTACAATTTTGAGCAGTTTTTTTTCTTGGATTGGGCAGGTTTTTTTGGGCTGGAAATCGTTGACCTAATCTGGCAACACTAGCCTTGGTCTTGTCTTGGTCTCGACTACATTTGTACTCGGCCATGTCTCGGTCTCAGACCACGACCACGACTGATGGGATATTAGTTGCCAGTGCATTGCCTGATTTATTTATTAACATCAAAAATAATAATAAAGAGAGATGTTTAACAAATCTGAGCATGACTGCAAACATGATATTGCTTAAACATAAAAAAAAATGGTTTAAAAATATTATCCTCAACATTATTTATGCATTTGTAATTTACCGACTCAGATGCATCTTCTGTATCACCTCTGTAGCGCAAAGATGAATTTTGTAGTTAGTGATTTCATTTGATTGGTTACAGCTCTATATAGTGTCTTATTCTAATTATAAGTTATAAGCCATTTCTCAGGTGGTAATGTGGGTCTCTGTGAATCTAAGGAGTGCTGGTCTGGTCTTGGTCTTGACTCATTCTCGTCCTGCTTTGGTCTTGTACTCAACCCCTCAAAGTCTTGGTCTAGGTGGTTTTGACTACAACTTTAACAATATAAAGAATGTTTTCAAAACACGTGAGGAGTATATATATATATATATATATATATATATATATATATATATATATATATATATATATATATATATATATATATATATATATAAACAATATAAGGGTACATCTTAATGAAAAATAAAATAAATAATATATATCCACAATAAATGTTGTTGCATAAGCACTGCTTTCATCGGCAAGTGACATTATACTTCACCTCTCTTCAGAGTCAGGAAAACCAAAATATATCCAGGAACTACTTGAAGACCTTGCCCACTATTAAACTACAAAGTTATGATTGGCTCACAGGTGAAGTTAAAATATGTTTATGTTTAAATTCAAGATTTTATGTGCATGCATCTCACAACCCGCACACACTTTCCCAAATTTATTTTGTTCTATTAAAGTGACATTTAATTGTGTCTATTTTCATCTGCACACTATCAGCTGCTGTAGCTCCACTCATGGACATTCATGGATCAACTTCAAGGCCAACATTCAGACGTCTTCATTTTACACTGGCATGTGACAGTATTTGAATACCAATGTGTAGATTGTGTGCAAATACATTTACACTGTAGCCTTCGAACTTGGTGTATAATGGTGATTCTGCACTTTTACATACCTGACTGTATTCACCTCCACAATGAGGATTGAACAGGAAGAACCAGTTCTTATGATACAACAGCAAATACAATCCCAGGCGTGCAGATGAGGCCCATTTCTGTCAGATGTAACAGATACATGTACATAGATTAATGCCGCATTCCAGGCAACCCGTAACACGTTATTCCAACTTTCTACCCGTGAAAGTGCACTGGAACGGCTGTTAAACCCGTGACTTCCCACCCGTGAACTCATACTAGATCAATTTACTCCCAGTTACGAGTTCTGACGTCACATAGCCCGCAAAACAACATTGGCAGCCGCTACAGATGCAGGTTTATGGAAGTCATTAAAAACCAAATCGTTTATTAAAATAAGTATAGGTATAAGGTATTGCTCTAACGTTATTTATCAGCAAATGTTATGCATCAGCAGCAGCTTTTCTAGCGTTTGCTAGTTTTCAGTCCATTGAGTGTAAGAATAAATTAATACCAAATACATTTCCAAATATACAAATAAAGTCAAATAAAAGGTAAAACAGCTTCTCTTTCTTTATGTGCCGTTTATTCTCCTCCTTTTCCCTCAATTAAGCAAGGAGTAGGCCTAAGCACCTTTGGCGATAGAAATGATTGTAAATGAGCATAAGCCCCATATGGTCTGCTATGTTTTGTAAGTTACCGTCCGCCATGTTTTGTTTACATCTCTCTTCCATAATTCCTGGCACTCAGGCAGTTTGGCGTGACTTTGCCTGGAACGCTTCAAAGTCGTAAGACGTGGTTTGAAGTCGTAATTTACGGGCTCAAAAACCTGCCTGGAACGCAGCATAAGTTAGGGTTGCATGACAGTCTTTTCTGCCGTTTATCTGAGTGAAACGGTTTCTGGAACAATGCTGAATTCTAGGCAGGTTTTTGAGCTCATAAGTTACGACTTTAAACCACGACTTTGTAGCGTTCCAGGCAAAGTCACGCCAAACTGCCTGAGCACCATGAATTGTGGTAGCTAGATGTAAACTAAACATGGCAGACGGTAACTTACAGGGTTTATGCTCATTTACAATCAATTCTATAGCCTAATGTGCTTACTCCTTGCTTATTTGAGGGAAAAGGAGGAAAACGGCACACAAGGCAAGAGAAGCTATTATACCTTTTATTTTACATATTTTGTATAGGCTATTTGGAAATGTATTTGGTATTAATTTATTCTTGGACTCAATGGACTGAAAACTAGCTAATGCTAGAAAAGCTGCTGATAATGCATAACATTTGCGGATAAGTAACATTAGAGCAATACTTTATTTTAATCAATTATTTGTTTTTTAATGTATGACTTCCATTAACACTGCATCAGTAGGGACAGCCATTGGTGTTTTAAGCTATGTGACATCAGAACTCGTAACTGGGAGTACATCGATCTGGCTGGAAAGTCACGGGTTTAACAGCCGTTCCAGTGCACATTTACAGGTAGAAGGTTGAAAACACACGGGTTACGGATTGCCTGGGACGTGGCACAAGGTGTACAAGAACAAATGTAGGGCGGGGCTTGATTTTTTTTTCTGTGGGGAATTGATTGGATGGTTGTGGTTTGCTATTGGTGGATCTCATGTGCCCCGCCCTCGTCATCAGAGAAGAGATGAAGAGGGAGGAGAAGATCTGATCCAAGATTACCAGGAACATGAATTTAAACAATAATGATGTGTATGGTTAAATCATTTCACTGCACTGCAATATTTCATTACTGATAGCTCATGATGACTTTAAACAAATAGGACATTGCATTTGACATTTCCTGCTCGCAAAATATATTTTGACCGATCGGTCTAAAGTGCTTCAAACTCTATGATGCCAAACACTGGTTTCTTTGTGTACATCTGGTTAGTTACAGAAAGTAATCTCCAGTGCTGAACGCTGCTACCCAGGTGTGATGAGTAACAAGCTCCTCTGAGATCAATCGTGAACAGAAGCATGGATAGTCTCTTCAATGCAAGCAATAAAATCTCTGTCTCTCTCATTTCCTTCCACTCTTTTCCTGCAGCTGTCTGAGACTCGACTCAGTACAAAACCAATGCAATCAAAAATACTTGCCATGCAAACTGAGCGAGGATGACAATAAACCTCCTTATCTGACATCAACTGTGTTGGCTTTCTTACTTTACTTTAATGTCAGTGTGTAACACAACAAAATTAATCTTGTGCCAACCCCAAAGTGCATTTAAGAAGACAAAACAAATGACTAACAACATCTAATTACAAAAGAAAAAAAGAAAAGAAAAATAAAGTAATGATATCATACAATAAAACACTTCATAAAAACAGTTACAGCATAAATGTTCTTGTTGAGCAGCAACTTATTTTACTTGGTCTAGGAAATAGAGTTCAACAAAGTTATTGCTGAGGTCTGTTTTCAGTCCACGGATTGATTGGAAGCGTCTTCCAGATGAGATCAGAGCTGAAACAAATTGTGACAGGGATTTCCTTTTCTCAGTCTTTCTTTCAGCTATGAAAAGGACAAACCAAATCTTCAATCCCAAACTAGAGGAAGATGCAAAGATTTACAGACATTATGAACAAGGTGTACGTAGGCTATCAATAATAGTTTTAGCTGACATGCAAGCCAGCTCACTTTATTTCTAGCCCTCTCTTCAGGCATTATCCTAATGAAACGTTATAGGCTATTTAATAAAGTTCGGATGCTCCCAGAGCGCGCATATTTCTGAAAGTCTGCTGAAATACTCCTTTTTAACAGCAAACGATGTATGTTAATTGTTAAAGGTACATGTACAAAAAGATGAATGGCCCACTGCACTTTTTTTAGAGTGTTGTCATGATGACTGCAGCCACAACACACTTGCGTGCTAACAGGACTCGAGCGTGACTCAACAAAAACCGAAGGCTTATAAAACGAGCCTCGTGCACGCGTCTGTGTTCACTGCACTTCAGGAGCAGCTCGCGCACACAGCCTTCAATCCGCACTCTATCATACTTCACGAGTAAGTACCTTCACAACAGTTCACGTGCACGTTAGGTACGCAAAGTTACTGTATAATGCATATCATTGTCGGATGCGTTTCTTCGCTTGCAAGTACTGCGCTGCTAAAGACAACTGATTTATGGCGTCGTCGCAGACGTCATCAGCACAAGATTATGTCGCCTTCATGTGCAATCGGAAAATCCGTACTTCCACTTCTGAAGTCGTGATAACCACCTTATCGCTTTCAAATTTTGCCTTAAGAGGACGTTCATTGCCTTAATGTTTTAACCAGTATTTACGATAATCCGACATCACGTGAAGGCAGGCAGCACTTCAGCTGAAATGTTACATAATGTGCAGCTATTTAAATAGATCTACTCGAGTCAGTGCAATGCAAGCATATCCAAATTGAGCTGCATAGGTTATTGTGCTAATAATTTCAACCATTTTGCATGACTTTGTATACGTTTTTCATCGTACTTTGTGACCACCACGAATGGAGGCAAATATGTTGCGTAATGCCTCTTTTCATGCCCCTAAACCTGATTCCTTTGCTGCCTAATGAGAATTGTTTGACCACGCTGCATTTATCAGTCCTGGGAGAAACACTCGAGCACTTTTGTGCTCCCTGTTGTTGTGGGTGTATTACTGATATGTAAAAGTTTAGACCCCAAAAAACAACTTTATTTCAGATGTATTCCCAAAAGAAAAAGAGAACCGTCTATATTCAAAATAGTACAGAAGTATGCAATTCAGTAAACAAATAAGTTACTATCGCTGTTATACATTCCATCTGATTGCTTCCTGAAAGTGAGGTTGATTTTCATGTTATGCAACTTCCTCTCTTGACTGTTTAACTTCTTTTTTTTTGTTGTTGCAGTGGCTCCCTACACACTCACATACTTCGCGGTCAAAGGTTTGTATGAAAGGCTGTTTCATAGTCTTGTCACATGATGCGTGTCTAACCCTTCAGAAAAGTCTGGAAAAGCTTTTGTATTGTGGTTCAGTGTTATATTGCAGTGGAGCTGCAAACAAGGTGCAAGTTGTATGCAACATATGCAACTATTAAAGAACTCTTATATTTTAGTAATTGATTGAATATGTATGCAACTTTAAAACATACATAACATAATACAGCTTATTATTTACTAGATGATTCAAAACTGCATGAATGCACTCTCTGTTGAGAGAATATTCTTCGGTCCACTGATAATCTTTGGCTTCCTGCATGTTCTCTGAGCCAGCTCTTGCTTGTCCAATCAGACATTTGTCTGAAGGCATTTGCCCTA
Source organism: Gobiocypris rarus (assembly GCA_023029165.1). NCBI lineage: Eukaryota > Metazoa > Chordata > Actinopteri > Cypriniformes > Gobionidae > Gobiocypris > Gobiocypris rarus. The sequence goes on from CM040932.1 coordinate 53,487,705, forward strand.
GATTGGGAAGGAGGAATGAATGGCAGTGAACTTCAGCCCACATGCACTGATTCTAAATTGGCAAACTGCAACACTGATCCTCATTAATCATTGAATGTGAAGTTGTTGTCTGTAATCAAAGTCTAAAATATTTGCATTCTCATTGAGTCTGATCATGTCTAACTGTACTTTGATGCATGTGATTACACACTAAGAGGATTGTGGTATGTTGTTGCTAGTAACGCCCCTCACCCCGTGTCATGTGCCCCTTACAGGCAGATGTGGAGCCTTGAAGATTATGCTGGCAGACAACGGGCAGCAGCTGAAGGAGAACCTGGTGACCTTTGATGACTGGATGAAGGGGGATATAAAAGCCAGCTGTGTGAGTTTCTTCATTTTCAGTTTTAATGTAGCTTGAACAGAATTCCTTGGGCTGCATATTGATAACGTATTTGATTTGTTTCAGGTCTTTGGACAGTTGCCTAAATTCCAGGATGGTGACCTGGTCCTGTATCAGTCCAATGCCATGTTAAGGCATTTAGGACGTAAACATGGTAAAAAACAATAAAAATAAAAAAATTATAAAGAAAAAAGTTCTATGTTGTTTCAAAGCCTGTATTAATTTCTTTCTTCTGTTGAACACAAAAGAAGATATTTTAAAGAATGTTGGTAATCAAAGAGTTGTGGGGTCTCTTTGACTTCCATATCCTATAGAAGTCGATAGGGACCAGAAACCGATTGATTACCAACATTCTTTAAAATATGCTCTATTGCACAAGAATGAAATTAATACAGGTTTGGAACAATATATGAGTGAGTCAGCCGGGTGGACGCTGAGATTTATAATAGTCCTTTATTGTTCCTTGTCAGATTGTACAAACATGATCCGTGTTAAAAAGATCTAAGTTGTCATTAATGTCAGACTGTACAATAGTCAAGGCGTGTTAAAATGGATGCATGCAAGAACTTCTCATCAATCAACGCATTGTTCGGTGACTGTGAGCTGCATTACATGTGGGACTGAAATGATGCCACAAAGAAATCACTAGTGCTCGTTTTGGTCATGGTTTGTCTTGAAAACTGAAGTCAATATGACGGTCGTCGAGAGGAAAAGTGACACTGCAGGACTGTGCGAATCTTCTGGCACTGCAAGAATTTCATCTGAGGTCAAATTTGATCGCAGCGTCGCAGCGGTAATCGCTGTCAGACTGTCGGTGAACATGTCAAACTAAATAGCACAGACTTCAGATTTTAGCCTAGGATCAGAGGAATCTTTTAGAATTTAGAATTTGCTAAATTTGTCTCAGACGGCCAAATCGTGGCCAAATCACACACGTGTGCACCTGGCTGAAATGAGAGAACTTTCATCACTTTAATGCATCAGAACAAAATCTAGCTTACATAAAGGTTAGTTCATCTAAATGTATGCAAGCTCTTTATCAAGCAATTAGGTGTATATGACTTTCTTCTTTCAGCCAAACACAGAGTTATATTAAAACATATCTTTTCCATCTTTGTAATGCATCCGAATCCATACAGTCCGGAATTTTAAAGGCCCAAAAGTGCATCCATCCATCAAAAATAATCTGTATTTTTCTTTTTTTTTTTATTAAAGGCCTTCTAAGGTACACCCATCTTGAGTGAGAAAAAAAAATGTATTTCTTTTTGTTTTCCTTCAAAATCTGAGTGGCAAAACTCCATCATTGTAAAGCTGAAGCTGAGGGAGATATTTATTAATATAACTCCAGATTGTGTTTGGCTAAAAACCCTTTAATATTGTTTTATATTAAATAAATAATAAAACTGATCATCAATCTGAGGATGATCACTGCTTTATACATGAAGTACTTTATCCCTAAATGCAATGCAATGAACCAAAATTATTGTCAGCCACAATTTATTTTTTACACTTTTTATTAGGGGTGTAACGAGATCTCGTGCCACGAGTGAAAAGCTGTCTCGCATCATATTGTCATGACCTGATCATGACCGAGTGTGAGGGTAAAGTTAGGATAGAATATGCCAATGCTACGTTTACATCACGCCTCCACTGTAGTTTTTTGTAAAAATAAAATCAGTTTAATTCAGATGGATAACCGTTGCTTTTGTCTTTTACTGCATATGATAATTCATTCTCAAAAGTAGAACTGAAATGACATTCATTACAAGATGATGCGTTAAAACATTTAAAATGCACCTGCAAACTATTTTTCTAGTCATGTATTTCATCACTGAGGATTTCTGAAAAATACTGTGTAAAAAACCCAGTCTCATTCTCGTGAGAAGTGTTTCGTCACACCCCTACTTTTTATGCAGGAATTCCTGAGATTATATCTTGACAGCATGAGCCAACAGTTTTGCATACTACTGTTTGAAATCTTTATTGCACAATGCATTCTACTGTATGTACAGAACTGTCACAATTTATCGTTTTACACATTCAGCTGCATATGGTAAAAACGACAGTGAGGCTTCTCTTATCGACATGATGAACGATGGAGTTGAGGATCTGCGCCTAAAATACATTAAGCTGATCTACCAGGAATATGTGAGTGTTAGAAATATTAAAGACATTCAGACACTGGAAATAAAAGATCATCGCCCTTTGAGCCATTCAGAGCAAATGCATTATAAATATCAAGGTTTTGTCAGTGATACGGTTGATCATGCATTTGCTCTGAATGGGTGAAGTGTTTTTCTTTTTTTATTTACCCAAGACATGCATATTTGTCCCCATCTGTAGGAAACCGGTAAAGAAGCGTTCATCAAAGATTTGCCCAACCATCTCAAACCATTCGAAGCCGTTCTGGCCAAAAACAAATCTGGGTTCCTAGTCGGCGATCAGGTGAGATCCAGTAGAAATACTAACCTATGTAATTAAGTATTTGTTCAATTCTGACCGCCACCCATGTTTCATGTCTCCTCACAGATCTCATTTGCCGACTACAACCTGTTTGACCTTCTGCTGAATCTTAAAGTGCTTTGTCCCACCTGTCTGGACTCCGTCCCGGCACTCAAGAGCTTTGTGGATAAGATTGGTGCCCGGCCCAAAGTCAAAGCCCTGCTGGAGTGCGACGACTTCAAGAAACTTCCCATCAACGGCAATGGCAAACAGTAATTCTTCAGACCTAGAGAACATTGACAGAACATTCTCAAACAATGGCACTTTCTGTTAAAAGGCCTTAACTGGTGCTCTGTGTTTGGCAAAATATCTCACGTCTTTATATGAATATGTATTTTGTATGTTTAACTGTCTTTAATAGTTTTCACTAACAGAAACAAATGTATCAATTATGAATAAAACAAATTAAACATCCAGAATGGTTTCATTGCTGCTTTTGTATACTTTATTATAGAACAGCTCTATACCTATATATACAGTATTGTTCAAAATAATAGCAGTACAATGTGACTAACCAGAATAATCAAGGTTTTTAGTTTTTTTATTGCTACGTGGCAAACAAGTTACCAGTAGGTTCAGTAGATTCTCAGAAAACAAATGAGACCCAGCATTCATGATATGCACGCTCTTAAGGCTGTGCAATTGGGCAATTAGTTGAATTAGTTGAAAGGGGTGTGTTAAAAAAAATAGCAGTGTGGCATTCAATCACTGAGGTCATCAATTTTGTGAAGAAACTGGTGTGAATCAGGTGCCCCCTATTTAAGAATGAAGCCAACACTTGTTGAACATGCATTTGAAAGCTGAGGAAAATGGGTCGTTCAAGACATTGATCAGAAGAACAGCGTACTTTGATTAAAAAGTTGATTGGAGAGGAAAACCTATAAAGAGGTGCAAAAATGATAGGCTGTTCAGCTAAAATGATCTCCAATGCCTTAAAATGGAGAGCAAAACCAGAGAGGCGTGGAAGAAAAGCGGAAGACAACCATCAAAATGGATAGAAGAATAACCAGAATGGCAAAGGCTCAGCCAATGATCACCTCCAGGATGATCAAAGACAGTCTGGAGTTACCTGTAAGTACTGTGACAGTTAGAAGACGTCTGTGTGAAGCTAATCTATTTTCAAGAATCCCCTAAGTCCCTCTGTTAAAAAAGGCATGTGCAGAAGAGGTTACAATTTGCCAAAGAACACATCAACTGGCCTAAAGAGAAATGGAGGAACATTTTGTGGACTGATGAGAGTAAAATTGTTATTTTTGGGTCCAAGGGCCACAGGCAGTTTGTGAGACGACCCCCAAACTCTGAATTCAAGCCACAGTACACAGTGAAGACAGTGAAGCATGGAGGTGCAAGCATCATGATATGGGCATGTTTCTCCTACTATGGTGTTGGGCCTATTTATCGCATACCAGGGATCATGGATCAGTTTGCATATGTTAAAATACTTGAAGAGGTCATGTTGCCCTATGCTGAAGAGGACATGCCCTTGAAATGGTTGTTTCAACAAGACAATGACCCAAAACACACTAGTAAGCGGGCAAAGTCTTGGTTCCAAACCAACAAAATTAATGTTATGGAGTGGCCAATCTCCAGACCTTAACCCATTTAATCCCAAATTTTTCCCAGACACAAAAATATCCAAATCATGTGTCATTAGTATCCCTTTGAAACAATCAATCATAATTTTTAGAAATTTTCATGGAAAAGTGTGTGAAAAAGTGTGTTTTATGATCGGTCACAATTGTGACCGGTGGGATACTGTGTTGTATCAACCATTGGACAGACTGAATATAGGTCTATTTGACATGTGCAGTGTGTTTGTGAGTGTGTTTCTGTCTCTCTGTGTGTGTGTGTGTGTGTGTGTGTGTGTGTGTGTGTGTGTGTGTGTGTGTGTGTGTGTGTGTGTGTGTGTGTGTGGACTGGTAATCCCTACGGTATGGGGACAAAATGTCCCCACAAAGATAACAATATCCAAAATCCTTGTCCTTGTGGGGACATGTTTTGGTCCCTATGAGAAAACAGGTCATAAATCACACTAAGTGATGTTTTTGAAAATGTAAAAATGCAGAATGTCTCCTGTGATGGGTAGGTTTAGGGTGTGTGTGTGTGTGTGTGTGTGTGTGTGTGTGTGTGTGTGTGTGTGTGTGTGTGTGTGTGTGTGTGTGTGTGTGTGTGTGTGTGTGTGTGTGTGTGTGTGTGTGTGTGTGATGGGTAGGTTTATGGGCAGGGGCTGTGTGTGTGTGTGTGTGTGTGTGAGATGGGTAGGTTTATGGGCAGGGGTGTGTGTGTGTGTGTGTGTGTGTGTGTGTGATGGGTAGGTTTAGGGGCAGGGGCAGTGTAGGGGGATAGAATATACGGTTTGCACAATATAAAATGCATTACGCCTATGGAATGTCCTCATAAAACATGGAAACACAACGTGTGTGCGTGTGTGTGTGTGTGGGCATGTTTTTGTGAAATATCAGGACACAAATGTGTTTAATGACATGGGTATGACACAGGTATTACAAAAAGAGGGTGAAATATGAGGACGTTCCCCATGTCCTCACTTTTCAAAATGCTTATAAATCACACAGGATGAGGTTTTATTCACATAAAGTAAACTGTGCAGTCTCCTGTGATGGGTAGGTTTAGGGGACAGGGGCAGTGTGTGTGTGTGTGTGTGTGTGTGTGTGTGTGTGTGTGATGGGTAGGTTTAGGGGCAGGGGCAGTATAGGGGGATAGAAAATACGGTTTGTACAGTATAAAAACCGTTACGCCTATGGAATGTCCCCACATTTCACAAAAACAAACGTGTGTGTGTGTGTGTGTGTGTGTGTGTGTGATGGGTAGGTTTAGGGGCAGGGGCAGTGTAGGGGGACAGAAAATACGGTTTGTACAGTATAAAAACCGTTACGCCTATGGAATGTCCCCACATTTCACAAAAACAAACGTGTGTGTGTGTGTGTGTGTGTGTGTGTGTGTGTGTGTGTGTGTGTGTGTGTGTGTGTGTGTGTGTGTGTGTGTGGACTGGTAATCCCTACGGTATGGGGACAAAATGTCCCCACAAAGATGGCAATATCCAAATTTTTGTCCTTGTGGGGACATTTTTTGGTCCCCATGAGAAAACATCTTATAAATCACACTAAGTGATGTTTTTGAAAAAGTAAAATGCAGCATGTCTCCTGTGATGGGTAGGTTTAGGGTTAGGGGCAGTGTAGGGGGATAGAAAATACGGTTTGTACAGTATAAAATGCATTACGCCTATGGAATGTCCCCACAAAACATGGAAACACAACATGAGTGTGTGTGTGTGTGTGTGTGTGTGTGTGCACGTGCGTGCACTTAGAGGCCCTTGGGTCTTCTGGCTGGACCCTTGGGTGCTTAGAGGCCCTTGGGTGTGGGAAGGGGTGTGGTGAAGGAGGCCATCATTCCAATCATGCTCTGTTTGCATAACTTCTGCATATGCATTCAACAGCCTTGCTGGCAAATGGCCTGTTTCCCCTCATAGTCCATGTCAGACCCATCACTGTCACAATCACTGAGTACAGCATCTTTTTCATTTTGAGGATGATTGCAATGCTGCATGCCTTGTCTGGGAACTCATCTTGATCCAACAAATCCATAACTTGACTCAAAGTAACAGAACGTTTGGTAATTAGCTAGCTAGTCTTCCTGGGGTCCGTGTGTGTGTGTGTGTGTGTGCGTGTGTGTGTGTGTGTTTGTGTGGGTGGTGTCGGTGTGCATGTGTGTGCCTACCTGTAATTGCGTGTGTGTGTGTGTGCGTGTGTGGAAAGTTAAGTAGAATTAGTTGGCTAGCTAGTCTTTGTGTGTATGTGTGTGTGCGTGTGTGTGTGGACAGTTGCAGTAGGAAGTTAGGTAGCAGCAGAATTACCTAGCTAGCTAGTCTTCATTGGGTCTGTGTGTGTGTCTGCGTAAAATTAGGTAGAACGTTAGATAGCAGCAGAAAGTAAGGTAGAACAGTTAGCCTATGTGTATTAGCATGTAGATACAGTGGGTTATCCCACGGTCACTATTGTTGCCGGTGACATGTTTTGTGAGTTCTATGACCACATTAAACAAAGTTGAATAATTGCAAATGCATATATCAATACTAGACACCTTAAACATGATGTGTACCAAAAATCTAGGTTCCATCCTTATGTTAACATACTTTACTAATCTTTTCTTTGGGAGCTTTCTTGCTGCCATCCTCTTCTCTTGACGCAAACAGGAAGTAAACAGCTCTGGTCATGTGACAATTTACAGTAAACATGCAACACTGCACATATTTCATTGAGACCCTTTATTATTTCAGTATCTGCTGGAAATGCATTGATAGATCATTCAGTAACATTTTTATAGCCCTTGAAATGAATCATTGTTTTCACGGTCACTATTGTGACCGGTGGGATTAAATGGGTTAATCCAATTGAGAACTTGTGGGGTGATATCAAAAATGCTGTTTCTGAAGCAAAACCAAGAAATGTGAATGAATTGTGGAATGTTGTTAAAGAATCATGGAGTGGAAAAACAGCTGAGAGGTGCCACAAGTTGGTTGACTCCATGCCACACAGATGTCAAGCAGTTTTTAAAAACTGTGGTCATACAACTAAATATTAGTTTAGTGATTCACAGGATTGCTAAATCCCAGAAAAAAAAAATGTTTGTACAAAATAGTTTTGAGTTTGTACAGTCAAAGGTAGACACTGCTATTTTTTTGAACACACCCCTTTCAACTAATACCCCAATTGCACAGCCAAGTGCATATCATGAATGCTGGGTCTTGTTTGTTTTCTGAGAATCTACTAAACCTACTGGTAACTTGTTTGCCCGTAGCAATAAAATATACTAAAAACCTTGATTATTCTGGTTAGTCACATTGTACTGCTATTATTTTGAACAATACTGTATATATAAAACATGTTTATTGCTTTAAAATATAACAAATTTTATTACAATTCATTAGAATTATTTTGAAGCACTGTTATGAGCCCTACTGAATATGCATGTTTATAAATAGAAATTCTGTGGATAAAATGGACCAGTGATGAGCGTTTACTCTTGAGTTTGAGAATATTAAAATATTGATGTGAACATATTTCTATAGGCTACACGGATCAGGCATAATGTTGTGAATAACACTGATTATCTCATCATCACGGCTCCTTTTAGTGGGTGGGATATATTAGGCAGCAAGTGAACATGTTGTCCTTAAAATTGTTGTGTTAGAAGCAGGAAAAATGGGCAAGCGTAAGGATTTGAGTGAGTTTGACAAGGGCCAAATTGTGATGGCTAGACGACTGGGTCAGAGCATCTCCAAAACTGCAGCTCTTGTGGGGTGTTCCCAGTCTGCAGTGGTCAGGATCTATCAAAAGTGCTCCAAGGAAGGAACAGTGGAGAACCGCCGAAAACAACAGTGGGCACATGAGCATCAGAACTTTGAGGAGCACTGGGTTTGAGGTGTTGACTTGGCCTCCAAATTCCCCAGATCTCAATCCAGTCGAGCATCTGTGGGATGTGCTGAACAAACAGGTCCAATCCATGGAGGGCCCACCTCGCAACTACAGGACTTTAAGGATATACTGCTTGCATCTTGGTTCCAGATACCACAGCACACCTTCAGGGGTCTAGTGGAGTCCATGACTCAATGGGTCAGGGCTGTTTTGGCAGCAAAAGTGGGACCAATTCAATATTATGCCTGATCGGTGTATCAGATTTTTGTATATTATATATCTAGTCATAAATCGAAAACTATGTGGTTAAAAAGGTGCAAAGATGACATTCTATGTTGTAATTTTGAATTTTCTAGATCACAAACGGTGTGGTAAAGTCGAAATTGTGACTTTAATGTCATAATTTTGACGTTTTATCTCATAAATATGACTTAGTGAGTCATGATGACAATAAAAGCATGGTTTTCTTATGTGGCAGAAATGGGCTTCCATATGTACACAGACTTTGGCTGGCTTTTATTTTGAAAGCATTGTAGCTCTGACTTTTATTTTGAATGCGTGTAGATCAGGCTTTTATTTTAAAAGCGTTCTAGCTCGGACTTTTATTTTGAAAGCGTGAATCCCATGTGTGTCTCTGCCTTCACGCATCTGTCAGCTCCATCTGCACAGTTAGCAAAGTACAGTTTCTGTAATGTCTTCTGTTGAAGAAATGTCCAACTCCGTGGAGGAGAATTTGGAGGAGGACGGAGTAGAAGAGGAGAACACAGCGGAGGAAGTGGAGATGGAATATGAGGAGCCTGTTAAAGGAGGTTATATCTTCTACAGGTGAGGTTAGCAGCTAGCTTAGCACGATAACTGAATGAGTGTGTGCGGCTAATCACTTCAATTAGATGTTTAATTTAGTTACTCTCCTCTTTATTGTAATTGGACGCCACCTTATAGTTGACAGTATTGCTACATACAAGCAATGCACATCAGTTATGTATTCGTTATGTTTATGAGTGATTCACATAAACTGAATCAGGAGCGCATAAAAACATCCGAGTTAAAATTGTACCAGAACTCGTGAGCAAGTTTATGTAAATAGTGTAAACCATTCTTCTTACCCTCTTTAGTAAACCCTCTGAAAAGGTGTTCTAATATCACTTCAGAGTGATTCACAGTCACTGAGTCAATCGAGTCAACACGTCAGAATGATTCATTTGAATCTATATTCGATCTAAAGGAGTCTTTTTATATATAATTGTAACACTAATTATTACTCATTTCTAATTTTCTGAGTGAACAAAAACGTTAGAGACTTATGCCCGTTGATTGTATGAGACAAGCATCAAGTGTATGCCAACTAAACTAATCTTTAATCTTTTCAGATAACTGAAACATGCTTTATAAGTATGACCATGTGTGCACACACTGTGCCGAGGAACCGTCTTCATCCATTTAGCTATGAACTGATCAGTGTTCAAATTTTGAGAAACTTCACATGACCCTACAAGAGTGATTACTGATAGGCTGTCTGCAAAAAAAACTGTAACGTAAAGAATCTTTTAAAGAAGAAAAAAAATCATCCACTGATTTTCAAAGCTGCTACAGAAACGACTTTCAACTTTGAGGACCTTGATAGAAATGTAGTGGAGTAAAAAGTACAATATTTGTCTTTCAAATGTAGTGAAGTTAAAGTAAAAGTTTCCCAAAAAAATTATACTCCAGTAAAGCACAGATACTCAAAAAGTGTACTTAAGTACAGTACTCAAGTAAATTTACTTAGTTACTGCACACCACTGCGTTAGAGACTTATGCCCGTTGATAACGCCTCTTGTGGTCTGACTGTTTGGCCTTGATTTTGTCTGAGGGGAATTGTTTGGATGGTTGTGGTTTCTATTGGTGGATCTCATGTGAGTGACAGGTTGCCCCGTCAGCTTCATCAGAGAAGAGATGAAGAGGGAGGGGAACTTTTTAATCCAAATAGATTAATTTAACAATGTCTTGGTAAAATGACTGGGCCTTTTAACTAGCATGTGTATAAACTGTCATATAATGTGCTTGTTTTGTTATTTTAGGGACAGAAAAGAGTGGGCCGATCTCGAACCTGTTCCTCAAGATGATGGACCAAACCCTGTGGTGAAGATCGCTTATTCAGAGAAATGTAAAGTGTCTTTTATTCCATCAAGCTTGAACCAACAACTGCACTTTTTTAGTAACACACATTATCATTGTCACATTTCTTTCATATCTCCTGTATCACCACGCCCTCGTTTTCTTCTCACACAATAGAATAATCTCAGCGTATCTCCATTGTTCCATTTCATTATCATTTATGTATTTATGTAGTCATGCAATTAATGGGATAAAGTACAGTGAGCCGTAATGATCACAAAATAAACCAATTCAGTGCGACCCGATCATGCTGTCAGGGTTTATTTGGTGATAATGACTAGCTCGCTGTATGTTTGTTAAACGTGTGTCTCGTCATCTGCAGTCACAGACGTGTTTGACATGTTCCGAGCGCTCCTGAAGAACGATGAGAAGAGTGACCGAGCGTTTGCGCTGACCGCTGAAGCCATCGAACTCAACGCAGCCAATTACACTGTATGGTGAGAGAAGTGGTGTTTAAATCAGCATATCAAATCAATATGAATATGTTATGGCCCGATGCACTTTTAATGGCAAACCTAACACACTAGGTTTTTGAAAGAAGTCTCTTCTGCTCACCAAAGCTGCATTTTGGTCAAAAATACTGAACAATTTGTGACAATTTATTACTATTTAAAATATCTGTTTTCTATGTGAATATACAGTGCAGTGTGATTTATTCCTGTGATCAAAGCTGAATTTATCATCATTACTCCAGTCTTCAGTGTCACATGACCCTTCACTAATCACTCTCATATGAGGATCTGATGCTCAAGACACAGTTATGATTATTATCAGTGTTGTGATGCTTCATATTTCTGTGCAAACCGTGATACATTTTTGTCTTTGATGGACAGAAAAGTAAAAAAAAAAAGTTTGAAATATTTTGCTACAATGTAAATGTCTTTTTCTGTCACTTTTAATCAGTTTAATGCATCCTTGCTCCTTAAAAGTATTGTAATCTACATAAAACGCACACTAGTCCACAGTCTGCACTGGGTTGCATATTTAAACATCAGCAATTTTAGTCTGTAAAAAGCTACAAAGCAAGTTCAAGACACTTGTGTCCTTCATTAAAGTGTGTGTTTTGATGTCTGTAGGCACTACAGAAGAGTTTTACTGCAGGCTCTAGATAAAGACCTGAGAGAGGAGATGAAGTACATCACGGCCATTATAGAAGATCAGCCCAAGAACTACCAAGTTTGGTAAGTCCACCTCAGCCTGTAGGTGCCAATGAGTTTGAACTTTGGGCAATAGTGTTGTTTTCTAAATGCTGAGTTCAGACTGAACGATTTTCAAACTGGTCGGATCACTGCTCTTTTCACCCTGCATGACTATCCGGGGTAGCATTCAGTTGAAGCTGTGTTCACACAGCTCTCTTGAAGGCAGTGCTGAAGTGACTTTAACTGTGACTTAAACAGGCTCCAGAAGGGAGCAGAATCTCATTGAGCCTCATGTTAAAGTGCCCAACTGTACAGCAGAATAAAACATGTTTACAGCCTGGGACAAATTCAAGTTTTGGTTTTGCCCTTCATGACAACTGTGAGGGGGGGTGAATTTTTTCTCTCATTCGTTTACATTTTATAAAGCCTTAAAGTTCTGCATAATTAAGGCTGTGGCCACTCTGAGTGACAGGTTGAAAGCCGTTAATGTTAATAATACTAACACTAATATAATAATTATAAACTATCAACTTTATTTTAAGTAATAAATCACAATTTGTTTTCCATGTTTTAATTTGAACAGTATAAAGCTCAGTTGTGCAGCACTTTGTTTGACAAGAAAGTTTAATTAAGTAAAAAGATAAATTCATGTTTTATGGCTTCATTTGATTACCAGAAAATACACAACACAGAATTAGCGGGAAATCTTTTCATTTTTTTTCTTTAAATTGATTTGAAAAGGAAAAAAAATGGCTGTTTTTATGAATTCAATTAAGTAGCTAGTAGTCTATAATTTACTGTTAAATATTACAGTACACAAACATCACAGACAATGGTAGACAGAGACCAAGGCAGCTCTGGCATAATGTCAATAACACTTCTATAAATGACTTAAAGTTTCTGCACAGTTATTGATTTACTCGCAGAGATGGGCATTTTGACTTCCTTGTCACTTCTCACATGTGTTTGACTTCAAAAGAAAATGAGTCCTCTTCCGCTTGATGTCTGACTTGACTTAAAAACACATGCAAATTATAAACTTTCACTTTGTGATGGTTCAACTTTGCAGTTAATCTGCAAATCTCATAGTTGCATAGTTAGTAGTGTGTTAAGACTGGTGGGTATGGTAAGGGGCGGGACATTTCCCAAACACTCGACCAATCACAACACACTGCTCCAGCCGACCAATCAGAGCACAGTGTGCTCTTCAGAAGGAGGGGCTTCATAGAGACAGGAACTAAACAGAGCGTTACTGACAAACTGGGAAGAGACGAGCTGCAACAATGGAGAATAATTGTTTTTTAAACAATTTGTGCACATCTGCAGGCATCACAGGAGGATGGTGGTGGAGTGGCTGAATGAGCCGTCAGATGAGCTGCAGTTTGTAGCAGAAATTCTCAGTCAAGACGCCAAGAACTACCACGCGTGGCAGCACAGACAGTGGGTGATCCAGGTACAGATTCACAGCCTCGGTGTGGCGTCTAAAGTGTTTGCTGATCTGCATGCATGTTCATGGTTTGTTTCTGTGTGTCAGGAGTATAAGCTGTGGGATGGAGAGCTGGAGTATGTGGAGGAGCTGTTAGAGGAGGACGTGAGGAATAACTCCGCCTGGAATCAGAGACACTTCGTCATCAGTCACACCAGCGGATACTCCGACCCGGCCATCCTCGACAGAGAAGTGCAGTGAGTCTTATTCATTGACACACCCAAACCCGAGCCTTTTTGCTCAAAGATAAATAATAAAAAAAATTGTGCAAAAATAAAGTTTGTTTTGGTTCTCAGGTTTTGAGAGCGATTATTCAACAACTTCTGAAAAACGTTCAATAATGAGAAGTTACAACTTTTTTTGTCCTTAGTTCAAAAGGAAATTATGTACATTTCTTCACTATATACTAGGGTTGGGTTTAACATATTCTCCTGATATTGACTCTTAAATACCAAGAATCGATCTTCCAGCCTATGCTGTTTACAGTTGATGAAAACAATTTTTTGTAGCACATCCAATCCAATAAATCGCAATAAGCTTGTAAGCTTGTGCTTTGTTAGTACTTAGCTCAGTTGCATTATGAAATTCAAACAATAAATTCCGTTTTGTGGCTCTTTAATGTGCCTCAGATCAAGCAAAGCAGCACGGGATCCGATCATCTCTTACGCTTTACTACTAGTTACAGCACAAAATAAACATGAATGAACATCAGAAGGTATGTTGAACGATATTTAATGTTTGTTTGAAAAAAAAATCCATCATTTATGACATCCACCATTTAAATGTTTATATTTAAAAAAACTAATAGAAACGTAATTGTCATTAGAAAATATATTATAAAGTTACTATTATAAAAACTTCCATGTGTGTCATTTATGAGTAGCTTTTACCAGTGGTTCCCAAACTTTTTTGAGTGGCTTAACCCTTGAGGCGTTAACATCCTTGTCTTCCATTACACCTTTTTCATACTGATTTTTTTTTAAACTTTTTAAACTTTTTTCTAACCCTATTAAACATTTGTCAAAATTCCATTCATTTAATTGTTAATATAATAAAGAAAGCAATAATTAAACTAAATCAATAACTTAAATCAAATGAAACCCGTATCAACAAAAGCCATCTTTGCACTGCAAGCTGCATCGAGATGTATTTACACACAATTTAATCTATCTCAGAGGATTACAGTGACATAAATTATTTTTTTAATAAAAATGTTCAGTAGAGAAATATTAAATGATAGTAAAAATTAAGTGATGTTTTAAAATATTGAGCTAAAACCATCAGTAGGTGAAGATAAGTCCTAATGAGGGGCTCGTTCGTTTTTGAGACTGTATTTATCAATGGGTCATTGAATCATTGACTGTCCTGATTTGTTCAAAGCTGCAGATTCGTTCTTTAATAAAACACTGCGGTGTTGCTTGGAGATGCACAAAAGTTCTGCTGTGGCTTTAATTGGAACTATTATTTAGTTGCAAAATAGAGCAAACAATACTGTTTGTACATCCCCTAATATTAACCTTTTTGTTTGTTGAACTGTTGTGTAAAATCAGTGTCACTTAATATTCATGAAAAATCTCATTTAAAAACAGGAACGCACACACGTGTCACGATTCAATGTAAATCATGATACTGAACTCACGATATGATATGTATTGCGATTTTTTTATTTTTTTTTTAAGCCATAATAAAGAGGACTTTTTTATTATTATTATCATGGCCCACAATTATTCCCCCTTTGCATTATTTTACATTATATTCAACATTAAATATAATCGTTTAATGCAGTAATGTCACTGAAACTCCATAAACCCATTACTTTCAATGCAGGCAGCATTCTCTCCCAGTGCTCGCTTTGTCCCGCCTCCCCTGCTATTAATGCACTATACATAAAAATAAACCATCTAATATGCTTAAAATCAGTATGTGCGTTGCGTTGTGGTGAATCTGCACATCATATAAAGCCACTGTGTCTCTTCAGAAGACTTGGGTTTCGATTAGACACTCGGGTAGTTTATTATTATTATTTATGACATAATCTTTTAAGTTTGAGAGGAATGGACATGAGTGCGAGTACATGATGACAGTTTACATTTCTGGGTGAATTATACAGTAAGCTGAGCCTTGGATAAAACTCTAAATCGCAAATCGTATCGTATTCATCAACGATGCATATCATCACATTTTTATATCGCGATATATCGTTACACCCCTACAGGTTATGTTTCTGTGTTGAAGAGAGTGCAATTCTTAAATCGATCTCTATGCACAGTCTGTGTCTGTATTTGTTGTTCATGCTAGTAAGTGCTAAATGCCCACTTTTACAAAAGTACATTGTTGAGATCGGCAGTAATGAAGCATGATTTGCGAAGGCAGCATATACTATATCATATGCACACTGCTTGTGTGGATGCAGTCAGTTTTGACCGTGAAAGATGAGGTAATCTGATTGGATGTCATGTATTTGATCTTTATGGCACTACCTTTTTCCTGTTTTTACAATGCAAAAATGTATATAATTTAAAACGAGTCGCTGCGCCGCTCAAAAGAATCCCTTAAAGCTGTTTGTCTGATCATTTATACAAATTCTCATGTAAAACTTCCAATGGTCACAACTCATTTTAGTTTTGGTTCACATTTTTCTTTGGCTTTTGAAGTTTTTCTCTATGCCTATTTGAGATTAAACAGATTTTGTCCTTGGTTCAAAATGAAATTGTATTTACCATGGTTAACACTTTATAATGCCTTTCTTTAAAGTCCCCCTGCAGTCAATAATTGTATCCCTTAAAAATCATCGATCACCAAAATTACATATTTAAATGTTTTTTTTCCTGGTAAAAAAAAAAGTGTTCATGCCTTAAAATAGTTTGAATGTAACTCTACACCCTAGGCTAAAGCCCGCCCACATGTTGACGTGATTAGTTACACCGTCGATTTCAAACCATGTTTTTGAGGCTGTCTTTGGGTCACTGCTTTTTTTAAAAGAAAATACTCAGCAGTGGTGTGGACATGAATCTGCACATGGTTTGAACACCATACACAGACATATGAGACTATATAAAATGGATCATTAGAGTTGCTGCACGTGTTTGAAGAACACGCAAGTGTAGCTACTCTCCAACATGTGAATGTTTATTTGATTCCACCTGCTTTTAAAATAGCAATTTCTGCAGAATTCACATGTAAAGACTATTATTTGTTACTGGTATAAATGGCCAATTAAAACCATGCAATGTCGCTCTCTCTCTCTTTAGGTACACACTGAAACAAATAAAGAAAGCTCCTCACAACGAGAGCGCTTGGAACTATTTAAAAGGGTGAGTGCTGCATACAGACATAAACAGCCTGTGAAGTCATCCGATCTCTCTTTCATGCATGCCTCCAGCAGATGGCAGATGCTCACCGTTAACAGAAGATGTACAGTTTGCACTGAAGAGTCTATAAGAATATATGTACCAAAACATAACCTGGATCATTAATAGTGTTTGCCATGGCAAGCATCACTATTACTGTTGCTCATACTTTGAAATAAATAAATACCATGTTTTTGCATGATTTGCATTTATTTGGTTTGTACCGTGTTGTTCTCTGAGTTTCATGATGTATGTGTCGGTTCTGTGACTCAGGATCCTGCAGGATAAAGGTCTGTCTTCATATCCTGGACTGCTGGAGCAGGTGAGCGAGCTTCAGGACTCGTGCAGTTCTCCATATCTCACCGCCTTCCTGGTGGACCTCTATGAAGACGCTCTGGAGACCAACAACTCCAGCCATGACCAGCGAGAGACGCTCAACAAGGCAATGGAGGTGAGCCGTGACTTCACACATACAGAAAACAAGGGCCATTATACATGCTTCACAAGTTTGAATATACCAGTAGACACTGATCAACAGGGCTCGACAGTGCGAGCATTTCACCCGCATTTACGACTAAAATTAGATGTGCGAACTGTAAAATGTATTTTGGAGCATGTGTGTGAATAAACAATCCTTGCGGATCAGTCTTATTAAATGTAAGATCATAAAAAGTCTTCAATATCTTAAATGGTATAACAAGCATCTTTTAGGTGTCTAATATTTTGAGGATGGAAAAACATAAATCCTGATACTGCCTACTGTGATTATTAAACTTCAAAAGACTGTGATTTCATCAAATAAATGAAATGTGAGCGCTTCATGTTTCAAAGCCTGAACATGTCGCTGTTGTGCATTCATCAGGCTCGCAATCAATGAATCGCACACATTTATGCCAGCGATAAACATGAACTAATGCTGATCACTGTTTACTTTACTGTGTTCATATAGTAATATGTTGTTTACAGTTGTAAGAAAGCATATTTCATCTGCTGAGCATCCTGCAATAATAAAGCATAGGCATTTCAAAATGAGAGTATTTCGGGCTTTTTTATTAAATAAACGTCACGGCGTGTGTTATTATTTGGTTACACAAATTGTATGTAATTACATTTCCATTTAATTTAAAGTAAACTATCGGAGCTTGTTTCTGGGATGCCCCGTCACAGGAAGGAAAGACTAAGAACATTATTTGATGCATATTATTAAATATATAGACTTTACTAGAAACTAAACTAAAATTTAAAAATAAACTAAAAAACTTAACAAAAATTTAAAATGAAAGCAGAATTAAATCAATTCAAAATATTAACAAAAACTATATAGTATATCTAAGTGATACTAAAATAACACTAGTATAGTGTAATCTTTTACAGTGTGTTTTATATATACGTATAAATTAATGCAGAAATAGTTAGTTGCGCCCCTAAAGTTTATATATGCGCTCCTACATTTTTCAACTTTAGAGCACAGGTGCTCCTTGTGAAAAACTCCTTGGGGAAAAAAATCATCAAACCCTGATCAAAGTGCACTTCTTTCCTGCTTCTCTCTTGTAAACAGTCATAGGCCAGCTGTCTTAATGAATGCATTTACGTCACATATGCATATTCAGAAGTGCTGATATTACTGTGCATGGAAACTTGCCGGCTGTGAAGTTTCCATTGTGTGTGAGTAACCACAGTAAAGAGCTGCCTAACTCTCCTGGGACCCAGGAATAGACTTTTGTCTACTGTAGTGGACAATATATTTTAGTGACTTTCTCTGACACCTTACATGCACAGTTTAAAGTCTGGATGTCCTGTAAAGAGCACATTCAGGGCCTTTCAGAGATAAAAAATGTTTGGAGGTTTCACCTCAACAACTCCTACGTATTTTGTTATTTATAATTTAAATCAGAATCATTTTCAAATTGTTTGTCATAAATCAACATCTCGGGAAAATGTTATGGGGTTTCTAATCAAAATCAGACTTTGTTACAGATCAGGGCATTGATTTCACACACGTCCACTGTAGAGGACACCGGGTCGTAAAGCATGTTTATCAGGCACGCATCAAGTGAATAGAGAAAGAAATTGCAAATCAATGTTCCTGTAAAATATTAGATATGTAAATGTTGCCAATTATTATTACTCTCATTATTACACTTCTTTTTCATTATGTTGCCCCAAGAAGACATTAATATACAAATTATATCCCGTGTATAGATACATTTGTATTAAATGGGAAACCCCATTTATGGCCATTTTACCCACATATTGCATAGTAAAATTGTAAATCAGTTCATTACATTATATCTTTCATAACATAGTTGAGAGTCATCTTTAAGCAAAGTTTGGTCAAAAAAAATGTATTGGTGAATCTCATTGTTTTTGCCTGTACATGTAATTTCATTTCATTATTTTTTTAATCCTGTGTCCACTACATAGGACATGTTTTTCCCCATTTGTTTCTTATCAGTCCTTCCAGAAAAATGCAAAAAAATCCTTGATTTTGTGGCACATTTTCTTTTAAAAAATGCGATGGAATATGCAGGATATTTATGCAATTTTATGCAATGAAATTATGGAACTTGCAAAAACTGCTGTTTGATGAAGAAGAGGAAAAAGTGATTCCCACACACCCTGTCCTCACTAGGCTACTCCCTTAATGTCAAGAGTCATGTCTTATCACTTCCCATCACAGGAAGGGCTGGGAATATTTCACACCTTCATAAACACACGGCTCAA
This sequence comes from Gobiocypris rarus, assembly GCA_023029165.1. NCBI lineage: Eukaryota > Metazoa > Chordata > Actinopteri > Cypriniformes > Gobionidae > Gobiocypris > Gobiocypris rarus. Next base: position 53,506,874 of record CM040932.1, read on the forward strand.
ACTTACAAACATTGAGTCAAACAAGCTCTGCAACTTTACTAAAGGAATATGCTACAACTTCTGTAAAAATGAATAAACCAAATATAGAAAAATCTAATGTGTGCTTCCTGTTTTACAGAGGTAGCTGTACAAAACAGACATCTGTTAAAGTGCAATCTCTTACTGTAACTTTACATACTACTAATATACTTACAACTGTAAGGTTTTTGAAACTAGTATGATTGATATCTTACAACTGTTAAGTGGCATCAACTCCTGAATGAAACCCCAACAGTCTACTGTGAAAATGACAACTCTAACTGCATAGTCTCTAACACTGGTCATCCTCCAGCCCCTCTCCCTCAACATCCATCTCTGGGATTTGTAGCTTTTCCATGATGTTCTCGTGGCGCAGTCACTTCATAACGTTCCCATGGCAATAGGGGAAATGGTTGCTCTTGTGTGAAGTAAACGGAACATTTTTCAACGTTCTGCTAGATGACTTTTTTTTCAATGAAAATGCGGGAAGTATGAAATCATGCAAGCCCCGCATATTTTGCATGTGGAAATCAGCAATTTGTGCGGCGTATTTGAAAAAATCCGCCCCCCACATAAATATGCGGACTTTGGCTGATAATGCATTAAATCAGGCGATCGCATAATCACGTTTTCTGGAGAGAAAGCCTTATGCTCTAGTCTTAACAATATAATTACATGAAAAATATTAAATTCAAAGAGGAGGTCTCAGGAAGTTACAGTAAATAGTGCCATATTTATTGTTTTAAATTGTTGAATATTCATCAAAGCGTATAATTGATGCAAACCTTCTGTTATAAAACGTAATTATTTCATCATAAATATTTAATTAGCCCCTATCACATGAAAAGGGTTTTCATAAAGAATACGTGGTTTTATCCGTTAGTGTAGTGGCTAATTTTCATCTCTTGTAGCGTGTAGTTTCTATATTTTATAGAATTTGTTGAATATTTCACAGTTTGTCAGTTCATACAAAACAACAGACATTATCCACGTCTAGAGACTTTTGGAATTCTGTCTTTAGCTGAAAGTCTTTTAAATATTAACTCGACACAACTTTAATAGATGTTAATTAATTATTGATCCATGGTTCCATATCAAACTAAATGCATATAAAACATTACATGGCTGCCTCCGTACAACAAAGAGCTTGTCTGTACCACGAAGGCAGGAAAATCAGAAAAAGAGAGAGTATTATTTGTCTCTGAGTATTTCTCCGTGACAGGCCTTGTGTTTTCCTCTGCAAACGTGCGGATGTTGAGGTTAATGAGATTTCTTTGCTGTGGGTTTCTCATCTTGAGCAATGATGATGGAGTTGAAAATGATTTTATGTTTTTGAAATTGAGGCCATGTGCATATATGTTTGAAAAAAACTGGTTCAACTTTTCAGCTGCAGTCAGACTCACAAGCATATGAGATGAGGAATATGAAAGCGTACAGGGGAAAATGTCCACGGATATGATATGGGTAGTTCTTTTTGTGTCAAGACAAAAATTGAAACTTTATTGTAATGTGCAGCGGAGTGGATGGTGTTCAGTGAATTGCATAGCTGAGTCCTCACATGATTGTAGAACCAGTTTTTATTTTGGAACCCTCAGTTCTAGGTCGGATCAGAACAGAATCCTCACAGTTGTAGAGTGGATAAAGAGAGAATTCTTCATGATTCTAAAGAATTGAAAATTGGAACCCTTTGAATAATTCAAAATTATTCTAATGGGTTCTACTGTGGATACCAACAGAATACATTTTTGAATTATTCTATTTCTGATGGTTTCTACAGTAGAACCCTCACAACAATTCTAGAGGGGTTATGAGGGGTTCATCCGTGGAACCCTCAGTTATAGACATTTGTGGCGCTTTCTATTGTGTAACCTTCACATACAGTAGAGATAGAAAATCTGTGATTTATTTATACATTGAAATTTTTACAATAGTTCTCAAATGGTTCTGATAGGTTCTACTGTGGAAGCCTCAATAGTTCTAGAATATTTCTGATGGTTTCTAGGAACTCTCAGAACTGTTCTAGAATGGCTTTTTTGTGGAACCCTCACACAGGTCTAGAATATTTGTGATGTGATAGTTTCTTAGAACCCTTAGAATAGTTCTGATGGGTTCTACTGTGGAAACCTCACACTGTTCTAGGAAAGTTCCGGTGGCTTCTACAGTGGAACTCTCAGAACAGTTCTAGAATGGTTATGACTATGAGATATTCTTTTGTGGAAACTCACACAGTTCTAGAATATTTTTAATGGTTTCTACAGTAGAACCCTCACAACCGTTCTAGAGTGGTCATGAGTGGTTAATCTGTGGAACCCTCAGTTATAGAATATTTGTGATGCTTTCTATAGTTGAACACGTTGAAAATGGTTCTCAGGGTTCTATAGTGGAACCATAACATTATGAATTATTTGATGTTTTCTACAGTGAAACTAATATTTCTAAAATATTTCTGATGGTTTCTACAGTGGAAACCTCACGGTTCTAGAATATTGCTGATGGTTTCTACAGTGGAACTCTCAGAACCGTTCTAGAATGGCTCTTTTGTGGAACCCTCACAAAGGTCTAGAATATTGCTGATGGTTTCCTTAGAATATTTCTAAAATCGGTTCTAATGGGTTTTACTGTGGAAAACATCAGAAATATTCTAGGACATGTAAGGTTTCCACAGTAGAACCCATCAGAACCATGTTTAGAACTATTCTATTTCTGATGGTTTCTACAGTGGAACCCTCACAACAGTTCTAGAATATTTGTGATTGGTTCTAAAGTGGAACACTCATAATGGTTCTAAAATGCTTCTCATGGGTTCCATAGTGGAACCCTCACATTGTTATGGAACATTTTTGATGGTTTCTGCAGTGAAACATTTACATTAGTTCTGAAGTAAATCCGACGGGTTCTAATGTGGAACCTTCACGTAGTTAATATAATATGTGATGTTTTTTACATTGAACACGGTTCAACATTATAATGGTTCTAAAATGGCTTTGAGGGTTTCTAATGTGGAAACCTCACAGTTCTAGAATATATCTGATGGTGTCTACAGTGGAATTCTCAGAACAGTTCTAAAATGGTTCTGAGGGTTTCCATAGTGAAACCATCGCATAGTTATAGAATATTTGATGTTTTCTACAGTGAATCTTTTACAATAGTTCTGAGGGGTTCTACTGTGGAAACGTCACACCAGTTCTAGAATGGTTCTGTGATTTCTGTAGTGGAAGCATCATAATTCTTGAAAGGTTCTCGCAAGGATTCTGCTCATGTTTCTGAAGATTTCCTCACCAGGTCGAGGTAGAGAACTCGCTGACCTTTTCCGTGAGACTGTGAAGTGCAGAATATTGATGAGCGTAACTAGCAGATTTCCTTTCATAAGGTCTGAACTGGCTTTTACTGCTGCTCAGAGGGAGCCGGCGGTCTCACTGCTGTAAGCAGGCGCTCGTTACATGGGAAAATGTCAGAGCTGCATTTAGACTTCTACTCCCCTGTTGTTTTACACCGTCTGAATAGTGTACAGTGTTCACTCAATGCCTTGTGGTTTAAAATCCATTTGTTTTGAATCTTCTCGTCAGTATTGTGGTTTTCAGCCTGCATAGTGTCCAGATGCTTCTCTACTGTCTCCGGCAATGATAAATAGCCTTGATTTTGTGCTGCTCACACTCAAACCTGTTTGTTTGTTTTAGCTTTGCAAGTTCCTGGCTGAAGAGAAGGACACCATTAGAAGGGAATACTGGAATTACGTGTCCCGCTCTCTGCAGAACACCTATGGCTCAGGTGACCCCGCCCCCTCCTCTTCGGACCCACCTCCCTCCTCCCAGCAGCCCGACGTGGAGCCCAGTGACCCCTGAAGAGCGCGGACCTGGACAGATGCTTAGGGGGAGGAGGAAGAAGAAGAAGAAATACTGAGACATTATAGACTCTTTATATTTGTATGAGTGTGCGTCTATGCACAGCAAGGCTTTACCAGCAGTGCTTGCAAGTCAGAACGAAGTAGCCATATGCTTAATGCTCTCAGAGTGAGCTGTACACTTACCTTGCAGTGAATGGAATGGACTGTGGGAGTTTGGCAGCAATTCATACTCATGTTTTAGACTAGCATTTATGTTTTCAGAGGTCAAAGGTGTCATTTTATCACAGCAAATACACAACTGACATGCTTCAGGTGTAGTCAGGAGCTTCTCTTTCCAAAGCATCTTCTGTGTTACCAAACTCTGCTCAGACTGTGAGTGTACATGCATTTTGAATGTTCAGAAATAATGATGGTTAATACTAAAGCTGAATGACTTTCATTTTCTTTGTCTTGCCTTTCGTGGTTAAAAATGAAGATCTGAAAGAGTTTGCTAGCATTGCCTGTAGTGTTTTGATTCATGGACAGATTTCAATACTTTTAGCAGACTAACATGAACGCAGCTTAAGCTTTTGGAAAATGTTTAACTACACTAAAATTATTTATTTTGTGTGTACACCATCGTTTAAAAGTTTGGGGTCAGTAAGATTTTATAATGTTAAAAGATTTCTGTTTAAAATGCTGTTCTTTTGATCTTTGTGCATCAAAAAATAAATCCCGAATCATGATTTTCGTGAGAAAATTAAACAGCAGTTTTCAAAATGTTGCATCAAATTAGAATTTGTGAAGGATCATGTAAATTACACTTTACTGTATATTGACATAGAAAATAAATATTTTACATTGTAATAATATTTCACAGTTTTTACTGTATTTTTGATCAACTAAATGCAGTCTTGGTGACCAGAAGAGACCTTACAGAATAAAACATTACTGACCGCAGACTTTAAAACTGTGCTTTTGGGTGTGTCTACATGCATAATCTTTTGCTAGTTATGCTTCAAATCAGATTTTTATCAAGTAAAGACAAAGGTTTCAGTTCACACGGTTAAATTTACTCAAAAATTAAGCAGTGTACATGCAAAGCGAAACCTGGACTAAAGGGTAAAAAACGTTACATTTGCCAAATAAATGAAGCGGTTTGCATACACCTAAAGCCATTTGTTTTTTACCACAAATCTTTCTGTTCCTGCGACTGTGGCCATGATTTTAATCAGCATCCAAACACTTCTAACAACATGATGGTGCATGTAAAGTATCTGTTTTTGATTTCAAGACTGGATAAAAACCGAATCATTCTAAAACATACTTTTTTTTAAAGGTTTTCTGCACATTTAAACACCCACTGTAATAAAGAGCAGCGTATTGCTTTTCTGTTAGGGGCAGTACAGGTTTGAGGAAGTCTATTTCTACTTCATTAATTAAAGCTACTGTTTGCTATGAGTTTTTTTTTACTAGCCCAGGCTGTATTTATTCTACCCAACCCTGACTTCAGCAGACATCTGCGGGCAGAGACCAGGGTCAGACCAGGACAGCTTCCCTAAAGTACAAGGGGGTAATGATCCTCGTTCAAGGGCACTCATCTGATGAAGAGCCCCGTGGCGGGATCTGAAGTGTTTATGGCACAGTGCTTCTCGCTGGAGCATTAAAACATTACAGTATTGAATCAGCACAACTCGATGATGAGGCTTTTTGTAGGCCGACCTGTAAGTCCACATTAGCCTGGTTCCTTTGACAAGAAAAGACTGAAAGGTTTCAGTTCACACGGTTAAATTGATTCAACGATTAAGCAGTGTACATGCAAAGCGAAACCAGGGCTAAAAATAATTAAATGATTTTTAAAGGTGTTCACACCAACAGCGGTTTGCAAACACCTAAAGCCATTTGTTTTAACGGGTAATCTTTCGATTATTCCCATCTAATAATTGCCTCATCGACTCGAACATCATCAATAAACCCGTGTCCGCCGTGATGACTCCTATCTTTGAATATTCAGATCTAATTTGACTTTTGACCTGTAATGTTGCCAGATTCATAATCATACACTGTTTGTTCATTGGCCAGAGGAGAAGTGGCACTCCGACTGAGCCTGGTTTCTCCCAAGGGTTATTTTTGGTTTCTTGCCACTGTCGCCTTTGGCTTGCTCAGTTAAGGACACTAAGTATTCAAATGAATGTTCAACTATATTACCGATCTGCCCACATTGTCACTATATGATAATGCTGAATGACTTCACTGTTTTATCCAGAGCGGCTGTACAGCCGAATCAAATTCTGTTGCATTATTTTCCTGTTTAACACTGTAAAGCTGCTTTGAAATAATCAGCATTGTAAAAAGCGCTATATGAATAAATGTGTCTTGACTTGACAAAACCAAGATTTTTTCATTGGCTTTCAGAAAATGTCTGTGGCCAGCAAAGGTTTATGATTCCTACAGCTTTTGTTCATCATGATGATTCTCACAAACGAACGCAACATGCCTAAGAACAATCGGCAGAAGATAACAGCTAAATGTGGGCTATAAACGAGCTACACCGCAGTCACACTACTTCAAACGTCACCCTCAGCTTCAACAACTCTTTCAGTCTTTATTTAAAGACATTTTCCCTGAAAGCTTGAGTTTGAAGAGTTGGCAAGAGAGCGATTCCTGACTTTCAGGATGAGATGCAAGGGACTTGGCCTACAAAATTATATCATGCCTGCAGAACTTTGTAATCTAATGAGAATAAAACATTTGAAAAGAAAAATGTGGATCAGGATTATGTTTTCAGCAAACAGCTCAAATTTTAAGTCGTTTCCAGTTCTGTGCCCATAGCCCCTTCTAAAAAAGTTGTAGCGGTACCATAGTACTGCAAGGTACTTGACAGAAAACTAGTATTATTACCATGTTGCATGTCCTGAAAAACATGGTTTTACCATGGCACTACTTCCAAGCACAGATGGTTTGTTAGTTACTTTTAATCTTGTTAGTGCCCAGATAGCAGACAAACACTGAATCAATGTTGAATCAATGTTAATGCATCAACTAAAATATCATTGAATCAATGTTGAAATTTAACATTGATTTTTCATCAGGTTTGCACCCTGAAATAATGTTATTTCAACGATTAAAAATAGATCAAGATGGGCATAAAATCACTATTTTTTCAACTATAATTAAATCATTTATTTAACACTGAATCAACATTGAATCAATGTTGATGCATTGATCAAATTATCATTGAAACAATGTTGAAATTTAACATTGATTTTTCATCAGGTTTGCACCCTGAAATAATGTTATTTCAATGATGAAAAATAGATCAAGATGGGCATAAAATCAATATTTTTTCAACTTAAATTAAATCACTTATTTAACATTGAATCAACATAGAAGCACTTTAAAATCAATCTTGCTTTATGTACAGCAGGATTCTATGCCCGTTAATTGTCTCTTTATTTTATTCCTTTCAATCAGAGACCATGTATGGCTGCAATTGATATGATTTTGTATCAAAAAGTCACTCAAAGTAAACAACATCCTTCAGTTCACATGCAAATGTATTTATTTATGCCCCACAATTACAACAGGAAATCTCACATTGTCTTAAAACAATTACATCTGAATTTATAACACAAATGCCTGGAGAAGAGCCTGGAAAAACATGACAACCTGCATCTGCAAAATGGAAGTAATACAAATGGAAACTTGCCAATAAGGACAGAAATGGGACAGTACTACTGAAAGAAAGAAGGTAGAAGAAAGAATTAAATACTCTAAACTCTGGGGTTTCCACCATGAGCAATGCCCCAAGCCTTTCAGGGGCGTAATGGAGACATTTTTGCACCATCCCAGCAAAGATAAACTCTGAGGCCTCCTTTTATCAGCATTCACTTGTAAGGCATCTAAAACAACAAGAAGTTAGTACATATTTGGAAGTGTGGTTAATTAAACATTATAAATGTACTCCAAAATTAAGTGAAACTTGAAATTTTATCAAAATCTTTACATCCCAGTTAAAACTCACTGAATTTAAATTCAAGACTATTTAATTAATTTTAGTATATACTTTTCCCTTTAAAGCATCTGCAGACTCACAGGAGGAATGAATGGAAAAGCAAAGTGAAATCCGATGTTTTATCTTATGTTATTATTATATTTAATAGTAAATAATAGTAAAGAAATAAATAAAAGTGTGAAAGTGAAACAAGTAAATTAATGATCAAGTAGCTAAATTAATAAAAGAGGAGCTGGATAAGCTACACAGTGATTTGGAAGAGATTATCCATTTACAACAGGAACTGGAGGCGCAACAGTTTGCTAAATTTCTGCAGTTTGATATAGCAGTTTGATATAGCCTACAGAACTAAAGATCTCACTCTTTTCTTGCCGCATTAAAGATGAAATTGGAATTGTGTAATTGTGGTCGGCCCTCGTGAGGGTATCGCACAGCTGAAGCAGAGGTATGAACTGATTGTCCTATTTCCCTTCACCATGCCGATATGTCAATCAGTCCGTAGCTCTGCTTCAGCTGTGCGATACCCTCACGAGTGGAGACCAGAATTACTGCCATGACAGAAATTCATCTAGCCGTCCGATCGCCTCTCGTTTCTACACTGGACGAATATGGGATGACAGAGTATGAATGGTACAATGAATGCATGTACGGCACCATTTCCACAAATACACAAATCTTATTTGTTGCACGCACAAATCATTTTGATACTAAAATCATCCCATAGACGAACACCTCACAACAAACGACGCATGACAAAGTTAAAAATTGGCCCGAGCCAAATAAGAGTTGCACGACTCAGAATTCGGTTCGAAATCGTACAAAAATCACAGTATATGGCAATCTTAAGAAATAAAGATGAATACAAATTTGATAGGGTTTGGTGAAAAACAAACTGAAACTCAATGTATTAAGATTATCCTGGCCACTGGTTGTGTACGAGGGCGTTCACGTGACTCTATTAACATCGCAGTTCACTCTGACTCGCCCAGGAGAAGCACAAAAGTTGTAAGAAATAAAGAAAAATAAAAACACAAATGAAAATTGAGATGCATTTTATTAATATTTTGTACTTACCTCTGAAAAACACTGTCGCTGTCCTGCGTCTGTCTTTTCATGCTTGAAGTCTGTTAAACTGTGCTTTGATCTGATTGGTGGTTGGCAGCCAGATTAAAGCTGCATTACCGCCACCTACTGGATTGGATTGTGGCCCATTCAATAAGTAGGGAAAATATTCTAAATTCTTTATTAACAGTCACAAAAATCTTTATGTGACAGTCATTATATATCTCGCTGCTTGCTTGCGCTGTGTAGCTAGCAGAAAAAAATTGGGGATTGGAGATGTTTTACATGATGGAGGAGATTTTAAAACAATAATTAAAACATAAATATTAATAATACTAATGATAATCAACTGGTGTATCTCATTGAGTTCAATTTACGGTAGGATTTCTTTGAAAATCCATACACTCGTTGGAGGAGATTCATCCTTTGTGGATAATGAATGTTCACAGAAATGTACCCAATTGATTTGGATTTCCTTTAACGTGTTGAATGATGGGACAGATAGATTGATAGTAATTAAGTCTCACCAGTGGAGAATTAAGCTGACCAAAAATCAACATTGATTCAGTGTTTGTCTTTTCAACTCTGAAAAGCATGGAAATTTTAACATTGGTCCAATATTATTTAGCATTGAATTTTCAACATTGGTCCAATATTTTTTTAGCATCAGATTTTCAACATTGGTCCAATATTTTTTTAGCATCAGATTTTCAACATTGATCCAATATTACTTAGCATTGAAATTTCAAGCTCAACCAATATGATGATTCTGATGGAACTTCAACATTGATTCAATGTTTGTCTTTTCAACACTGGAAAGCATGGAATTATCAAACATTGATCCAATATTATTTAGCATTGAATTTTCAACATTGGTCCAATATGTTTTTAGCATCGGATTTTCAACATTGATCCAATATTACTTAGCATTGAAATTTCAACCTCAACCAAAATGATGATTCTGATGGAATTTCAACATTGACTCAATGTCACAATGCTATCTGGGTGTTTACATTTGGGGTTGGACTACTTTTGAATGCAAATCTCTTTGTTGAAGCTTCAATCAGTTTCCTTTAAAAATGTATTTGAGTTGACTTTAGTCTTTGTTTTGATGTGTTAACTTTGCACACTCACTGAGTATTTCAGAACTGTTAGAGCGTGTTTAAGTTAGCACACGTTTTGTGTTGATGTTTCACTTAATGCTGCATTGAATCAAGGTCACAAAAACAGTTTCACAGCAAAATCTTCAAGTCAAGTCTGCTCTTCTTTGCCAAGTGAGTGCTCTGGAGCTTAATTGAGATGCACTATAGTGTAAGAAAAGAGGATTGTATCTCATTTCCAGATGCAGACAGGATCTGGACATCGACTGTCTGCATGAAAAAAACAATGCCTCCCAAATAATGCAGGGAGAGCTGCGGAATACAGAGCAGGATGAGCCCAGGGCGGGAGCTCGCAGAAAGGGAACATTCCTGTGAACTTTGCTGCATCCTCACTCAGGCAAACTTTAAAGGAATGAGGTTTAGATGCAGCTGGATGATTCTTGGTGTTCAAAAAGATGTCAGAGGCGAGTGATGCAAGTGGCTATTACCCCTGTGACAGCTGTGGGTAACTGGGAGATTTGGCTTCTGTGACTTTCTAGTCTCTTTACTGGTGTAGATGATACTCTTTTTTTTCTATTCTATTCTGTTTTCTTTTCTTTTTCAGGGCTTTGATCACATCAGAACACTCCTTTTTAAATAAAGTTAATCAAGCTTATTCTTTTCTTGTTTGCTTTTATTGCCTCCAGTGCCATATATAATCTGAACACTGCCAAACTAATTTAGTATGTGAAAGTGTGCAACAATAAACTTTTCAAATGTTTGTATGCTACTTTGTTACATTTATGCATTTAGCAGATGCTTTTTATCCAAAGCGACTGACAAAAGAAGAACAAAGCATTCATCAAAGAGCCAACCTCGCAAGAGGCGTCTTTAGCTGCCTCTGTAGTTCAGAAGTTCAGCTGCATCAGCAGTTCGGGTGGAGGTTGGCAGCTCATTCCAACAGAGAGGAACACAGAGAGTGAAGGTTTTGAAGAGTGACTTTTGCCTTGTTGTGAGGGAACAAGACGTCCTGAGCTGGCAGGAGGGATCATGCATTGTAACTTGTGGGTTATAGGTAGGGGAATGGGGGACTGTTCCAGTGGTAGTCCTGAAAGCCAGAGTTAGAACTTTAAACTGGGAGCCAGTGGAGTGAGGTCAGGAGGGATGTGACATGGGCTCTTGGGCTGTTTGAAGACGCATTCTGGATCATCTTCAGGGGCTTAGTTGTGCTTGTTGGAAGACCGCTGGTAAAGCATTGCAGCAGTCCAGGTGTTTGGACAAGTAGCTTTGTTGCATATACTGGTATGAAGGGTCTGATTTTCCTGATGTTGTCGCAAATCTGCATGATCGGGCTGTTGTTAACATGTGGGTGGAAAAGCTGGTCTTCAGGTTCCTTGCTGTCGTGGTTGGTGTTAGTGTTGTAGACCTGCACAGTGCACAGGGAATACAAGGAGCTCTTCACAAGGTTGAACTTCAGATGGCACTCCTTCATCCAAGCAGAGAAAGGTTAGGATGAAAGTTTGTTAATCAGGTTTAAATGAAAGATAGAGCTGTGTATCTTCTGCATAGCAGTGTTAGGAGAAGCCATCTGCCTTTATGATCATTCCCAGTGAGGTTGTCTTGGTTGAGGTGAGGTCATATGAACGCCATGTTTAACGCCAGAAACACTCAATTACTCAGATGTGGTATCATTTAGGTAGCTGCTGTTGCTAGAAACATGATAACAGCTTAACTAACTTTACTTCGATACTTTACAACGATACTTTATTGAATGAATGAACAGCCTTTATTGCTGACAGTTTCAAACTTGAATAGGTAAGTATGACGAAGTACAACAAAACACCATATTTTCATTACAGAGTAAAAAATGCGACGTTAAACCAATTTCCTGACTCTCTGTGGTCATTAAAATTCCCTGGATTTCCTCTGGAATTCCTTGTCAGTGTCACCAATCATATAAGCACAGCTCACACAGAAGATTTCTGTTCGTCAACTCTTCCATCTTAATTTTCTTTGAAACAATAGTATATAGTATGCTATTTTTAAACACACCCCTGGATTTTGACGTTAAAGGGATAGTTCACCTAAAAAAGAAAATTCTGTCAATAATTCCTCACCCTCATGTCGTTCCAAATCCGTAAGACTTTCGTTCATCTTCAGAACACTTCATAGACAGCAACGCAACTACTACTTTGGCGCTTCAAAAAGTTTATAAAGAGATCATAAATCTAATGTGAATTGAGCGGTTTAGTCCAGGAGACTTAATCACTTTATATGATGAACAGATTGAATTTAGGCTTTTATTCGCATTTAATCATTGATCAATGAAAATAAACAGAAGCTCAACCTCATTGGTTCTTGCTGAAGCTCAAACGTGCTGCGTAACACGAGAATGAACCTCACTGGTTCTTGCTGAAGCTCAATCGTGCTGCGTAACATGAGAATGAACCTCATTGGTTCTTGCAGAAGCTCAAACGTGCTGCGTAACATGAGAATGAACCTCATCGGTTCTTGCTAAAGCTCAATCGTGCTGCGTAAGACGAGAATGAACCTCATTAGTTCTTCCAGATGCTCAAACGTGCTGCGTAACACGAGAATGAACCTCACTGGTTCTTCCAGATGCTCAATCGTGCTGCGTAACACGAGAATGAACCTCATTGGTTCTTCCAGATGCTCAAACGTGCTGCGTAACACGAGAATGAACCTCATCGGTTCTTCCAGAAGTTCAAAGCGTGCTGCGTAACATGAGAATGAACCTCATTGGTTCTTCCAGAAGTTCAAACGTGCTGCGTAACAGGAGAATGAACCTCATCGGTCCTTGCTGAAGCTCAATCGTGCTGCGTAACATGAGAATGAACCTCATCGGTTCTTGCTGAAGCTCAAACGTGATGTGTAACACGAGAATGAGGTTCTTCAAGATGCTCAAACATGCTGCGTAACACGAGAATGAACCACACTGGTTCTTCCAGAAGCTCAAACGTGCTGCGTAACACGAGAATGAACCTCATTGGTTCTTCCAGATGCTCAATCGTGCTGCGTAACACGAGAATGAACCTCATTGGTTCTTCCAGATGCTCAAACGTGCTGCGTAACACGAGAATGAACCTCATTGGTTCTTCCAAATGCTCAATCGTGCTGCGTAACACGAGAATGAACCTCATTGGTTCTTCCAGATGCTCAATCATGCTGCGTAACACGAGAATGAACCTCATTGGTTCTTCCAGAAGATCAAACGTGCTGTGTAACAGGAGAATCAACCTCATCTGTTCTTGCTGAAGCTCAATCGTGCTGCGTAACAGGAGAATGAACCTCATCGGTTCTTCCAGAAGCTCAAACGTGCTGCGTAACACGAGAATTAACCTCATTGGTTCATTCTCGCTCAAACGTGCTGCGTAACACGAGAATGAACCTCACTGGTTCTTCCAGAAGCTCAAACGTGCTGCGTAACACGAGAATTAACCTCATTGGTTCTTCCAGAAGCTCAATCGTGCTGCGTAACACGAGAATGAACCTCATTGGTTCTTCCAGAAGCTCAAACGTGCTGCGTAACACGAGAATGAACCTCACTGGTTCTTCCAGAAGTTCAAACGTGCTGCGTAACATGAGAATGAACCTCATCGGTTCTTGCTGAAGCTCAATCGTGCTGCGTAACACGAGAATGAACCTCATTGGTTCTTCCAGAAGCTCAAACGTGCTGCGTAACACGAGAATGAACCTCATTAGTTCTTCCAGATGCTCAATCGTGCTGCGTAACACGAGAATGAACCTCATTGGTTCTTCCAGAAGCTCAAACGTGCTGCGTAACACGAGAATGAACCTCACTGGTTCTTCCAGAAGTTCAAACGTGCTGCGTAACATGAGAATGAACCTCATCGGTTCTTGCTGAAGCTCAATCGTGCTGCGTAACACGAGAATTAACCTCATTGGTTCTTCCAGAAGCTCAAACGTGCTGCGTAACACGAGAATGAACCTCACTGGTTCTTCCAGATGCTCAATCGTGCTGCGTAACACGAGAATGAACCTCATTGGTTCTTCCAGAAGCTCAAACGTGCTGCGTAACACGAGAATGAACCTCACTGGTTCTTCCAGAAGTTCAAACGTGCTGCGTAACATGAGAATGAACCTCATCGGTTCTTGCTGAAGCTCAATCATGCTGCGTAACACGAGAATGAACCTCATTAGTTCTTCCAGATGCTCAAACGTGCTGCGTAACACGAGAATGAACCTCACTGGTTCTTCCAGATGCTCAATCGTACTGCGTAACACGAGAATGAACCTCACTGGTTCTTCCAGATGCTCAAAGCATTTGCCGTAACACGAGAATGAACCTCATTGGTTCTTCCAGAAGATCAAAGCGTGCTGCGTAACAGGAGAATGAACCTCATTGGTTCTTGCTGAAGCTCAATCGTGCTGCGTAACAGGAGAATGAACCTCATCGGTTCTTCCAGAAGCTCAAACGTGCTGCGTAACACGAGAATTAACCTCATCGGTTCTTCCAGATGTTCAAACGTGCTGCGTAACACGAGAATGAACCTCACTGGTTCTTCCAGAAGCTCAAACGTGCTGCGTAACAGGAGAATGAACCTCACTGGTTCTTGCTGAAGCTCAAACGTGCTGCGTAACACGAGAATGAACCTCATCGGTTCTTCCAGAAGCTCAAACGTGCTGAGTAACACGAGAATGAACCTCATCGGTTCTTGCTGAAGCTCAAACGTGCTGCATAACAGGAGAATTAACCTCATCGGTTCTTGCTGAAGCTCAATCGTGCTGCGTAACACGAGAATGAACCTCATCGGTTCTTGCTGAAGGTCAATCGTGCTGCGTAACACGAGAATGAACCTCACTGGTTCTTCCAGAAGCTCAAACGTGCTGCGTAACACGAGAATGAACCTCATCGGTTCTTCCAGAAGCTCAAACGTGCTGCGTAACAGGAAAATGAACCTCATCGGTTCTTCCAAATGCTCAAACGTGCTGCGTAACACGAGAATGAACCTCATCAGTTCTTGCTGAAGCTCAATCGTGCTGCGCAACACAAGAATGAACCTCCTTGGTTCTTGCTGAAGATCAAACGTGCTGCGTAACAGGAGAATCAACCTCATCTGTTCTTGCTGAAGCTCAATCGTGCTGCGTAACACGAGAATGAACCTCACTGGTTCTTCCAGAAGCTCAAACGTGCTGCGTAACACGGATGCTCAAACATGCTGCGTAACACGAGAATGAACCTCATCGGTTCTTCCAGAAGTTCAAACGTGCTGCGTAACACGAGAATTAACCTCATCGGTTCTTCCAGAAGCTCAAACGTGCTGCGTAACACGAGAATTAACCTCATCGGTTCTTCCAGATGTTCAAACGTGCTGCGTAACACGAGAATGAACCTCGTCGGTTCTTTCAGAAGCTCAATCGTGCTGCGTAACACGAGAATGAACCTTATTGGTTCTTCCAGATGCTCAAACATGTTGCGTAACACAAGAATGAACCTCACCGGTTCTTCCAGAAGCTCAAACGTGCTGCGTAACAGGAAAATGAACCTCATTTGTTCTTGCTGAAGCTCAATCGTGCTGCGTAACACGAGAATGAACCTCATTGGTTCTTCCAGATGTTCAAACGTGCTGCGTAACACGAGAATGAACCTCATTGGTTCTTCCAGATGTTCAAACGTGCTGCGTAACACGAGAATGAACCTCATCGGTTTTTCCAGAAGCTCAATCCTGCTGCGTTACACGAGAATGAACCTCACTGGTTCTTCCAGAAGCTCAAACGTGCTGAGTAACAGGAGAATGAACCTCATTGGTTCTTTTTGAAGCTCAATCGTGCTGCATAACCGGAGAATGAACCTCATTGGTTCTTGCTGAAGCTCAAACGTGCTGAGTAACACGAGAATGAACCTCATTGGTTCTTGCTGAAGCTCAATCGTGCTGCGTAACAGGAGAATGAACCTCATTGGTTCTTCCAGAAGCTCAAACGTGCTGCGTAACATGAGAATGAACCACATTGGTTCTTGCTGAAGCTCAAACGTGCTGCGTAACACGAGAATGAACCTCGTTGGTTCTTGCTGAAGCTCAAACGTGCTGCCTAACAGGAGAATGAACCTCATTGGTTCTTCCAGAAGCTCAAACGTGCTGCGTAACACGAGAATGAACCTCACTGGTTCTTCCAGATGCTCAATCGTACTGCGTAACACGAGAATGAACCTCACTGGTTCTTCCAGATGCTCAAAGCGTGCCGTAACACGAGAATGAACCTAATTGGTTCTTCCAGAAGATCAAACGTGCTGCGTAACAGGAGAATGAACCTCATTGGTTCTTGCTGAAGCTCAATCGTGCTGCGTAACAGGAGAATGAACCTCATCGGTTCTTCCAGAAGCTCAAAGCGTGCTGCGTAACACAGAATTAACCTCATCGGTTCTTCCAGATGTTCAAAGCGTGCTGCGTAACACGAGAATGAACCTCACTGGTTCTTCCAGAAGCTCAAAGCGTGCTGCGTAACACGAGAATGAACCTCACTGGTTCTTGCTGAAGCTCAAACGTGCTGCGTAACACGAGAATGAACCTCATCGGTTCTTCCAGAAGCTCAAACGTGCTGAGTAACACGAGAATGAACCTCATCGGTTCTTGCTGAAGCTCAAACGTGCTGCATAACAGGAGAATTAACCTCATCGGTTCTTGCTGAAGCTCAATCGTGCTGCGTAACACGAGAATGAACCTCATCGGTTCTTGCTGAAGGTCAATCGTGCGAGAATGAACCTCACTGGTTCTTCCAGAAGCTCAAACGTGCTGCGTAACACGAGAATGAACCTCATCGGTTCTTCCAGAAGCTCAAACGTGCTGCGTAACAGGAAAATGAACCTCATCGGTTCTTCCAAATGCTCAAACATGCTGCGTAACACGAGAATGAACCTCATCAGTTCTTGCTGAAGCTCAATCGTGCTGCGTAACACAAGAATGAACCTCCTTGGTTCTTGCTGAAGATCAAACGTGCTGCGTAACAGGAGAATCAACCTCATCTGTTCTTGCTGAAGCTCAATCGTGCTGCGTAACACGAGAATGAACCTCACTGGTTCTTCCAGAAGCTCAAACGTGCTGCGTAACACGGATGCTCAAACATGCTGCGTAACACGAGAATGAACCTCATTGGTTCTTCCAGAAGCTCAAACGTGCTGCGTAACACGAGAATTAACCTCATCGGTTCTTCCAGAAGCTCAAACGTGCTGCGTAACACGAGAATGAACCTCACTGGTTCTTCCAGAAGCTCAAACGTGCTGCGTAACACGAGAATGAACCTCACTGGTTCTTTTTGAAGCTCAATCATGCTGCGTAACACGAGAATGAACCTCATTGGTTCTTCCAGATGCTCAAACATGTTGCTGAGTAACACGAGAATGAACCTCACCGGTTCTTCCAGAAGCTCAAAGCGTGCTGCGTAACAGGAGAATGAACCTCATTTGTTCTTGCTGAAGCTCAATCGTGCTGCGTAACACGAGAATGAACCTCATTGGTTCTTGCCAGATGTTCAAGCGTGCAGAATGAACCTCATTGGTTCTTCCAGAAGCTCAAGCGTGCTGCGTAACACGAGAATGAACCTCATTGGTTCTTCCAGAAGCTCAATCCTGCTGCGTTACGAGAAAATGAACCTCATTGGTTCTTCCAGAAGCTCAAACATGCTGAGTATCAGGAGAATGAACCTCATTGGTTCTTGAAGCTCAATCGTGCTGCATAACAGGAGAATGAACCTCATTGGTTCTTGCTGAAGCTCAAAGCGTGCTGAGTAACACAAGAATGAACCTCATCTGGTTCTTGCTGAAGCTCAATCGTGCTGCGTAACAGGAGAATGAACCTCATTGGTTCTTCCAGAAGCTCAAACGTGCTGCGTAACATGAGAATGAACCACATTGGTTCCTGCTGAAGCTCAAACGTGCGAGAATGAACCTCGTTGGTTCTTGCTGAAGCTCAAAGCGTGCTGCCTAACAGGAGAATGAACCTCATTGGTTCTTCCAGAAGCTCAAAGCGTGCTGCGTAACATGAGAATGAACCTCATTGGTTCTTGCTGAAGCTCAAGCGTGCTGCCTAACAGGAGAATGAACCTCATTGGTTCTTCCAGAAGCTCAAGCGTGCTGCGTAACATGAGAATGAACCACATTGGTTCTTGCTGAAGCTCAAAGCGTGCTGCGTAACAGGAGAATGAACCTCATTGGTTCTTCCAGAAGCTCAAGCGTGCTGCGTAACACGAGAATGAACCTCATTGGTTCTTCCAGAAGCTCAACGTGCTGTGTAACAGGAGAATAAACCTCATTGGTTCTTCCAGAAGCTCAAATGTGCTCCGTAACATGAGAATGAACCTCATTGGTTCTTCCAGAAGCTCAATCGTGCTGCGTAACAGGAGAATGAACCTCATTGGTTCTTCCAGAAGCTCAAGCGTGCTGCGTAACAGGAGAATGAACCTCATTGGTTCTTCCAGAAGCTCAAATGTGCTCCGTAACAGGAGAATGAACCTCATTGGTTCTTCCAGAAGCTCAAACGTGCTGAGTAACACGAAGAATGAACTTCATTGGTTCTTCCAGAAGCTCAAACCTGCTGAGTAACAGGAGAATGAACCTCATTGGTTCTTTTTGAAGCTCAATCGTGCTGCGTAACAGGAGAATGAACCTCATTGGTTCTTGCTGAAGCTCAAAGCGTGCGTAACGTAACATGAGAATGAACCACATTGGTTCTTGCTGAAGCTCAAGCGTGCTGCGTAACAGGAGAATGAACCTCATTGGTTCTTCCAGAAGCTCAAATGTGCTGAGTAACACGAGAATGAACCTCATTGGTTCTTGCTGAAGCTCAATCGTGCTGCGTAACAGGAGAATGAACCTCATTGGTTCTTCCAGAAGCTCAAATGTGCTCCGTAACAGGAGAATGAACCTCATTGGTTCTTCCAGAAGCTCAAACGTGCTGCGTAACACGAGAATGAACTCATTGGTTCCTCCAGAAGCTCAAACGTGCTGAGTAACAGGAGAATGAACCTCATTGGTTCTTCCAGAAGCTCAATCGTGCTGCATAACAGGAGAATGAACCTCATTGGTTCTTGCTGAAGCTCAAACGTGCTGGTAACAGAGAATGAACCTCATTGGTTCTTCCAGAAGCTCAAACGTGCTGAGTAACAGGAGAATGAACCTCATTGGTTCTTGCTGAAGCTCAAACGTGCTACATAACAGGAGAATGAACCTCATTGGTTCTTCCTGAAGCTCAAACGTGCTGCGTAACACAAGAATGAACCTCAATGGTTCTTGCTGAAGCTCAAACGTGCTGCGTAACAGGAGAATGAACCTCATTGGTTCTTCCAGAAGCTCAAAGCGTGCTGCGTAACACGAGAATGAACCTAAGTGGTTCTTCCAGAAGCTCAAAGCGTGCTGCGTAACACGAGAATGAACCTAATTGGTTCTTCCAGATGCTCAAAGCGTGCTGCGTAACACGAGAATGACCCTCATTGGTTCTTGCTGAAGCTCAAAGCGTGCTGCGTAACAGGAGAATGAACCTCATTGGTTCTTGCTGAAGCTCAAACGTGCTGCGTAACAGGAGAATGAACCTCACTGGTTCTTGCTGATGCTCAAAGCGTGCTGCGTAACAGGAGAATGAACCTCATTGGTTCTTACTGAAGCTCAAAGCGTGCTGCTTAACAGGAGAATGAACCTCATTGGTTCTTCCAGAAGCTCAAACGTGCTGCGTAACATGAGAATGAATCACATTGGTTCTTGCTGAAGCTCAAGCGTGCTGCGTAACGGAGAATGAACCTCATTGGTTCTTTGAAGCTCAATCGTGCTGCATAACAGGAGAATGAACCTCATTGGTTCTTGCTGAAGCTCAAGCGTGCTGAATAACAGGAGAATGAACCTCATTGGTTCTTGCTGAAGCTCAAACGTGCTGCGTAACACGAGAATGAACCTCATTGGTTCTTGCTGAAGCTCAAAGCGTGCTCCGTAACAGGAGAATAAACCTCATTGGTTCTTCCAGAAGCTCAACGTGCTGAGTAACAGGAGAATGAACCTCATTGGTTCTTTTTGAAGCTCAATCGTGCTGCATAACAGGAGAATGGACCTCATTGGTTCTTCCAGAAGCTCAAACGTGCTCCGTAACAGGAGAATAAACCTCATTGATTCTTCTAGAAGCTCAAACGTGCTGAGTAACAGGAGAATGAACCTCATTGGTTCTTTTTGAAGCTCAAAGCGTGCTGCATAACAGGAGAATGAACCTCATTGGTTCTTGCTGAAGCTCAAACGTGCTGAGTAACACGAGAATGAACCTCATTGGTTCTTCCAGAAGCTCAAACGTGCTGAGTAACAAGAGAATGAACCTCATTGGTTCTTGCTGAAGCTCAAGCGTGCTCCGTAACAGGAGAATGAAACCTCATTGGTTCTTCCAGAAGCTCAAGCGTGCTGCGTAACAGGAGAATGAACCTCATTGGTTCTTCCAGAAGCTCAAACCTGCTGAGTAACAGGAGAATGAACCTCATTGGTTCTTTTTGAAGCTCAATCGTGCTGCATAACAGGAGAATGAACCTTCATTGGTTCTTGCTGAAGCTCAAAGCGTGCTGAGTAACACAAGAATGAACCTCATTGGTTCTTGCTGAAGCTCAATCGTGCTGCGTAACAGGAGAATGAACCTCATTGGTTCTTCCAGAAGCTCAAACGTGCTGCGTAACATGAGAATGAACCACATTGGTTCTTGCTGAAGCTCAAGCGTGCTGCGTAACACGAGAATGAACCTCATTGGTTCTTGCTGAAGCTCAAGCGTGCTGCCTAACAGGAGAATGAACCTCATTGGTTCTTCCAGAAGCTCAAACGTGCTGCGTAACAGGAGAATGAACCTCATTGGTTCTTCCAGATGCTCAATCGTGCTGCGTAACACGAGAATGAACCTCACTGGTTCTTCCAGATGCTCAAAGCGTGCTCGTAACGAGAATGAACCTCATTGGTTCTTCCAGAAGCTCAAAGCGTGCTGCGTAACAGGAGAATGAACCTCATTGGTTCTTGCTGAAGCTCAATCGTGCTGCGTAACAGGAGAATGAACCTCATTGGTTCTTCCAGAAGCTCAAACGTGCTGCGTAACACGAGAATTAACCTCATTGGTTCTTCCAGAATGTTCAAGCGTGCTGCGTAACACGAGAATGAACCTCATTGGTTCTTCCAGAAGCTCAAAGCGTGCTGCGTAACAGGAGAATGAACCTCATTGGTTCTTGCTGAAGCTCAAAGCGTGCTGCTGCGTAACAGGAGAATGAACCTCATTGGTTCTTCCAGAAGCTCAAAGCGTGCTGAGTAACACGAGAATGAACCTCATTGGTTCTTGCTGAAGCTCAAGCGTGCTGCATAACAGGAGAATGAACCTCATTGGTTCTTGCTGAAGCTCAATGCGTGCTGCGTAACACGAGAATGAACCTCATTGGTTCTTGCTGAAGGTCAATCGTGCTGCGTAACACGAATGAACCTCATTGGTTCTTCCAGAAGCTCAAACGTGCTGCGTAACACGAGAATGAACCTCACTGGTTCTTCCAGAAGCTCAAACGTGCTGCGTAACAGGAAAATGAACCTCATCAGTTCTTCCAAATGCTCAAACGTGCTGCGTAACAGGAGAATGAACCTCATTGGTTCTTGCTGAAGCTCAATCGTGCTGCGCAACACAAGAATGAACCTCATTGGTTCTTGCTGAAGATCAAGCGTGCTGCGTAACAGGAGAATGAACCTCATCGGTTCTTGCTGAAGCTCAATCGTGCTGCGTAACACGAGAATGAACCTCACTGGTTCTTCCAGAAGCTCAAACGTGCTGCGTAACACGGATGCTCAAACATGCTGCGTAACACGAGAATGAACCTCATCGGTTCTTCCAGAAGTTCAAACGTGCTGCGTAACACGAGAATTAACCTCATCGGTTCTTCCAGAAGCTCAAACGTGCTGCGTAACACGAGAATTAACCTCATCGGTTCTTCCAGATGTTCAAACGTGCTGCGTAACACGAGAATGAACCTCACTGGTTCTTTCCAGAAGCTCAATCGTGCTGCGTAACACGAGAATGAACCTCATTGGTTCTTCCAGATGCTCAAACATGTTGCGTAACACAAGAATGAACCTCACCGGTTCTTCCAGAAGCTCAAACGTGCTGCGTAACAGGAAAATGAACCTCATTTGTTCTTGCTGAAGCTCAATCGTGCTGCGTAACACGAGAATGAACCTCATTGGTTCTTCCAGATGTTCAAACGTGCTGCGTAACACGAGAATGAACCTCATTGGTTCTTCCAGATGTTCAAACGTGCTGCGTAACACGAGAATGAACCTCATTGGTTTTTCCAGAAGCTCAATCCTGCTGCGTTACACGAGAATGAACCTCATTGGTTCTTCCAGAAGCTCAAACGTGCTGAGTATCAGGAGAATGAACCTCATTGGTTCTTTTTGAAGCTCAATCGTGCTGCATAACAGGAGAATGAACCTCATTGGTTCTTGCTGAAGCTCAACGTGCTGAGTAACACAAGAATGAACCTCATTGGTTCTTGCTGAAGCTCAATCGTGCTGCGTAACAGGAGAATGAACCTCATTGGTTCTTCCAGAAGCTCAAACGTGCTGCGTAACATGAGAATGAACCACATTGGTTCTTGCTGAAGCTCAAAGCGTGCTGCGTAACACGAGAATGAACCTCGTTGGTTCTTGCTGAAGCTCAAAGCGTGCTGCCTAACAGGAGAATGAACCTCATTGGTTCTTCCAGAAGCTCAAACGTGCTGCGTAACATGAGAATGAACCTCATTGGTTCTTGCTGAAGCTCAAACGTGCTGCCTAACAGGAGAATGAACCTCATTGGTTCTTCCAGAAGCTCAAACGTGCTGCGTAACATGAGAATGAACCACATTGGTTCTTGCTGAAGCTCAAAGCGTGCTGCGTAACAGGAGAATGAACCTCATTGGTTCTTCCAGAAGCTCAAAGCGTGCTGCGTAACACGAGAATGAACCTCATTGGTTCTTCCAGAAGCTCAAACGTGCTGTGTAACAGGAGAATAAACCTCATTGGTTCTTCCAGAAGCTCAAATGTGCTCCTCGTAACAGGAGAATGAACCTCATTGGTTCTTCCAGAAGCTCAAGCGTGCTGCGTAACAGGAGAATGAACCTCATTGGTTCTTCCAGAAGCTCAAACGTGCTGCGTAACAGGAGAATGAACCTCATTGGTTCTTCCAGAAGCTCAAATGTGCTCCGTAACATGAGAATGAACCTCATTGGTTCTTCCAGAAGCTCAAACGTGCTGAGTAACACGAAAATGAACTTCATTGGTTCTTCCAGAAGCTCAAACCTGCTGAGTAACAGGAGAATGAACCTCATTGGTTCTTTTTGAAGCTCAATCGTGCTGCATAACAGGAGAATGAACCTCATTGGTTCTTGCTGAAGCTCAAAGCGTGCTGCGTAACATGAGAATGAACCACATTGGTTCTTGCTGAAGCTCAAACGTGCTGCGTAACAGGAGAATGAACCTCATTGGTTCTTCCAGAAGCTCAAACGTGCTGAGTAACAGGAGAATGAACCTCATTGGTTCTTGCTGAAGCTCAAACGTGCTGCGTAACAGGAGAATGAACCTCATTGGTTCTTCCAGAAGCTCAAATGTGCTCCGTAACATGAGAATGAACCTCATTGGTTCTTCCAGAAGCTCAAAGCGTGCTGAGTAACACGAGAATGAACCTTAATTGGTTCCTCCAGAAGCTCAAACGTGCTGAGTAACAGGAGAATGAACCTCATTGGTTCTTGCTGAAGCTCAATCGTGCTGCATAACAGGAGAATGAACCTCATTGGTTCTTGCTGAAGCTCAAACGTGCTGAGTAACACGAGAATGAACCTCATTGGTTCTTCCAGAAGCTCAAACGTGCTGAGTAACAGGAGAATGAACCTCATTGGTTCTTGCTGAAGCTCAAATCGTGCTACATAACAGGAGAATGAACCTCATTGGTTCTTCCTGAAGCTCTAACGTGCTGCGTAACACAAGAATGAACCTCAATTGGTTCTTCCAGAAGCTCAAGCGTGCTGCGTAACAGGAGAATGAACCTCATTGGTTCTTCCAGAAGCTCAAAGCGTGCTGCGTAACAGGAGAATGAACCTCATTGGTTCTTCCAGAAGCTCAAAGCGTGCTGCGTAACAGGAGAATGAACCTCATTGGTTCTTCCAGAAGCTCAAACGTGCTGCGTAACAGGAGAATGAACCTCATCGGTTCTTGCTGAAGCTCAAACGTGCTGCGTAACAGGAGAATGAACCTCATCGGTTCTTGCTGAAGCTCAATCGTGCTGCGTAACACGAGAATGAACCTCATTGGTTCTTGCTGATGCTCAAAGCGTGCTGCGTAACAGGAGAATGAACCTCATTGGTTCTTACTGAAGCTCAAGCGTGCTGTAACAGGAGAATGAACCTCATTGGTTCTTCCAGAAGCTCAAACGTGCTGCGTAACATGAGAATGAATCACATTGGTTCTTGCTGAAGCTCAAAGCGTGCTGCGTAACAGGAGAATGAACCTCACTGGTTCTTTTTGAAGCTCAATTGTGCTGCATAACAGGAGAATGAACCTCATTGGTTCTTTTTGAAGCTCAATCGTGCTGCATAACCGGAGAATGAACCTCATTGGTTCTTGCTGAAGCTCAAACGTGCTGAGTAACACGAGAATGAACCTCACTGGTTCTTGCTGATGCTCAAACGTGCTGAGTAACAGGAGAATGAACCTCATTGGTTCTTCCAGAAGCTCAAACGTGCTGCGTAACATGAGAATGAACCTCATTGGTTCTTTGAAGCTCAATCGTGCTGCATAACAGGAGAATGAACCTCATTGGTTCTTCCAGAAGCTCAAAGCGTGCTCCGTAACAGGAGAATGAACCTCATTGGTTCTTCCAGAAGCTCAAACGTGCTGAGTAACAGGAGAATGAACCTCATTGGTTCTTTTTGAAGCTCAAACGTGCTGCATAACAGGAGAATGAACCTCATTGGTTCTTGCTGAAGCTCAAACGTGCTGAGTAACACGAGAATGAACCTCATTGGTTCTTCCAGAAGCTCAAAGCGTGCTGAGTAACAGAGAATGAACCTCATTGGTTCTTGCTGAAGCTCAAGCGTGCTCCGTAACAGGAGAATAACCTCATTGGTTCTTCCAGAAGCTCAAAGCGTGCTGCGTAACAGGAGAATGAACCTCATTGGTTCTTCCAGAAGCTCAAACCTGCTGTAACAGGAGAATGAACCTCATTGGTTCTTTTGAAGCTCAATCGTGCTGCATAACAGGAGAATGAACCTCATTGGTTCTTGCTGAAGCTCAAAGCGTGCTGAGTAACACAGAATGAACCTCATTGGTTCTTGCTGAAGCTCAATCGTGCTGCGTAACAGGAGAATGAACCTCATTGGTTCTTCCAGAAGCTCAAAGCGTGCTGCGTAACAGGAGAATGAACCTCATTGGTTCTTGCTGAAGCTCAAGCGTGCTGCGTAACACGAGAATGAACCTCATTGGTTCTTGCTGAAGCTCAAAGCGTGCTGCCTAACAGGAGAATGAACCTCATTGGTTCTTCCAGAAGCTCAAGCGTGCTGAACAGGAGAATGAACCTCATTGGTTCTTGCTGAAGCTCAAGCGTGCTGTAACAGGAGAATGAACCTCATTGGTTCTTCCAGAAGCTCAAAGCGTGCTGCGTAACATGAGAATGAACTCATTGGTTCTTGCTGAAGCTCAAGCGTGCTGCGTAACAGGAGAATGAACCTCATTGGTTCTTCCAGAAGCTCAAAGCGTGCTCAGTAACAGGAGAATGAACCTCATTGGTTCTTCCAGAAGCTCAAACGTGCTGTGTAACAGGAGAATAAACCTCATTGGTTCTTCCAGAAGCTCAAATGTGCTCCGTAACAGGAGAATAAACCTCATTGGTTCTTCCAGAAGCTCAAAGCGTGCTGAGTAACAGGAGAATGAACCTCATTGGTTCTTCCAGAAGCTCAAAGCGTGCTGCGTAACAGGAGAATGAACCTCATTGGTTCTTCCAGAAGCTCAAATGTGCTCCGTAACAGAAGAATGAACCTCATTGGTTCTTCCAGAAGCTCAAACGTGCTGAGTAACAGAGAATGAACTTCATTGGTTCTTCCAGAAGCTCAAACCTGCTGAGTAACAGGAGAATGAACCTCATTGGTTCTTTGAAGCTCAATCGTGCTGCGTAACAGGAGAATGAACCTCATTGGTTCTTGCTGAAGCTCAAACGTGCTGCGTAACATGAGAATGAACCACATTGGTTCTTGCTGAAGCTCAAACGTGCTGCGTAACAGGAGAATGAACCTCATTGGTTCTTCCAGAAGCTCAAACGTGCTGAGTAACAGGAGAATGAACCTCATTGGTTCTTGCTGAAGCTCAAGCGTGCTGCGTAACAGGAGAATGAACCTCATTGGTTCTTCCAGAAGCTCAAATGTGCTCCGTAACAGGAGAATGAACCTCATTGGTTCTTCCAGAAGCTCAAAGCGTGCTGAGTAACACGAGAATGAACCTTAATTGGTTCTTGCTCCAGAAGCTCAAAGCGTGCTGAGTAACAGGAGAATGAACCTCATTGGTTCTTCCAGAAGCTCAATCGTGCTGCATAACAGGAGAATGAACCTCATTGGTTCTTGCTGAAGCTCAAAGCGTGCTGAGTAACAGGAGAATGAACCTCATTGGTTCTTCCAGAAGCTCAAAGCGTGCTGAGTAACAGGAGAATGAACGCATTGGTTCTTGCTGAAGCTCAATCGTGCTACATAACAGGAGAATGAACCTCATTGGTTCTTCCAGAAGCTCTAACGTGCTGCGTAACACAAGAATGAACCTCATTGGTTCTTCCAGAAGCTCAAACGTGCTGCGTAACAGGAGAATGAACCTCATTGGTTCTTCCAGAAGCTCAAAGCGTGCTGCGTAACAGGAGAATGAACCTCATTGGTTCTTCCAGAAGCTCAAACATGCTGCGTAACACGAGAATGAACCTCATTGGTTCTTCCAGATGCTCAAAGCGTGCCGTAACACGAGAATGAACCCTCATTGGTTCTTGCTGGAAGCTCAAGCGTGCTGCATTAACATGAGAATGAGACATTGGTTCTTGCTGAAGCTCAAGCATAACAAGTAACAGGAGAATGAACCTCATTGGTTCTTGCTGAAGCTCAAGCGTGCTGCGTAACACGAGAATGAACCTCATTGGTTCTTGCTGAAGCTCAAAGCGTGCTGCGTAACAGGAGAATGAACCTCATTGGTTCTTACTGAAGCTCAAGCGTGCTGCGTAACAGGAGAATGAACCTCATTGGTTCTTCCAGAAGCTCAAGCGTGCTGCGTAACAGGAGAATGAACCTCATTGGTTCTTGCTGAAGCTCAAAGCGTGCTGCGTAACAGGAGAATGAACCTCATTGGTTCTTTTTGAAGCTCAATCGTGCTGCATAACCGGAGAATGAACCTCATTGGTTCTTGCTGAAGCTCAAAGCGTGCTGAATAACAGGAGAATGAACCTCATTGGTTCTTGCTGAAGCTCAAACGTGCTGTGTAACAGGAGAATGAACCTCATTGGTTCTTGCTGAAGCTCAAGCGTGCTCCGTAACAGGAGAATGAAACCTCATCGGTTTTTCCAGAAGCTCAAACGTGCTGCGTAACACGAGAATGAACCTCACTGGTTCTTTTTGAAGCTCAATCATGCTGCATAACAGGAGAATGGACCTCATTGGTTCTTCCAGAAGCTCAAAGCGTGCTCCGTAACAGGAGAATGAACCTCATTGGTTCTTCCAGAAGCTCAAAGCGTGCTGAGTAACAGGAGAATGAACCTCATTGGTTCTTGCTGAAGCTCAAGCGTGCTGCATAACAGGAGAATGAACCTCATTGGTTCTTGCTGAAGCTCAAGCGTGCTGAGTAACACGAGAATGAACCTCATTGGTTCTTGCTGAAGCTCAAAGCGTGCTCGTAACAGGAGAATGAACCTCATTGGTTCTTCCAGAAGCTCAAAGCGTGCTGAGTAACAAGAGAATGAACCTCATTGGTTCTTGCTGAAGCTCAAAGCGTGCTCCGTAACAGGAGAATAAACCTCATTGGTTCTTCCAGAAGCTCAAGCGTGCTGCGTAACAGAAGAATGAACCTCATTGGTTCTTCCAGAAGCTCAAACCTGCTGAGTAACAGGAGAATGAACCTCATTGGTTCTTTTGAAGCTCAATCGTGCTGCATAACAGGAGAATGAACCTCATTGGTTCTTCCAGAAGCTCAAATGTGCTGAGTAACACGAGAATGAACCTCATTGGTTCTTGCCAGAAGCTCAAACGTGCTGAGTAACAGGAGAATGAACCTCATTGGTTCTTGCTGAAGCTCAATCGTGCTGCGTAACAGGAGAATGAACCTCATTGGTTCTTGCTGAAGCTCAAAGCGTGCTGCGTAACATGAGAATGAACCTCATTGGTTCTTGCTGGAAGCTCAAAGCGTGCTGCGTAACAGGAGAATGAACCTCATTGGTTCTTCCAGAAGCTCAAAGCGTGCTGAGTAACAGGAGAATGAACCTCATTGGTTCTTTTGAAGCTCAATCGTGCTGCATAACAGGAGAATGAACCTCATTGGTTCTTGCTGAAGCTCAAAGCGTGCTGAGTAACACGAGAATGAACCTCATTGGTTCTTCCAGAAGCTCAAATGCTCCGTAACAGGAGAATGAACCTCATTGGTTCTTCCAGAAGCTCAAACGTGCTGAGTAACAGGAGAATGAACCTCATTGGTTCTTGCTGAAGCTCAAATCGTGCTGCATAACAGGAGAATGAACCTCATTGGTTCTTGCTGAAGCTCAAAGCGTGCTGAGTAACACGAGAATGAACCTCATTGGTTCTTCCAGAAGCTCAAAGCGTGCTGAGTAACAGGAGAATGAACCTCATTGGTTCTTCCAGAAGCTCAAACGTGCTGAGTAACAGGAGAATGAACCTCATTGGTTCTTGCTGAAGCTCAATCGCATAACAGGAGAATGAACCTCATTGGTTCTTCCTGAAGCTCAAACGTGCTGCGTAACACAAGAATGAACCTCATTGGTTCTTGCTGAAGCTCAAACGTGCTGCATAACAGGAGAATGAACCTCATTGGTTCTTGCTGAAGCTCAAGCGTGCTGCGTAACAGGAGAATGAACCTCATTGGTTCTTCCAGAAGCTCAAAGCGTGCTGCGTAACAGGAGAATGAACCTCATTGGTTCTTCCAGAAGCTCAAACGTGCTGTGTAACAGGAGAATGAACCTCATTGGTTCTTCCAGAAGCTCAAATGTGCTGAGTAACAGGAGAATGAACCTCATTGGTTCTTCCAGAAGCTCAAACGTGCTGCGTAACAGGAGAATGAACCTCATTGGTTCTTCCAGAAGCTCAAAGCGTGCTGTGTAACAGGAGAATGAACCTCATTGGTTCTTCCAGAAGCTCAAATGCTCCGTAACAGGAGAATAAACCTCATTGGTTCTTCCAGAAGCTCAAAGCGTGCTGAGTAACAGGAGAATGAACCTTCATTGGTTCTTCCAGAAGCTCAAACGTGCTGAGTAACAGGAGAATGAACCTCATTGGTTCTTTTTGAAGCTCAATCGTGCTGCGTAACAGGAGAATGAACCTCATTGGTTCTTGCTGAAGCTCAAAGCGTGCTGCGTAACATGAGAATGAACCTCATTGGTTCTTGCTGAAGCTCAAGCGTGCTGCGTAACAGGAGAATGAACCTCATTGGTTCTTCCAGAAGCTCAAGCGTGCTGAGTAACAGGAGAATGAACCTCATTGGTTCTTGCTGAAGCTCAAACGTGCTGCGTAACAGGAGAATGAACCTCATTGGTTCTTCCAGAAGCTCAAATGTGCTCCGTAACATGAGAATGAACCTCATTGGTTCTTCCAGAAGCTCAAGCGTGCTGAGTAACAGAGAATGAACCTCACTGGTTCTTCCAGAAGCTCAAACGTGCTGAGTAACAGGAGAATGAACCTCATTGGTTCTTTTTGAAGCTCAATCGTGCTGCATAACAGGAGAATGAACCTCATTGGTTCTTGCTGAAGCTCAAAGCGTGCTGAGTAACACGAGAATTAACCTCATTGGTTCTTCCAGAAGCTCAAACGTGCTGAGTAACACGAGAATGAACCTCATTGGTTCTTCCAGAAGCTCAAAGCGTGCTGTGAGTAACAGGAGAATGAACCTCATTGGTTCTTGCTGAAGCTCAATCGTGCTACATAACAGGAGAATGAACCTCATTGGTTCTTGCTGAAGCTCTAACGTGCTGCGTAACACAGAATGAACCTCAATGGTTCTTGCTGAAGCTCAACGTGCTGCATAACAGGAGAATGAACCTCATTGGTTCTTCCAGAAGCTCAAACGTGCTGTAACAGGAGAATGAACCTCATTGGTTCTTCCAGAAGCTCAAAGCGTGCTGCGTAACACGAGAATGAACCTCATTGGTTCTTCCAGAAGCTCAAACGTGCTGTGTAACAGGAGAATAAACCTCATTGGTTCTTCCAGAAGCTCAAATGTGCTCCGTAACAGGAGAATAAACCTCATTGGTTCTTCCAGAAGCTCAAAGCGTGCTGCGTAACAGGAGAATAAACCTCATTGGTTCTTCCAGAAGCTCAAAGCGTGCTGAGTAACACGAAAATGAACTTCATTGGTTCTTCCAGAAGCTCAAACGTGCTGAGTAACAGGAGAATGAACCTCATTGGTTCTTCCAGAAGCTCAAAGCGTGCTGCGTAACAGGAGAATGAACCTCATTGGTTCTTCCAGAAGCTCAAAGCGTGCTGCGTAACATGAGAATGAACCTCATTGGTTCTTCCAGAAGCTCAAGCGTGCTGCGTAACAGGAGAATGAACCTCATTGGTTCTTCCAGAAGCTCAAACGTGCTGAGTAACAGGAGAATGAACCTCATTGGTTCTTGCTGAAGCTCAAGCGTGCTGCGTAACAGGAGAATGAACCTCATTGGTTCTTCCAGAAGCTCAAATGTGCTCCGTAACAGGAGAATAAACCTCATTGGTTCTTCCAGAAGCTCAAGCGTGCTGAGTAACACGAGAATGAACTTAATTGGTTCCTCCAGAAGCTCAAACGTGCTGAGTAACAGGAGAATGAACCTCATTGGTTCTTCCAGAAGCTCAAAGCGTGCTGAGTAACATGAGAATGAACCACATTGGTTCTTGCTGAAGCTCAAGCGTGCTGCGTAACAGGAGAATGAACCTCATTGGTTCTTCCAGAAGCTCAAACGTGCTGAGTAACACGAGAATGAAACTCATCGGTTCTTGCTGAAGCTCAAACGTGCTGCGTAACAGGAGAATGAACCTCATTGGTTCTTCCAGAAGCTCAAATGTGCTGCGTAACACGAGAATGAACCTCATTGGTTCTTCCAGAAGCTCAAATGTGCTGAGTAACACGAGAATAAACTTCATTGGTTCTTCCAGAAGCTCAAACGTGCTGAGTAACAGGAGAATGAACCTCATTGGTTCTTTTTGAAGCTCAATCGTGCTGCATAACAGGAGAATGAACCTCATTGGTTCTTGCTGAAGCTCAAACGTGCTGAGTAACACGAGAATGAACCTCATTGGTTCTTCCAGAAGCTCAAATGTCCTCCGTAACAGGAGAATAAACCTCATTGGTTCTTCCAGAAGTTCAAACGTGCTGCGTAACACGAGAATGAACCTCATCGGTTCTTGCTGAAGTTCAATCGCGTGCTGCATAACAGGAAAATGAACCTCATTTGTTCTTGCTGAAGCTCAATCGTGCTGCGTAACACGAGAATGAACCTCATTGGTTCTTCCAGATGTTCAAACGTGCTGCGTAACACGAGAATGAACCTCAGTGGTTCTTCCAGAAGCTCAAACGTGCTGCGTAACACGAGAATGAACCTAAGTGGTTCTTCCAGATGCTCAAACGTGCTGCGTAACACGAGAATGACCTCATTGGTTCTTGCTGAAGCTCAAGCGTGCTGCGTAACACGAGAATGAACCTCACTGGTTCTTGCTGATGCTCAAACGTGCTGCGTAACCGGAGAATGAACCTCATTGGTTCTTAATGAAGCTCAAACGTGCTGCGTAACAGGAGAATGAACCTCATTGGTTCTTCCAGAAGCTCAAGCGTGCTGCGTAACATGAGAATGAATCACATTGGTTCTTGCTGAAGCTCAAACGTGCTGCGTAACCGGAGAATGAACCTCATTGGTTCTTTTTGAAGCTCAATCGTGCTGCATAACAGGAGAATGAACCTCATTGGTTCTTGCTGAAGCTCAAACGTGCTGCGAACACGAGAATGAACCTCATTGGTTCTTCCAGAAGCTCAAATGTGCTGAATAACACGAGAATGAACCTCATTGGTTCTTGCTGAAGCTCAAACGCGTGCTCCGTAACAGGAGAATAAACCTCATTGGTTCTTCCAGAAGCTCAAACGTGCTGAGTAACAGGAGAATGAACCTCATTGGTTCTTTTTGAAGCTCAATCGTGCTGCATAACAGGAGAATGGACCTCATTGGTTCTTCCAGAAGCTCAAACGCGTGCTCGTAACAGGAGAATAAACCTCATTGGTTCTTCCAGAAGCTCAAACGTGCTGAGTAACAGGAGAATGAACCTCATTGGTTCTTTTGAAGCTCAAACGTGCTGCATAACAGGAGAATGAACCTCATTGGTTCTTGCTGAAGCTCAAACGTGCTGAGTAACACGGAGAATGAACCTCATTGGTTCTTCCAGAAGCTCAAACGTGCTGAGTAACAAGAGAATGAACCTCATTGGTTCTTGCTGAAGCTCAAACGTGCTCCGTAACAGGAGAATAAACCTCATTGGTTCTTCCAGAAGCTCAAACGTGCTGCGTAACAGGAGAATGAACCTCATTGGTTCTTCCAGAAGCTCAAACCTGCTGAGTAACAGGAGAATGAACCTCATTGGTTCTTTTGAAGCTCAATCGTGCTGCATAACAGGAGAATGAACCTCATTGGTTCTTCCAGAAGCTCAAATGTGCTGAGTAACACGAGAATGAACCTCATTGGTTCTTCCAGAAGCTCAAACGTCTGAGTAACAGGAGAATGAACCTCATTGGTTCTTGCTGAAGCTCAATCGTGCTGCGTAACAGGAGAATGAACCTCATTGGTTCTTGCTGAAGCTCAAACGTGCTGCGTAACATGAGAATGAACCTCATTGGTTCTTGCTGAAGCTCAAACGTGC
The DNA here is from genome assembly GCA_023029165.1 of Gobiocypris rarus. NCBI lineage: Eukaryota > Metazoa > Chordata > Actinopteri > Cypriniformes > Gobionidae > Gobiocypris > Gobiocypris rarus. Next base: position 53,539,995 of record CM040932.1, read on the forward strand.
TGCGTAACAGGAGAATGAACCTCATTGGTTCTTCCAGAAGCTCAAACGTGCTGAGTAACAGGAGAATGAACCTCATTGGTTCTTTTTGAAGCTCAATCGTGCTGCATAACAGGAGAATGAACCTCATTGGTTCTTGCTGAAGCTCAAACGTGCTGAGTAACACGAGAATGAACCTCATTGGTTCTTCCAGAAGCTCAAATGTCCTCCGTAACAGGAGAATAAACCTCATTGGTTCTTCCAGAAGCTCAAACGCGTGCTGCGTAACATGAGAATGAACCACATTGGTTCCTGCTGAAGCTCAAACGTGCTGCGTAACACGGAGAATGAACCTCGTTGGTTCTTGCTGAAGCTCAAACGCGTGCTAACAGGAGAATGAACCTCATTGGTTCTTCCAGAAGCTCAAACGTGCTGCGTAACATGAGAATGAACCTCATTGGTTCTTGCTGAAGCTCAAACGTGCTGCCTAACAGGAGAATGAACCTCATTGGTTCTTCCAGAAGCTCAAACGTGCTGCGTAACATGAGAATGAACCTCATTGGTTCTTGCTGAAGCTCAAACGTGCGTAACAGGAGAATGAACCTCGTTGGTTCTTCCAGAAGCTCAAACGTGCTGCGTAACAGGAGAATGAACCTCATTGGTTCTTCCAGAAGCTCAAACGCGTGCTGTGTAACAGGAGAATGAACCTCATTGGTTCTTCCAGAAGCTCAAATGTGCGTAACAGGAGAATAAACCTCATTGGTTCTTCCAGAAGCTCAAACGTGCTGCGTAACACGAGAATGAACCTCATTGGTTCTTCCAGAAGCTCAAACGTGCTGCGTAACACGAGAATGAACCTCATTGGTTCTTCCAGAAGCTCAAACCTGCTGAGTAACAGGAGAATGAACCTCATTGGTTCTTGAAGCTCAATCGTGCTGCGTAACAGGAGAATGAACCTCATTGGTTCTTGCTGAAGCTCAAACGTGCTGAGTAACAGGAGAATGAACCTCATTGGTTCTTCCAGAAGCTCAAACGCTGCGTAACAGGAGAATGAACCTCATTGGTTCTTGCTGAAGCTCAAACGCGTGAACAGGAGAATGAACCTCATTGGTTCTTCCAGAAGCTCAAATGTGCTGAGTAACAGGAGAATGAACCTCATTGGTTCTTGCTGAAGCTTAAACGTGCTGCGTAACAGGAGAATGAACCTCATTGGTTCTTCCAGAAGCTCAAATGTGCTCGTAACAGGAGAATAAACCTCATTGGTTCTTCCAGAAGCTCAAACGTGCTGAGTAACACGAATGAACTTAATTGGTTCTCCAGAAGCTCAAACGTGCTGAGTAACAGGAGAATGAACCTCATTGGTTCTTGCTGAAGCTCAATCGTGCTGCGTAACATGAGAATGAACCACATTGGTTCTTGCTGTCCAGAAGCTCAAACGCGTGCTGAGTAACAGGAGAATGAACCTCATTGGTTCTTGCTGAAGCTCAAACGCGTGCTGCCTAACAGGAGAATGAACCTCATTGGTTCTTCCAGAAGCTCAAACGTGCTGCGTAACATGAGAATGAACCTCATTGGTTCTTGCTGAAGCTCAAACGTGCTGCCTAACAGGAGAATGAACCTCATTGGTTCTTCCAGAAGCTCAAACGTGCTGCGTAACAGGAGAATGAACCACATTGGTTCTTGCTGAAGCTCAAACGCGTGCGTAACAGGAGAATGAACCTCATTGGTTCTTCCAGAAGCTCAAACGTGCTGCGTAACACGAGAATGAACCTCATTGGTTCTTCCAGAAGCTCAAACGTGCTGTGTAACAGGAGAATAAACCTCATTGGTTCTTCCAGAAGCTCAAATGTGCGTAACAGGAGAATAAACCTCATTGGTTCTTCCAGAAGCTCAAGCGTGCTGCGTAACAGGAGAATGAACCTCATTGGTTCTTCCAGAAGCTCAAACGTGCTGCGTAACAGGAGAATGAACCTCATTGGTTCTTCCAGAAGCTCAAACCTGCTGAGTAACAGGAGAATGAACCTCATTGGTTCTTTTTGAAGCTCAATCGTGCTGCGTAACAGGAGAATGAACCTCATTGGTTCTTGCTGAAGCTCAAACGTGCTGCGTAACATGAGAATGAACCACATTGGTTCTTGCTGAAGCTCAAACGCCAGTAACAGGAGAATGAACCTCATTGGTTCTTCCAGAAGCTCAAATGTGCTGAGTAACAGGAGAATGAACCTCATTGGTTCTTGCTGAAGCTCAAACGTGCTGCGTAACAGGAGAATGAACCTCATTGGTTCTTCCAGAAGCTCAAATGTGCTCCGTAACAGGAGAATAAACCTCATTGGTTCTTCCAGAAGCTCAAACGTGCTGAGTAACACGAGAATGAACCTCATTGGTTCTTCCAGAAGCTCAAACGTGCTGAGTAACAGGAGAATGAACCTCATTGGTTCTTGCTGAAGCTCAATCGTGCTATAACAGGAGAATGAACCTCATTGGTTCTTGCTGAAGCTCAAACGTGCTGAGTAACACGAGAATGAACCTCATTGGTTCTTCCAGAAGCTCAAACGTGCTGAGTAACAGGAGAATGAACCTCATTGGTTCTTGCTGAAGCTCAATCGTGCTACATAACAGGAGAATGAACCTCATTGGTTCTTGCTGAAGCTCAAACGTGCTGCGTAACACAAGAATGAACCTCATTGGTTCTTGCTGAAGCTCAAACGTGCTGCGTAACAGGAGAATGAACCTCATTGGTTCTTCCAGAAGCTCAAACGTGCTGCGTAACATGAGAATGAACCTCAAGTGGTTCTTCCAGAAGCTCAAACGTGCTGCGTAACGGAGAATGAACCTAAGTGGTTCTTCCAGAAGCTCAAACGCGTGCGTAACACGAGAATGACCTCATTGGTTCTTGCTGAAGCTCAAACGTGCTGCGTAACAGGAGAATGAACCTCATTGGTTCTTGCTGAAGCTCAAACGCGTGCTGCGTAACACGAGAATGAACCTCACTGGTTCTTGCTGATGCTCAAACGCGTGCTGCGTAACCGGAGAATGAACCTCATTGGTTCTTACTGAAGCTCAAACGCGTGCGTAACAGGAGAATGAACCTCATTGGTTCTTCCAGAAGCTCAAACGTGCTGCGTAACATGAGAATGAATCACATTGGTTCTTGCTGAAGCTCAAACGCGTGCGTGAACGGAGAATGAACCTCATTGGTTCTTTTGAAGCTCAATCGTGCTGCATAACAGGAGAATGAACCTCATTGGTTCTTGCTGAAGCTCAAACGTGCTGAATAACAGGAGAATGAACCTCATTGGTTCTTGCTGAAGCTCAAGCGTGCGTAACACGAGAATGAACCTCATTGGTTCTTGCCAGAAGCTCAAACGCGTGCTCCGTAACAGGAGAATAAACCTCATTGGTTCTTCCAGAAGCTCAAACGTGCTGAGTAACAGGAGAATGAACCTCATTGGTTCTTTTGAAGCTCAATCGTGCTGCATAACAGGAGAATGGAACCTCATTGGTTCTTCCAGAAGCTCAAACGTGTGAACAGGAGAATGAACCTCATTGGTTCTTCCAGAAGCTCAAACGTGCTGAGTAACAGGAGAATGAACCTCATTGGTTCTTTTGAAGCTCAAACGTGCTGCATAACAGGAGAATGAACCTCATTGGTTCTTGCTGAAGCTCAAACGTGCTGAGTAACACGAAATGAACCTCATTGGTTCTTCCAGAAGCTCAAACGTGCTGAGTAACAAGAGAATGAACCTCATTGGTTCTTGCTGAAGCTCAAACGTGCTGTAACAGGAGAATAAACCTCATTGGTTCTTCCAGAAGCTCAAACGGTGCTGCGTAACAGGAGAATGAACCTCATTGGTTCTTCCAGAAGCTCAAACCTGCTGAGTAACAGGAGAATGAACCTCATTGGTTCTTTTTGAAGCTCAATCGTGCTGCATAACAGGAGAATGAACCTCATTGGTTCTTCCAGAAGCTCAAATGTGCTGAGTAACAGAGAATGAACCTCATTGGTTCTTCCAGAAGCTCAAACATGCTGAGTAACCGGAGAATGAACCTCATTGGTTCTTGCTGAAGCTCAATCGTGCTGCGTAACAGGAGAATGAACCTCATTGGTTCTTGCTGAAGCTCAAACGTGCTGCGTAACATGAGAATGAACCTCATTGGTTCTTGCTGAAGCTCAAACGTGCTGCGTAACAGGAGAATGAACCTCATTGGTTCTTCCAGAAGCTCAAGCGCTGAGTAACAGGAGAATGAACCTCATTGGTTCTTTTTGAAGCTCAATCGTGCTGCATAACAGGAGAATGAACCTCATTGGTTCTTGCTGAAGCTCAAACGTGCTGAGTAACACGAGAATGAACCTCATTGGTTCTTCCAGAAGCTCAAATGTCCTCCGTAACAGGAGAATGAACCTCATTGGTTCTTCCAGAAGCTCAAACGTGCTGAGTAACAGGAGAATGAACCTCATTGGTTCTTGCTGAAGCTCAATCGTGCTGCATAACAGGAGAATGAACCTCATTGGTTCTTGCTGAAGCTCAAACGTGCTGAGTAACACGAGAATGAACCTCATTGGTTCTTCCAGAAGCTCAAACGTGCTGAGTAACAGGAGAATGAACCTCATTGGTTCTTCCAGAAGCTCAAACGTGCTGAGTAACAGGAGAATGAACCTCATTGGTTCTTGCTGAAGCTCAATCGTGCTACATAACAGGAGAATGAACCTCATTGGTTCTTGCTGAAGCTCAACGTGCTGCGTAACACAAGAATGAACCTCAATGGTTCTTGCTGAAGCTCAAACGTGCTGCATAACAGGAGAATGAACCTCATTGGTTCTTCCAGAAGCTCAAACGTGCTGCGTAACAGGAGAATGAACCTCATTGGTTCTTCCAGAAGCTCAAACGTGCTGCGTAACACGAGAATGAACCTCGTTGGTTCTTCCAGAAGCTCAAACGTGCTGTGTAACAGGAGAATGAACCTCATTGGTTCTTCCAGAAGCTCAAACGTGGTGTAACAGGAGAATAAACCTCATTGGTTCTTCCAGAAGCTCAAATGTGCTCCGTAACAGGAGAATAAACCTCATTGGTTCTTCCAGAAGCTCAAACGTGCTGCGTAACAGGAGAATGAACCTCATTGGTTCTTCCAGAAGCTCAAACGTGCTGCGTAACAGGAGAATGAACCTCATTGGTTCTTCCAGAAGCTCAAATGTGCTGCGTAACAGGAGAATGAACCTCATTGGTTCTTGCTGAAGCTCAAACGTGCTGCGTAACAAGAATGAACCTCATTGGTTCTTCCAGAAGCTCAAACGTGCTGCATAACAGGAGAATGAACCTCATTGGTTCTTCCAGAAGCTCAAACGTGCTGCGTAACAGGAGAATGAACCTCATTGGTTCTTCCAGAAGCTCAAACGTGCTGCGTAACAGGAGAATGAACCTCATTGGTTCTTCCAGAAGCTCAAACGTGCTGTGTAACAGGAGAATGAACCTCATTGGTTCTTCCAGAAGCTCAAACGTGCTGAGTAACAGGAGAATGAACCTCATTGGTTCTTGCTGAAGCTCAAACGTGCTGAACAGGAGAATGAACCTCATTGGTTCTTCCAGAAGCTCAAATGTGCTGTAACAGGAGAATGAACCTCATTGGTTCTTCCAGAAGCTCAGCTCAAACGTGCTGAGTAACAGGAGAATGAACCTCATTGGTTCTTCCAGAAGCTCAAACGTGCTGCATAACAGGAGAATGAACCTCATTGGTTCTTGCCAGAAGCTCAAACGTGCTGAGTAACACGAGAATGAACCTCATTGGTTCTTCCAGAAGCTCAAACGTGCTGAGTAACACGGAGAATGAACCTCATTGGTTCTTCCAGAAGCTCAAACGTGCTGAGTAACAGGAGAATGAACCTCATTGGTTCTTGCAGAAGCTCAAACGTGCTACATAACAGGAGAATGAACCTCATTGGTTCTTCCAGAAGCTCAAACGTGCTGCATAACAGGAGAATGAACCTCATTGGTTCTTCCAGAAGCTCAAACGTGCTGCGTAACAGGAGAATGAACCTCATTGGTTCTTCCAGAAGCTCAAACGTGCTGGTAACAGGAGAATGAACCTCATTGGTTCTTCCAGAAGCTCAAACGTACTGTAACAGGAGAATGAACCTCATTGGTTCTTCCAGAAGCTCAAATGTGCTGTAACAGGAGAATGAAACCTCATTGGTTCTTCCAGAAGCTCAAACGTTGCGTAACAGGAGAATGAACCTCATTGGTTCTTCCAGAAGCTCAAGCGTGCTGCGTAACAGGAGAATGAACCTCATTGGTTCTTCCAGAAGCTCAAATGTGCTGAGTAACAGGAGAATGAACCTCATTGGTTCTTCCAGGTGCTGAGTAACAGGAGAATGAACTCATTGGTTCTTCCAGCTCAAACCTGCTGAGTAACAGGAGAATGAACCTCATTGGTTCTTGCTGAAGCTCAATCGCGTGCTGCGTAACAGGAGAATGAACCTCATTGGTTCTTGCTGAAGCTCAAACGTGCTGAGTAACATGAGAATGAACCACATTGGTTCTTGCTGAAGCTCAAACGCGTGCTGCGTAACAGGAGAATGAACCTCATTGGTTCTTCCAGAAGCTCAAACGTGCTGAGTAACAGGAGAATGAACCTCATTGGTTCTTCCAGAAGCTCAAACGTGCTGAGTAACAGGAGAATGAACCTCATTGGTTCTTCCAGAAGCTCAAGCGTGCTGAGTAACAGGAGAATGAACCTCATTGGTTCTTCCAGAAGCTCAAACGTGCTGAGTAACATGAGAATGAACCTCATTGGTTCTTGCAGAAGCTCAAACGTGCTGAGTAACAGGAGAATGAACCTCATTGGTTCTTCCAGAAGCTCAAACGTGCTGAGTAACAGGAGAATGAACCTCATTGGTTCTTGCTGAAGCTCAAACGTGCTGCGTAACAGGAGAATGAACCTCATTGGTTCTGAAGCTCAAACAGGAGAATGAACCTCATTGGTTCTTCCAGAAGCTCAAACGTGCTGAGTAACACGAGAATGAACCTCATTGGTTCTTCCAGAAGCTCAAACGTGCTGAGTAACAGGAGAATGAACCTCATTGGTTCTTCCAGAAGCTCAAATGTGCTGCATAACAGGAGAATGAACCTCATTGGTTCTTCCAGAAGCTCAAACGTGCTGAGTAACACGAGAATGAACCTCATTGGTTCTTCCAGAAGCTCAAACGTGCTGAGTAACAGGAGAATGAACCTCATTGGTTCTTCCAGAAGCTCAAACGTGCTGCAGTAACAGGAGAATGAACCTCATTGGTTCTTGCTGAAGCTCAAACGTGCTGCGTAACAGGAGAATCAACCTCATTGGTTCTTCCAGAAGCTCAAACGTGCTGCGTAACAGGAGAATGAACCTCATTGGTTCTTCCAGAAGCTCAAACGTGCTGAGTAACAGGAGAATGAACCTCATTGGTTCTTGCTGAAGCTCAAACGTGCTGCATAACAGGAGAATGAACCTCATTGGTTCTTGCTGAAGCTCAAACGTGCTGCGTAACACGGAGAATGAACCTCATTGGTTCTTGCTGAAGCTCAAACGCGTGCTGCGTAACACGAGAATGAACCTCATTGGTTCTTCCATGCTCAACGTGCTGCGTAACACGAGAATGAACCTCATTGGTTCTTGCTGAAGCTCAAACGCGTGCTGCGTAACAGAGAATGAACCTCATTGGTTCTTGCAGAAGCTCAAACGTGCTGCGTAACATGAGAATGAACCTCATTGGTTCTTGCTGAAGCTCAAACGCGCTGCGTAACGGAGAATGAACCTCATTGGTTCTTACTGAAGCTCAAACGTGCTGCATAACAGGAGAATGAACCTCATTGGTTCTTGCTGAAGCTCAAACGTGCTGAATAACAGGAGAATGAACCTCATTGGTTCTTGCTGAAGCTCAAGCGTGCTGCGTAACAGGAGAATGAACCTCATTGGTTCTGAAGCTCAAACGTGCTGCATAACAGGAGAATGAAACCTCATTGGTTCTTCCAGAAGCTCAAACGTGCTGAGTAACAGGAGAATGAACCTCATTGGTTCTTGCTGAAGCTCAAACGTGCTGCGTAACAGGAGAATGAACCTCATTGGTTCTTCCAGAAGCTCAAACGTGCTCCGTAACAGGAGAATAAACCTCATTGGTTCTTCCAGAAGCTCAAACGTGCTGAGTAACAGGAGAATGAACCTCATTGGTTCTTTTGAAGCTCAAACGTGCTGCATAACAGGAGAATGAACCTCATTGGTTCTTCCAGAAGCTCAAACGTGCTGAGTAACAGGAGAATGAACCTCATTGGTTCTTCCAGAAGCTCAAACGTGCTGAGTAACAGGAGAATGAACCTCATTGGTTCTTCCAGAAGCTCAAACGTGCTGCATAACAGGAGAATGAACCTCATTGGTTCTTCAAGATGCTCAAACGTGCTGCGTAACACGAGAATGAACCTCATTGGTTCTTCCAGAAGCTCAAACGTGCTGCGTAACAGGAGAATGAACCTCATTGGTTCTTGCTGAAGCTCAAACGTGCTGTAACAGGAGAATGAACCTCATTGGTTCTTCCAGAAGCTCAAACGTGCTGAGTAACAGGAGAATGAACCTCATTGGTTCTTCCAGAAGCTCAAACGTGCTGAGTAACAGGAGAATGAACCTCATTGGTTCTTTTTGAAGCTCAATCGTGCTGCATAACAGGAGAATGAACCTCATTGGTTCTTCCAGAAGCTCAAATGCTGAGTAACACGAGAATGAACCTCATTGGTTCTTCCAGAAGCTCAAACGCTGAGTAACAGGAGAATGAACCTCATTGGTTCTTGCTGAAGCTCAAACGTGCTGAGTAACAGGAGAATGAACCTCATTGGTTCTTGCTGAAGCTCAAACGTGCTGAGTAACACGAGAATGAACCTCACTGGTTCTTGCTGATGCTCAAACGTGCTGAGTAACAGGAGAATGAACCTCATTGGTTCTTCCAGAAGCTCAAACGTGCTGAGTAACAGGAGAATGAACCTCATTGGTTCTTTTGAAGCTCAATCGTGCTGCATAACAGGAGAATGAACCTCATTGGTTCTTGCTGAAGCTCAAACGTGCTGAGTAACAGGAGAATGAACCTCATTGGTTCTTCCAGAAGCTCAAATGCTGAGTAACACGGAGAATGAACCTCATTGGTTCTTCCAGAAGCTCAAACGTGCTGAGTAACAGGAGAATGAACCTCATTGGTTCTTGCTGAAGCTCAATCGTGGCTGAGTAACAGGAGAATGAACCTCACTGGTTCTTGCTGATGCTCAAACGTGCTGAGTAACAGGAGAATGAACCTCATTGGTTCTTCCAGAAGCTCAAACGTGCTGAGTAACAGAATGAACCTCATTGGTTCTTCCAGAAGCTCAAACGTGCTGAGTAACAGGAGAATGAACCTCATTGGTTCTTGCTGAAGCTCAAACGTGCTGCCTAACAGGAGAATGAACCTCATTGGTTCTTCCAGAAGCTCAAACGTGCTGCGTAACACGAGAGAATGAACCTATTGGTTCTTCCAGAAGCTCAAACGTGCTGCGTAACACGAGAATGAACCTCATTGGTTCTTGCTGAAGCTCAAACGTGCTGAGTAACAGGAGAATGAACCTCATTGGTTCTTCCAGAAGCTCAAACGCGTAACACGAGAATGAACCTCATTGGTTCTTCCAGAAGCTCAAACGCGTGCTGCGTAACACGAGAATGAACCTCATTGGTTCTTGCTGAAGCTCAAACGTGCTGCGTAACACGAGAATGAACCTCATTGGTTCTTCCAGAAGCTCAAACGTGCTGCGTAACAGGAGAATGAACCTCATTGGTTCTTCTGAAGCTCAAACGTGCGAACAGAGAATGAACCTCATTGGTTCTTCCAGAAGCTCAAACGTGCTGCGTAACAGAGAATGAACCTCATTGGTTCTTGCTGAAGCTCAAACGCGTGCTGCGAACAGGAGAATGAACCTCATTGGTTCTTGCTGAAGCTCAAACGTGCTGCGTAACAGGAGAATGAACCTCATTGGTTCTTCCAGAAGCTCAAACGTGCTGAATAACAGAGAATGAACCTCATTGGTTCTTGCTGAAGCTCAAACGTGCGTAACAGGAGAATGAACCTCATTGGTTCTTCCAGAAGCTCAAACGTGCTGCGTAACAGGAGAATGAACCTCATTGGTTCTTCCAGCTCAAACGTGCTGCGTAACAGGAGAATGAACCTCATTGGTTCTTCCAGAAGCTCAAACGTGCTGAGTAACAGGAGAATGAACCTCATTGGTTCTTCCAGAAGCTCAAACGTGTAACAGGAGAATGAACCTCATTGGTTCTTCCAGAAGCTCAAACGTGCTGAGTAACAGGAGAATGAACCTCATTGGTTCTTCCAGAAGCTCAAACGTGTGCTCCGTAACAGGAGAATGAACCTCATTGGTTCTTCCAGAAGCTCAAACGTGCTGCGTAACAGGAGAATGAACCTCATTGGTTCTTCCAGAAGCTCAAACGTGCTGCGTAACAGGAGAATGAACCTCATTGGTTCTTCCAGAAGCTCAAACGTGCTGAGTAACAGGAGAATGAACCTCATTGGTTCTTCCAGAAGCTCAAACGTGCTGCGTAACAGGAGAATGAACCTCATTGGTTCTTCCAGAAGCTCAAACGTGCTGAGTAACAGGAGAATGAACCTCATTGGTTCTTCCAGAAGCTCAAACGTGCTGAGTAACAGGAGAATGAACCTCATTGGTTCTTCCAGAAGCTCAAACGTGCTAATAACAGGAGAATGAACCTCATTGGTTCTTGCTGAAGCTCAAACGTGCTGAGTAACAGGAGAATGAACCTCATTGGTTCTTCCAGAAGCTCAAACGTGCTGAGTAACAGGAGAATGAACCTCATTGGTTCTTGCTGAAGCTCAATCGTGCTACATAACAGGAGAATGAACCTCATTGGTTCTTGCTGAAGCTCAAACGTGCTGAATAACAGGAGAATGAACCTCATTGGTTCTTCCAGAAGCTCAAACGTGCTGAGTAACAGGAGAATGAACCTCATTGGTTCTTGCTGAAGCTCAATCGTGCTGAGTAACAGGAGAATGAACCTCATTGGTTCTTCCAAGCTCAAACGTGCTGAGTAACAGGAGAATGAACCTCATTGGTTCTTGCTGAAGCTCAAACGTGCTGCATAACAGGAGAATGAACCTCACTGGTTCTTGCTGATGCTCAAACGTGCTGAGTAACAGGAGAATGAACCTCATTGGTTCTTCCAGAAGCTCAAACGTGCTGCGTAACATGAGAATGAACCACATTGGTTCTTCCAGAAGCTCAAACGTGCAGTAACAGGAGAATGAACCTCACTGGTTCTTGCTGATGCTCAAACGTGCTGAGTAACAGGAGAATGAACCTCATTGGTTCTTCCAGAAGCTCAAACGTGCTGCGTAACATGAGAATGAACCTCATTGGTTCTTCCAGAAGCTCAAACGCGTGCTGAGTAACAGGAGAATGAACCTCATTGGTTCCTCCAGAAGCTCAAACGCGTGCTGAGTAACAGGAGAATGAACCTCATTGGTTCTTGCTGAAGCTCAAACGTGCTGCATAACAGGAGAATGAACCTCATTGGTTCTTGCTGAAGCTCAAACGTGCTGAGTAACACGAGAATGAACCTCATTGGTTCTTCCAGAAGCTCAAACGCGTGAGTAACAGGAGAATGAACCTCATTGGTTCTTCCAGAAGCTCAAACGTGCTGCATAACAGGAGAATGAACCTCATTGGTTCTTGCTGAAGCTCAAACGTGCTGAGTAACAGGAGAATGAACCTCATTGGTTCTTCCAGAAGCTCAAACGTGCTGAGTAACAGGAGAATGAACCTCATTGGTTCTTCCAGAAGCTCAAACGTGCTGAGTAACAGGAGAATGAACCTCATTGGTTCTTCCAGAAGCTCAAGCGTGCTGCGTAACAGGAGAATGAACCTCATTGGTTCTTCCAGAAGCTCAAACGTGCTGCGCGTAACAGAGAATGAACCTCATTGGTTCTTCCAGAAGCTCAAACGTGCTGTGTAACAGGAGAATGAACCTCATTGGTTCTTCCAGAAGCTCAAACGTGCTGCGTAACAGGAGAATGAACCTCATTGGTTCTTCCAGAAGCTCAAACGTGCTGCGTAACAGGAGAATGAACCTCATTGGTTCTTCCAGAAGCTCAAACGTGCTGCGTAACAGGAGAATGAACCTCATTGGTTCTTCCAGAAGCTCAAATGTGCTCCGTAACAGGAGAATGAACCTCATTGGTTCTTCCAGAAGCTCAAACGTGCTGAGTAACAGGAGAATGAACTCATTGGTTCTTCCAGAAGCTCAAACCTGCTGAGTAACAGGAGAATGAACCTCATTGGTTCTTGCTGAAGCTCAAACGTGCTGCGTAACAGGAGAATGAACCTCATTGGTTCTTCCAGAAGCTCAAACGTGCTGAGTAACATGAGAATGAACTCATTGGTTCTTCCAGAAGCTCAAACGCTGCTGAGTAACAGGAGAATGAACCTCATTGGTTCTTCCAGAAGCTCAAACGTGCTGAGTAACAGGAGAATGAACCTCATTGGTTCTTGCTGAAGCTCAAGCGTGCTGTGTAACAGGAGAATGAACCTCATTGGTTCTTCCAGAAGCTCAAATGTGCTCCGTAACAGGAGAATGAACCTCATTGGTTCTTCCAGAAGCTCAAACGTGCTGAGTAACAGGAGAATGAACCTCATTGGTTCTTCCAGAAGCTCAAACGTGCTGAGTAACAGGAGAATGAACCTCATTGGTTCTTCCAGAGTAACATGAGAATGAAACCTCATTGGTTCTTGCCAGAAGCTCAAACGTGCTGAGTAACAGGAGAATGAACCTCATTGGTTCTTCCAGAAGCTCAAACGCGTGCTGAGTAACAGGAGAATGAACCTCATTGGTTCTTCCAGAAGCTCAAACGTGCTGCAGTAACAGGAGAATGAACCTCATTGGTTCTTGCTGAAGCTCAAACGTGCTGAGTAACAGGAGAATGAACCTCATTGGTTCTTCCAGAAGCTCAAATGCTGAGTAACAGGAGAATGAACCTCATTGGTTCTTCCAGAAGCTCAAACGTGCTGAGTAACAGGAGAATGAACCACATTGGTTCTTGCTGAAGCTCAAACGTGCTGAGTAACACGAGAATGAACCTCATTGGTTCTTCCAGAAGCTCAAACGTGCTGCGTAACAGGAGAATGAACCTCATTGGTTCTTCCAGAAGCTCAAACGTGGCGTAACAGGAGAATGAACCTCATTGGTTCTTGCTGAAGCTCAATCGTGCTGCGTAACACGAGAATGAACCTCATTGGTTCTTGCCAGAAGCTCAAACGCGTGCGTACACGAGAATGAACCTCAAGTGGTTCTTCCAGAAGCTCAAACGTGCTGCGTAACACGAGAATGAACTTCATTGGTTCTTGCTGAAGCTCAAACGTGCTGCGTAACAGGAGAATGAACCTCATCGGTTCTTGCTGAAGCTCAAACGTGCTGCGTAACACGAGAATGAACCTCATTGGTTCTTGCTAGAAGCTCAAACGCGTGCTGCGTAACAGGAGAATGAACCTCACTGGTTCTTGCTGATGCTCAAACGTTGTGCGTAACCGGAGAATGAACCTCATTGGTTCATCCAGAAGCTCAAACGTGCTGCGTAACACGAGAATGAACCTCATTGGTTCTTCTGAAGCTCAAACGTGCTGCGTAACACGAGAATGAATCATTGGTTCTTGCTGAAGCTCAAACGTGCTGCGTAACAGGAGAATGAACCTCATTGGTTCTTGCTGAAGCTCAAACGTGCTGCATAACAGGAGAATGAACCTCATTGGTTCTTGCTGAAGCTCAAGCGTGCTGAATAACAGGAGAATGAACCTCATTGGTTCTTGCTGAAGCTCAAACGTGCTGTAACGAGAATGAACCTCATTGGTTCTTGCTGAAGCTCAATCGTGCTGCATAACAGGAGAATGAACCTCATTGGTTCTTCCAGAAGCTCAAACGTGCTCCGTAACAGGAGAATGAACCTCATTGGTTCTTCCAGAAGCTCAAACGTGCTGAGTAACAGGAGAATGAACCTCATTGGTTCTTGCTGAAGCTCAAACGTGCTCGTAACACGAGAATGAACCTCATTGGTTCTTCCAGAAGCTCAAACGTGCTGCGTAACACGAGAATGAACCTCATTGGTTCTTCCAGAAGCTCAAACGCGTGCTGCGTAACAGGAGAATGAACCTCATTGGTTCTTGCTGAAGCTCAATCGTGCTGCGTAACAGGAGAATGAACCTCATTGGTTCTTCCAGAAGCTCAAACGTGCTGCGTAACACGAGAATGAACCTAAGTGGTTCTTCCAGAAGCTCAAACGTGCTGCGTAACAGGAGAATGAACCTCATTGGTTCTTGCTGAAGCTCAAACGTGCTGCGTAACAGGAGAATGAACCTCATTGGTTCTTGCTGAAGCTCAAACGTGCTGCGTAACACGAGAATGAACCTCATTGGTTCTTGCTGGAAGCTCAAACGTGCTGCGTAACACGAGAATGAACCTCATTGGTTCTTGCTGAAGCTCAAGCGTGCTGCGTAACAGGAGAATGAACCTCATTGGTTCTTGCTGAAGCTCAAACGTGCTGCGTAACAGGAGAATGAACCTCATTGGTTCTTCCAGAAGCTCAAACGTGCTGCGTAACAGAGAATGAACCACATTGGTTCTTGCTGAAGCTCAAACGTGCTGCGTAACAGGAGAATGAACCTCATTGGTTCTTTTGAAGCTCAAACGTGCTGCATAACAGGAGAATGAACCTCATTGGTTCTTCCAGAAGCTCAAACGTGCTGAATAACAGGAGAATGAACCTCATCGGTTCTTGCTGAAGCTCAAACGTGCTGCGTAACAGGAGAATGAACCTCATCGGTTCTTGCTGAAGCTCAAACGTGCTGTAACAGGAGAATGAACCTCATTGGTTCTTGCAGAAGCTCAAACGTGCTGAGTAACAGGAGAATGAACCTCATTGGTTCTTTGAAGCTCAAACGTGCTGATAACAGGAGAATGAACCTCATTGGTTCTTCCAGAAGCTCAAACGTGCGTAACAGGAGAATAAACCTCATTGGTTCTTCCAGAAGCTCAAACGTGCTGAGTAACAGGAGAATGAACCTCATTGGTTCTTTTTGAAGCTCAAACGTGCTGCATAACAGGAGAATGAACCTCATTGGTTCTTCCAGAAGCTCAAACGCGTGCTGAGTAACACGAGAATGAACCTCATTGGTTCTTCCAGAAGCTCAAACGTGCTGCGTAACACGAGAATGAACCTCATTGGTTCTTCCAGAAGCTCAAACGTGCTGCGTAACAGGAGAATGAACCTCATTGGTTCTTGCTGAAGCTCAAACGCGTTCGTAACAGGAGAATGAACCTCATTGGTTCTTCCAGAAGCTCAAACGTGCTGCGTAACAGGAGAATGAACCTCATTGGTTCTTCCAGAAGCTCAAACCTGCTGAGTAACAGGAGAATGAACCTCATTGGTTCTTTTGAAGCTCAATCGTGCTGCATAACAGGAGAATGAACCTCATTGGTTCTTCCAGAAGCTCAAATGTGCTGAGTAACACGAGAATGAACCTCATTGGTTCTTCCAGAAGCTCAAACGTCCTGAGTAACAGGAGAATGAACCTCATTGGTTCTTGCTGAAGCTCAATCGTGCGTAACAGGAGAATGAACCTCATTGGTTCTTGCTGAAGCTCAAACGTGCTGCGTAACATGAGAATGAACCACATTGGTTCTTGCTGAAGCTCAAGCGTGCTGCGTAACAGGAGAATGAACCTCATTGGTTCTTCCAGAAGCTCAAACCTGCTGAGTAACAGGAGAATGAACCTCATTGGTTCTTTTGAAGCTCAATCGTGCTGCATAACAGGAGAATGAACCTCATTGGTTCTTGCTGAAGCTCAAACGTGCTGAGTAACACGAGAATGAACCTCATTGGTTCTTCCAGAAGCTCAAATGTCCTCCGTAACAGGAGAATAAACCTCATTGGTTCTTCCAGAAGCTCAAACGTGCTGAGTAACAGGAGAATGAACCTCATTGGTTCTTGCTGAAGCTCAATCGTGCTGCATAACAGGAGAATGAACCTCATTGGTTCTTGCTGAAGCTCAAACGTGCTGAGTAACACGAGAATGAACCTCATTGGTTCTTCCAGAAGCTCAAACGTGCTGAGTAACACGAGAATGAACCTCATTGGTTCTTCCAGAAGCTCAAACGTGCTGAGTAACAGGAGAATGAACCTCATTGGTTCTTGCTGAAGCTCAATCGTGCTACATAACAGGAGAATGAACCTCATTGGTTCTTGCTGAAGCTCTAACGTGCTGCATAACAGGAGAATGAACCTCATTGGTTCTTCCAGAAGCTCAAACGTGCTGCGTAACACAAGAATGAACCTAAGTGGTTCTTCCAGATGCTCAAACGTGCTGCGTAACACGAGAATGAACCTCATTGGTTCTTGCTGAAGCTCAAACGCTGCATAACAGGAGAATGAACCTCATTGGTTCTTCCAGAAGCTCAAACGTGCTGCGTAACACGAGAATGAACCTAATTGGTTCTTCCAGATGCTCAAACGTGCTGCGTAACAGGAGAATGAACCTCATTGGTTCTTGCTGAAGCTCAAACGTGCTGCGTAACACGAGAATGAACCTCATTGGTTCTTGCTGAAGCTCAAACGTGCTGCGTAACACGAGAATGAACCTCACTGGTTCTTGCTGATGCTCAAACGCGTGCTGAACGGAGAATGAACCTCATTGGTTCTTACTGAAGCTCAAACGTGCTGCGTAACAGGAGAATGAACCTCATTGGTTCTTCCAGAAGCTCAAACGTGCTGCGTAACATGAGAATGAACCACATTGGTTCTTGCTGAAGCTCAATCGTGCTGCGTAACCGGAGAATGAACCTCATTGGTTCTTTTTGAAGCTCAATCGTGCTGCATAACAGGAGAATGAACCTCATTGGTTCTTGCTGAAGCTCAAACGTGCTGAATAACCGGAGAATGAACCTCATTGGATCTTCCAGAAACTCAAACGTGCTGAGTAACAGGAGAATGAACCTCATTGGTTCTTCCAGAAGCTCAAACGTGCTGCGTAACAGGAGAATGAACCTCATTGGTTCTTCCAGAAGCTCAAATGTGCTCCGTAACAGGAGAATAAACCTCATTGGTTCTTCCAGAAGCTCAAACGTGCTGAGTAACACGAAAATGAACTTCATTGGTTCTTCCAGAAGCTCAAACCTGCTGAGTAACAGGAGAATGAACCTCATTGGTTCTTTTGAAGCTCAATCGTAAGGCGTAACAGGAGAATGAACCTCATTGGTTCTTGCTGAAGCTCAAACGTGCTGCGTAACATGAGAATGAACCACATTGGTTCTTGCTGAAGCTCAAACGTGCTGCGTAACAGGAGAATGAACCTCATTGGTTCTTGCTGAAGCTCAAACGTGCTGAGTAACAGGAGAATGAACCTCATTGGTTCTTGCTGAAGCTTAAACGTGCTGCGTAACAGGAGAATGAACCTCATTGGTTCTTCCAGAAGCTCAAATGTGCTCCGTAACAGGAGAATAAACCTCATTGGTTCTTCCAGAAGCTCAAACGTGCTGAGTAACACGAGAATGAACTTAATTGGTTCCTCCAGAAGCTCAAACGTGCTGAGTAACAGGAGAATGAACCTCATTGGTTCTTCCAGAAGCTCAAACGTGCTGAGTAACATGAGAATGAACCACATTGGTTCTTGCTGAAGCTCAAACGTGCTGCGTAACAGGAGAATGAACCTCATTGGTTCTTCCAGAAGCTCAAACGTGCTGAGTAACAGGAGAATGAACCTCATTGGTTCTTGCTGAAGCTTAAACGTGCTGCGTAACAGGAGAATGAACCTCATTGGTTCTTCCAGAAGCTCAAATGTGCTCCGTAACAGGAGAATAAACCTCATTGGTTCTTCCAGAAGCTCAAACGTGCTGAGTAACACGAGAATGAACTTAATTGGTTCCTCCAGAAGCTCAAACGTGCTGAGTAACAGGAGAATGAACCTCATTGGTTCTTTTTGAAGCTCAATCGTGCTGCATAACAGGAGAATGAACCTCATTGGTTCTTGCTGAAGCTCAAACGTGCTGAGTAACACGAATGAACCCCATTGGTTCTTCCAGAAGCTCAAATGTCCTCCGTAACAGGAGAATAAACCTCATTGGTTCTTCCAGAAGCTCAAACGTGCTGAGTAACAGGAGAATGAACCTCATTGGTTCTTGCTGAAGTTCAATCGTGCTGCATAACAGGAGAATGAACCTCATTGGTTCTTGCTGAAGCTCAAACGTGCTGCGTAACACGAGAATGAACCTCATTGGTTCTTCCAGAAGCTCAAACGTGCTGCGTAACACGAGAATGAACCTAAGTGGTTCTTCCAGAAGCTCAAACGTGCTGCGTAACACGAGAATGAACCTAAGTGGTTCTTCCAGATGCTCAAACGTGCTGCGTAACACGAGAATGACCCTCATTGGTTCTTGCTGAAGCTCAAACGTGCTGCGTAACACGAGAATGAACCTCACTGGTTCTTGCTGATGCTCAAACGTGCTGCGTAACCGGAGAATGAACCTCATTGGTTCTTACTGAAGCTCAAACGTGCTGCGTAACAGGAGAATGAACCTCATTGGTTCTTCCAGAAGCTCAAACGTGCTGCGTAACATGAGAATGAATCACATTGGTTCTTGCTGAAGCTCAAACGTGCTGCGTAACCGGAGAATGAACCTCATTGGTTCTTTTTGAAGCTCAATCGTGCTGCATAACAGGAGAATGAACCTCATTGGTTCTTGCTGAAGCTCAAACGTGCTGCGTAACACGAATGAACCTCATTGGTTCTTCCAGAAGCTCAAATGTGCTGAATAACACGAGAATGAACCTCATTGGTTCTTGCTGAAGCTCAAACGTGCGTAACAGGAGAATAAACCTCATTGGTTCTTCCAGAAGCTCAAACGTGCTGAGTAACAGGAGAATGAACCTCATTGGTTCTTTTTGAAGCTCAATCGTGCTGCATAACAGGAGAATGGACCTCATTGGTTCTTCCAGAAGCTCAAACGTGCTCCGTAACAGGAGAATAAACCTCATTGGTTCTTCCAGAAGCTCAAACGTGCTGAGTAACAGGAGAATGAACCTCATTGGTTCTTTTGAAGCTCAAACGTGCTGCATAACAGGAGAATGAACCTCATTGGTTCTTGCCAGAAGCTCAAACGTGCTGAGTAACACGAGAATGAACCTCATTGGTTCTTCCAGAAGCTCAAACGCGTGCTGAGTAACAAGAGAATGAACCTCATTGGTTCTTGCTGAAGCTCAAACGTGCTCCGTAACAGGAGAATAAACCTCATTGGTTCTTCCAGAAGCTCAAACGTGCTGCGTAACAGGAGAATGAACCTCATTGGTTCTTCCAGAAGCTCAAACCTGCTGAGTAACAGGAGAATGAACCTCACTGGTTCTTTTTGAAGCTCAATCGTGCTGCATAACAGGAGAATGAACCTCATTGGTTCTTCCAGAAGCTCAAATGTGCTGAGTAACACGAGAATGAACCTCATTGGTTCTTCCAGAAGCTCAAACGCCCTGAGTAACAGGAGAATGAACCTCATTGGTTCTTGCTGAAGCTCAATCGTGCTGCGTAACAGGAGAATGAACCTCATTGGTTCTTGCTGAAGCTCAAACGTGCTGCGTAACATGAGAATGAACCACATTGGTTCTTGCTGAAGCTCAAACGTGCTGCGTAACAGGAGAATGAACCTCATTGGTTCTTCCAGAAGCTCAAACGTGCTGAGTAACAGGAGAATGAACCTCATTGGTTCTTTTGAAGCTCAATCGTGCTGCATAACAGGAGAATGAACCTCATTGGTTCTTGCTGAAGCTCAAACGCGCTGAGTAACACGAGAATGAACCTCATTGGTTCTTCCAGAAGCTCAAATGTCCTCCGTAACAGGAGAATAAACCTCATTGGTTCTTCCAGAAGCTCAAACGCAAGGCGAACATGAGAATGAACCACATTGGTTCCTGCTGAAGCTCAAACGTGCTGCGTAACACGAGAATGAACCTCGTTGGTTCTTGCTGAAGCTCAAACGCGTGCCTAACAGGAGAATGAACCTCATTGGTTCTTCCAGAAGCTCAAACGTGCTGCGTAACATGAGAATGAACCTCATTGGTTCTTGCTGAAGCTCAAACGTGCTGCCTAACAGGAGAATGAACCTCATTGGTTCTTCCAGAAGCTCAAACGTGCTGCGTAACATGAGAATGAACCACATTGGTTCTTGCTGAAGCTCAAACGTGCTGCGTAACAGGAGAATGAACCTCATTGGTTCTTCCAGAAGCTCAAACGTGCTGCGTAACACGAGAATGAACCTCATTGGTTCTTCCAGAAGCTCAAACGTGCTGTGTAACAGGAGAATAAACCTCATTGGTTCTTCCAGAAGCTCAAATGTGCTCCGTAACAGGAGAATAAACCTCATTGGTTCTTCCAGAAGCTCAAACGTGCTGCGTAACAGGAGAATGAACCTCATTGGTTCTTCCAGAAGCTCAAACGTGCTGCGTAACAGGAGAATGAACCTCATTGGTTCTTCCAGAAGCTCAAACGTGCTGAGTAACAGGAGAATGAACCTCATTGGTTCTTTTGAAGCTCAATCGTATGCGTAACAGGAGAATGAACCTCATTGGTTCTTGCTGAAGCTCAAACGTGCTGCGTAACATGAGAATGAACCACATTGGTTCTTGCTGAAGCTCAAACGTGCTGCGTAACAGGAGAATGAACCTCATTGGTTCTTCCAGAAGCTCAAATGTGCTGAGTAACAGGAGAATGAACCTCATTGGTTCTTGCTGAAGCTTAAACGTGCTGCGTAACAGGAGAATGAACCTCATTGGTTCTTCCAGAAGCTCAAATGTGCTCCGTAACAGGAGAATAAACCTCATTGGTTCTTCCAGAAGCTCAAACGTGCTGAGTAACACGAGAATGAACTTAATTGGTTCCTCCAGAAGCTCAAACGTGCTGAGTAACAGGAGAATGAACCTCATTGGTTCTTGCTGAAGCTCAATCGTGCTGCATAACAGGAGAATGAACCTCATTGGTTCTTGCTGAAGCTCAAACGTGCTGAGTAACACGAGAATGAACCTCATTGGTTCTTCCAGAAGCTCAAACGTGCTGAGTAACAGGAGAATGAACCTCATTGGTTCTTGCTGAAGCTCAATCGTGCTACATAACAGGAGAATGAACCTCATTGGTTCTTGCTGAAGCTCTAACGTGCTGCGTAACACAAGAATGAACCTCAATGGTTCTTGCTGAAGCTCAAACGTGCTGCGTAACAGGAGAATGAACCTCATTGGTTCTTCCAGAAGCTCAAACGTGCTGCGTAACACGAGAATGAACCTAAGTGGTTCTTCCAGAAGCTCAAACGTGCTGCGTAACACGAGAATGAACCTAAGTGGTTCTTCCAGATGCTCAAACGTGCTGCGTAACACGAGAATGACCCTCATTGGTTCTTGCTGAAGCTCAAACGTGCTGCGTAACACGAGAATGAACCTCATTGGTTCTTGCTGAAGCTCAAACGTGCTGCGTAACACGAATGAACCTCACTGGTTCTTGCTGATGCTCAAACGCTGCGTAATCGAGAATGAACCTCATTGGTTCTTACTGAAGCTCAAACGTGCTGCTTAACAGGAGAATGAACCTCATTGGTTCTTCCAGAAGCTCAAACGTGCTAACATGAGAATGAATCACATTGGTTCTTGCTGAAGCTCAAACGTGCTGCGTAATCGAGAATGAACCTCATTGGTTCTTTTGAAGCTCAATCGTGCTGTATAACAGGAGAATGAACCTCATTGGTTCTTGCTGAAGCTCAAACGTGCTGAATAACAGGAGAATGAACCTCATTGGTTCTTGCTGAAGCTCAAAC
This sequence comes from Gobiocypris rarus, assembly GCA_023029165.1. Lineage (NCBI taxonomy): Eukaryota > Metazoa > Chordata > Actinopteri > Cypriniformes > Gobionidae > Gobiocypris > Gobiocypris rarus. Next base: position 53,561,871 of record CM040932.1, read on the forward strand.
GTGCTGCGTAACACGAGAATGAACCTCATTGGTTCTTGCTGAAGCTCAAACGCGTTCGTAACAGGAGAATAAACCTCATTGGTTCTTCCAGAAGCTCAAACGTGCTGAGTAACAGGAGAATGAACCTCATTGGTTCTTTTGAAGCTCAATCGTGCTGCATAACAGGAGAATGGACCTCATTGGTTCTTCCAGAAGCTCAAACGCGTTCGTAACAGGAGAATAAACCTCATTGATTCTTCCAGAAGCTCAAACGTGCTGAGTAACAGGAGAATGAACCTCATTGGTTCTTTTTGAAGCTCAAACGTGCTGCATAACAGGAGAATGAACCTCATTGGTTCTTGCTGAAGCTCAAACGTGCTGCGTAACACGAGAATGAACCTCATCGGTTCTTCCAAATGCTCAAACGTGCTGCGTAACATGAGAATGAACCTCATCAGTTCTGCTGAAGCTCAAACGTGCTGCGTAACAGGAGAATAAACCTCATTGGTTCTTCCAGAAGCTCAAACGTGCTGCGTAACAGGAGAATGAACCTCATTGGTTCTTCCAGAAGCTCAAACCTGCTGAGTAACAGGAGAATGAACCTCATTGGTTCTTTTGAAGCTCAATCGTGCTGCATAACAGGAGAATGAACCTCATTGGTTCTTCCAGAAGCTCAAATGTGCTGAGTAACACGAGAATGAACCTCATTGGTTCTTCCAGAAGCTCAAACGTGCTGAGTAACAGGAGAATGAACCTCATTGGTTCTTGCTGAAGCTCAATCGTGGCGTAACAGGAGAATGAACCTCATTGGTTCTTGCTGAAGCTCAAACGTGCTGCGTAACATGAGAATGAACCACATTGGTTCTTGCTGAAGCTCAAACGTGCTGCGTAACAGGAGAATGAACCTCATTGGTTCTTCCAGAAGCTCAAACGTGCTGAGTAACAGGAGAATGAACCTCATTGGTTCTTTTTGAAGCTCAATCGTGCTGCATAACAGGAGAATGAACCTCATTGGTTCTTGCTGAAGCTCAAACGTGCTGAGTAACACGAGAATGAACCTCATTGGTTCTTCCAGAAGCTCAAATGTCCTCCGTAACAGGAGAATAAACCTCATTGGTTCTTCCAGAAGCTCAAACGTGCTGAGTAACAGGAGAATGAACCTCATTGGTTCTTGCTGAAGCTCAATCGTGCTGCATAACAGGAGAATGAACCTCATTGGTTCTTGCTGAAGCTCAAACGTGCTGAGTAACACGAGAATGAACCTCATTGGTTCTTCCAGAAGCTCAAACGTGCTGAGTAACAGGAGAATGAACCTCATTGGTTCTTGCTGAAGCTCAATCGTGCTACATAACAGGAGAATGAACCTCATTGGTTCTTGCTGAAGCTCTAACGTGCTGCGTAACACAAGAATGAACCTCAATGGTTCTTGCTGAAGCTCAAACGTGCTGCATAACAGGAGAATGAACCTCATTGGTTCTTCCAGAAGCTCAAACGTGCTGCGTAACAGGAGAATGAACCTCATTGGTTCTTCCAGAAGCTCAAACGTGCTGCGTAACACGAGAATGAACCTCATTGGTTCTTCCAGAAGCTCAAACGTGCTGTGTAACAGGAGAATAAACCTCATTGGTTCTTCCAGAAGCTCAAATGTGCTCCGTAACAGGAGAATAAACCTCATTGGTTCTTCCAGAAGCTCAAACGTGCTGCGTAACAGGAGAATGAACCTCATTGGTTCTTCCAGAAGCTCAAACGTGCTGCGTAACAGGAGAATGAACCTCATTGGTTCTTCCAGAAGCTCAAATGTGCTCCGTAACAGGAGAATAAACCTCATTGGTTCTTGCTGAAGCTCTAACGTGCTGCGTAACACAAGAATGAACCTCAATGGTTCTTGCTGAAGCTCAAACGTGCTGCATAACAGGAGAATGAACCTCATTGGTTCTTCCAGAAGCTCAAACGTGCTGCGTAACAGGAGAATGAACCTCATTGGTTCTTCCAGAAGCTCAAACGTGCTGCGTAACACGAGAATGAACCTCATTGGTTCTTCCAGAAGCTCAAACGTGCTGCGTAACAGGAGAATGAACCTCATTGGTTCTTCCAGAAGCTCAAACGTGCTGAGTAACAGGAGAATGAACCTCATTGGTTCTTGCTGAAGCTTAAACGCTGTAACAGGAGAATGAACCTCATTGGTTCTTCCAGAAGCTCAAATGTGCTCGTAACAGGAGAATAAACCTCATTGGTTCTTCCAGAAGCTCAAACGTGCTGAGTAACACGAGAATGAACTTAATTGGTTCCTCCAGAAGCTCAAACGTGCTGAGTAACAGGAGAATGAACCTCATTGGTTCTTTTTGAAGCTCAATCGTGCTGCATAACAGGAGAATGAACCTCATTGGTTCTTGCTGAAGCTCAAACGTGCTGAGTAACACGAGAATGAACCTCATTGGTTCTTCCAGAAGCTCAAACGTGCTGAGTAACACGAGAATGAACCTCATTGGTTCTTCCAGAAGCTCAAACGTGCTGAGTAACAGGAGAATGAACCTCATTGGTTCTTGCTGAAGCTCAATCGTGCTACATAACAGGAGAATGGACCTCATTGGTTCTTCCAGAAGCTCAAACGTGCTGCGTAACAGGAGAATGAACCTCATTGGTTCTTCCAGAAGCTCAAACGTGCTGCGTAACAGGAGAATGAACCTTATTGGTTCTTCCAGAAGCTCAAACGTGCTGCGTAACACGAGAATGAACCTCGTTGGTTCTTCCAGAAGCTCAAACGTTCTGTGTAACAGGAGAATAAACCTCATTGGTTCTTCCAGAAGCTCAAATGTGCTCCGTAACAGGAGAATAAACCTCATTGGTTCTTCCAGAAGCTCAAACGTGCTGCGTAACAGGAGAATGAACCTCATTGGTTCTTCCAGAAGCTCAAACGTGCTGCGTAACAGGAGAATGAACCTCATTGGTTCTTCCAGAAGCTCAAATGTGCTCCGTAACAGGAGAATAAACCTCATTGGTTCTTCCAGAAGCTCAAACGTGCTGAGTAACACGAGAATGAACTTCATTGGTTCTTCCAGAAGCTCAAACCTGCTGAGTAACAGGAGAATGAACCTCATTGGTTCTTTTTGAAGCTCAATCGTGCTGCATAACAGGAGAATGAACCTCATTGGTTCTTGCTGAAGCTCAAACGTGCTGCCTAACAGGAGAATGAACCACATTGGTTCTTGCTGAAGCTCAAACGTGCTGCGTAACAGGAGAATGAACCTCATTGGTTCTTCCAGAAGCTCAAATGCTTGAGTAACAGGAGAATGAACCTCATTGGTTCTTGCTGAAGCTTAAACGTGCTGCGTAACAGGAGAATGAACCTCATTGGTTCTTCCAGAAGCTCAAATGTGCTCCGTAACAGGAGAATAAACCTCATTGGTTCTTCCAGAAGCTCAAACGTGCTGAGTAACACGAGAATGAACTTAATTGGTTCCTCCAGAAGCTCAAACGTGCTGAGTAACAGGAGAATGAACCTCATTGGTTCTTCCAGAAGCTCAAACGTGCTGCGTAACATGAGAATGAACCACATTGGTTCTTGCTGAAGCTCAAACGTGCTGCGTAACAGGAGAATGAACCTCATTGGTTCTTCCAGAAGCTCAAACGTGCTGAGTAACAGGAGAATGAACCTCATTGGTTCTTGCTGAAGCTTAAACGTGCTGCGTAACAGGAGAATGAACCTCATTGGTTCTTCCAGAAGCTCAAATGTGCTCCGTAACAGGAGAATAAACCTCATTGGTTCTTCCAGAAGCTCAAACGTGCTGAGTAACACGAGAATGAACTTAATTGGTTCCTCCAGAAGCTCAAACGTGCTGAGTAACAGGAGAATGAACCTCATTGGTTCTTTTTGAAGCTCAATCGTGCTGCATAACAGGAGAATGAACCTCATTGGTTCTTGCTGAAGCTCAAACGTGCTGAGTAACACGAGAATGAACCTCATTGGTTCTTCCAGAAGCTCAAATGTCCTCCGTAACAGGAGAATAAACCTCATTGGTTCTTCCAGAAGCTCAAACGTGCTGAGTAACAGGAGAATGAACCTCATTGGTTCTTGCTGAAGCTCAATCGTGCTGCATAACAGGAGAATGAACCTCATTGGTTCTTGCTGAAGCTCAAACGTGCTGCGTAACACGAGAATGAACCTAAGTGGTTCTTCCAGAAGCTCAAACGTGCTGCGTAACACGAGAATGAACCTAAGTGGTTCTTCCAGATGCTCAAACGTGCTGCGTAACACGAGAATGACCCTCATTGGTTCTTGCTGAAGCTCAAACGTGCTGCGTAACACGAGAATGAACCTCATTGGTTCTTGCTGAAGCTCAAACGCAAGTGCTGCGTAACACGAGAATGAACCTCACTGGTTCTTGCTGATGCTCAAACGCGTGAATCGAGAATGAACCTCATTGGTTCTTACTGAAGCTCAAACGTGCTGCGTAACAGGAGAATGAACCTCATTGGTTCTTCCAGAAGCTCAAACGTGCTGCGTAACATGAGAATGAATCACATTGGTTCTTGCTGAAGCTCAAACGTGCTGGCGTAATCGAGAATGAACCTCATTGGTTCTTTTGAAGCTCAATCGTGCTGCATAACAGGAGAATGAACCTCATTGGTTCTTGCTGAAGCTCAAACGTGCTGAATAACAGGAGAATGAACCTCATTGGTTCTTGCTGAAGCTCAAACGTGCTGCGTAACACGAGAATGAACCTCATTGGTTCTTGCTGAAGCTCAAACGCGTTCGTAACAGGAGAATAAACCTCATTGGTTCTTCCAGAAGCTCAAACGTGCTGAGTAACAGGAGAATGAACCTCATTGGTTCTTTTTGAAGCTCAATCGTGCTGCAACAGGAGAATGGACCTCATTGGTTCTTCCAGAAGCTCAAACGTTCGTAACAGGAGAATAAACCTCATTGGTTCTTCCAGAAGCTCAAACGTGCTGAGTAACAGGAGAATGAACCTCATTGGTTCTTTTGAAGCTCAAACGTGCTGCATAACAGGAGAATGAACCTCATTGGTTCTTGCTGAAGCTCAAACGTGCTGAGTAACACGAGAATGAACCTCATTGGTTCTTCCAGAAGCTCAAACGTGCTGAGTAACAAGAGAATGAACCTCATTGGTTCTTGCTGAAGCTCAAACGTTCGTAACAGGAGAATAAACCTCATTGGTTCTTCCAGAAGCTCAAACGTGCTGCGTAACAGGAGAATGAACCTCATTGGTTCTTCCAGAAGCTCAAACCTGCTGAGTAACAGGAGAATGAACCTCATTGGTTCTTTTTGAAGCTCAATCGTGCTGCATAACAGGAGAATGAACCTCATTGGTTCTTCCAGAAGCTCAAATGTGCTGAGTAACACGAATGAACCTCATTGGTTCTTCCAGAAGCTCAAACGTCCTGAGTAACAGGAGAATGAACCTCATTGGTTCTTGCTGAAGCTCAATCGTGCTGCGTAACAGGAGAATGAACCTCATTGGTTCTTCCAGAAGCTCAAACGTGCTGCGTAACATGAGAATGAACCACATTGGTTCTTGCCAGAAGCTCAAGCGTGCTGCGTAACAGGAGAATGAACCTCATCGGTTCTTCCAGAAGCTCAAACGTGCTGCGTAACAGGAGAATGAACCTCATTGGTTCTTGCTGAAGCTCAAACGTGCTGAGTAACACGAGAATGAACCTCATTGGTTCTTCCAGAAGCTCAAATGTCCTCCGTAACAGGAGAATAAACCTCATTGGTTCTTCCAGAAGCTCAAACGTGCTGAGTAACAGGAGAATGAACCTCATTGGTTCTTGCTGAAGCTCAATCGTGCTGCATAACAGGAGAATGAACCTCATTGGTTCTTGCTGAAGCTCAAACGTGCTGAGTAACACGAGAATGAACCTCATTGGTTCTTCCAGAAGCTCAAACGTGCTGAGTAACAGGAGAATGAACCTCATTGGTTCTTGCTGAAGCTCAATCGTGCTGCATAACAGGAGAATGAACCTCATTGGTTCTTCCAGAAGCTCAAACGTGCTGAGTAACACGAGAATGAACCTCATTGGTTCTTCCAGAAGCTCAAACGTGCTGAGTAACACGAGAATGAACCTCATTGGTTCTTCCAGAAGCTCAAACGTGCTGAGTAACAGGAGAATGAACCTCATTGGTTCTTGCTGAAGCTCAATCGTGCTGCATAACAGGAGAATGAACCTCATTGGTTCTTCCAGAAGCTCAAACGTGCTGCGTAACACAAGAATGAACCTAAGTGGTTCTTCCAGATGCTCAAACGTGCTGCGTAACACGAGAATGAACCTAATTGGTTCTTGCTGAAGCTCAAACGTGCTGCATAACAGGAGAATGAACCTCATTGGTTCTTCCAGAAGCTCAAACGTGCTGCGTAACACGAGAATGAACCTAAGTGGTTCTTCCAGATGCTCAAACGTGCTGCGTAACACGAGAATGAACCTCATTGGTTCTTGCTGAAGCTCAAACGTGCTGAGTAACACGAGAATGAACCTAAGTGGTTCTTCCAGATGCTCAAACGTGCTGCGTAACACGAGAATGAACCTCATTGGTTCTTGCTGAAGCTCAAACGTGCTGCGTAACACGAGAATGAACCTCATTGGTTCTTGCTGAAGCTCAAACGTGCTGCGTAACACGAGAATGAACCTCACTGGTTCTTGCTGATGCTCAAACGTGCTGCGTAACCGGAGAATGAACCTCATTGGTTCTTACTGAAGCTCAAACGTGCTGCGTAACAGGAGAATGAACCTCATTGGTTCTTCCAGAAGCTCAAACGTGCTGCGTAACATGAGAATGAACCACATTGGTTCTTGCTGAAGCTCAAACGTGCTGCGTAACCGGAGAATGAACCTTTATTGGTTCTTTTTGAAGCTCAATCGTGCTGCATAACAGGAGAATGAACCTCATTGGTTCTTGCTGAAGCTCAAACGTGCTGAATAACAGGAGAATGAACCTCATTGGTTCTTCCAGAAGCTCAAACGTGCTGAGTAACACGAGAATGAACCTCATTGGTTCTTGCTGAAGCTCAAACGTGCTCCGTAACAGGAGAATAAACCTCATTGGTTCTTCCAGAAGCTCAAATGTGCTCCGTAACAGGAGAATAAACCTCATTGGTTCTTCCAGAAGCTCAAACGTGCTGCGTAACAGGAGAATGAACCTCATTGGTTCTTCCAGAAGCTCAAACGCGCTGAGTAACAAAATGAACTTCATTGGTTCTTCCAGAAGCTCAAACCTGCTGAGTAACACGAGAATGAACCTCATTGGTTCTTCCAGAAGCTCAAATGTGCTCCGTAACAGGAGAATAAACCTCATTGGTTCTTCCAGAAGCTCAAACGTGCTGCGTAACAGGAGAATGAACCTCATTGGTTCTTCCAGAAGCTCAAACGTGCTGAGTAACACGAAATGAACTTCATTGGTTCTTCCAGAAGCTCAAATGTGCTGCGTAACACGAGAATGAACCTCATTGGTTCTTGCTGAAGCTCAAACGTGCTGAGTAACACGAGAATGAACCTCATTGGTTCTTCCAGAAGCTCAAACGTGCTGAGTAACAGGAGAATGAACCTCATTGGTTCTTGCTGAAGCTCAATCGTGCTACATAACAGGAGAATGAACCTCATTGGTTCTTGCTGAAGCTCAAATGTGCTGAATAACAGGAGAATGAACCTCATTGGTTCTTCCAGAAGCTCAAACGTGCTGAGTAACAGGAGAATGAACCTCATTGGTTCTTGCTGAAGCTCAATCGTGCTACATAACAGGAGAATGAACCTCATTGGTTCTTGCTGAAGCTCAAACGTGCTGAATAACAGGAGAATGAACCTCATTGGTTCTTGCTGAAGCTCAAACGTGCTGAATAACAGGAGAATGAACCTCATTGGTTCTTGCTGAAGCTCAAACGTGCTCCGTAACAGGAGAATAAACCTCATTGGTTCTTCCAGAAGCTCAAACGTGCTGAGTAACAGGAGAATGATCCTCATTGGTTCTTTTTGAAGCTCAATCGTGCTGCATAACAGGAGAATGAACCTCATTGGTTCTTGCTGAAGCTCAAACGTGCTGAGTAACACGAGAATGAACCTCATTGGTTCTTCCAGAAGCTCAAACGTGCTGAGTAACACGAGAATGAACCTCATTGGTTCTTCCAGAAGCTCAAACGTGCTGAGTAACAAGAGAATGAACCTCATTGGTTCTTGCTGAAGCTCAAACGTGCTCCGTAACAGGAGAATAAACCTCATTGGTTCTTCCAGAAGCTCAAACGTGCTGCGTAACAGGAGAATGAACCTCATTGGTTCTTCCAGAAGCTCAAACGTGCTGAGTAACACGAAAATGAACTTCATTGGTTCTTCCAGAAGCTCAAATGTGCTGCGTAACACGAGAATGAACCTCATTGGTTCTTGCTGAAGCTCAAACGTGCTGAGTAACACGAGAATGAACCTCATTGGTTCTTCCAGAAGCTCAAACGTGCTGAGTAACAGGAGAATGAACCTCATTGGTTCTTGCTGAAGCTCAATCGTGCTACATAACAGGAGAATGAACCTCATTGGTTCTTGCTGAAGCTCAAACGTGCTGAATAACAGGAGAATGAACCTCATTGGTTCTTCCAGAAGCTCAAACGTGCTGAGTAACAGGAGAATGAACCTCATTGGTTCTTGCTGAAGCTCAATCGTGCTACATAACAGGAGAATGAACCTCATTGGTTCTTGCTGAAGCTCAAACGTGCTGAATAACAGGAGAATGAACCTCATTGGTTCTTGCTGAAGCTCAAACGTGCTGAATAACAGGAGAATGAACCTCATTGGTTCTTGCTGAAGCTCAAGCGTGCTCCGTAACAGGAGAATGAACCTCATTGGTTCTTCCAGAAGCTCAAACGTGCTGAGTAACAGGAGAATGATCCTCATTGGTTCTTTTTGAAGCTCAATCGTGCTGCATAACAGGAGAATGAACCTCATTGGTTCTTGCTGAAGCTCAAACGTGCTGAGTAACACGAGAATGAACCTCATTGGTTCTTCCAGAAGCTCAAACGTGCTGAGTAACAGGAGAATGAACCTCATTGGTTCTTCCAGAAGCTCAAACGTGCTGAGTAACAGAGAATGAACCTCATTGGTTCTTGGTTCTGAAGCTCAAGCGTGCTCCGTAACAGGAGAATAAACCTCATTGGTTCTTCCAGAAGCTCAAACGTGCTGCGTAACAGGAGAATGAACCTCATTGGTTCTTCCAGAAGCTCAAATGTGCTCCGTAACAGGAGAATAAACCTCATTGGTTCTTCCAGAAGCTCAAACGTGCTGCGTAACAGGAGAATGAACCTCATTGGTTCTTCCAGAAGCTCAAACGTGCTGAGTAACACGAAAATGAACTTCATTGGTTCTTCCAGAAGCTCAAACCTGCTGAGTAACACGAGAATGAACCTCATTGGTTCTTCCAGAAGCTCAAATGTGCTCCGTAACAGGAGAATGAACCTCATTGGTTCTTCCAGAAGCTCAAACGTGCTGCGTAACAGGAGAATGAACCTCATTGGTTCTTCCAGAAGCTCAAACGTGCTGCGTAACAGGAGAATGAACCTCATTGGTTCTTCCAGAAGCTCAAACGTGCTGAGTAACATGAAAATGAACTTCATTGGTTCTTCCAGAAGCTCAAATGTGCTGCGTAACACGAGAATGAACCTCATTGGTTCTTGCTGAAGCTCAAACGTGCTGCGTAACAGGAGAATGAACCTCATTGGTTCATCCAGAAGCTCAAACGTGCTGCATAACATGAGAATGAACCACATTGGTTCTTGCTGAAGCTCAAACGTGCTGCGTAACAGGAGAATGAACCTCATTGGTTCTTCCAGAAGCTCAAAAGTGCTGCGTAACACGAGAATGAACCTCATTGGTTCATGCTGAAGCTCTAACGTGCTGCGTAACACAAGAATGAACCTCACTGGTTCTTGCTGAAGCTCAAACGTGCTGCGTAACAGGAGAATGAACCTCATTGGTTCTTCCAGAAGCTCAAACGTGCTGCGTAACATGAGAATGAACCACATTGGTTCTTGCTGAAGCTCAAACGTGCTTCGTAACAGGAGAATGAACCTCATTGGTTCTTCCAGAAGCTCAAAAGTGCTGCGTAACATGAGAATGAACCACATTGGTTCTTGCTGAAGCTCAAACGTGCTGCGTAACACGAGAATGAACCTCATTGGTTCATGCTGAAGCTCTAACGTGCTGCGTAACACAAGAATGAACCTCACTGGTTCTTGCTGAAGCTCAAACGTGCTGCGTAACACGAGAATGAACCTTATTGGTTCTTGCTGAAGCTCAAACATGCTGCATAACAGGAGAATGAACCTCATTGGTTCTTCCAGAAGCTCAAACGTGCTGCGTAACACAAGAATGAACCTCATTGGTTCTCACACGCCAAGCGAAGATGCTTGAGCTTCTATTTATCACTGCTGATATGTGAGTTGATAAATGTTTAAATGTGAATTAAAGCCTAAATTCAATCTGTTCATCATAAAAAGCGATCGTGTCTTTAGAAAATTTGGACTAAACTGCTCAATTAATATGGTTGATTACTTTTATTATCTCTAAATTAACTTTTTGAATTGTCAAAATGGCAGAAAACTCTCAGATCTCATCAAAAAGATCTTCATTTGTGTTCCGAAGATGAATGAAAGTCTTACGTGTTTGGAACGACATGAGGGTGAGTAATTAATGACAGAATTAAACATTTTGGGTGAACTATCCCTTTAAGCACTGCAATGAACAGATTGTAGCTAAGTGGCTTCTCAACTCCAGTCATTTGGCAGTTTCTGATAGACTGGCATCCATTACAGCAGATGAAAACCTTGTTTGAACAAAGCTGGATGGAATGAGATAAAACATATCACCCTCCTGACTCCCAAACGGCCTTTATCAGAACCTGACATGGGACCGCAGGGGCACAGAGCTTTAATGAAGAGCAAATCCACATTAATCGTGTCTCTTCAGACCCCAGTGATTCTAATACCAATCCCATACTGTAAATCCTCATTTGCAAGTACGCCATGACAGGATTTTACAGTCATTTGTGTGAGGTGACATGTGCAGCTGGATTTCATGGTCTGTTTCATAACCTTTCCATCCAGCAATAGACTGCAGCAGAACAGAAGCCATCTGAATGGAGAATGAGAGAAAACAAGACGCAGCTCAGCCAGTTTTAAAGAGTTCCCGCGAGGAATGCCAGGAACCTGATCCTAAATGAGGCAGAAACTCATCAGAAGAGGTCTGGGGGAAATGCCTTGTGCTGTCCGTGTGTAAATAACATCCATCCATTATTAATTGCAGCCTGTGCCAAGACCTGAATCCCGACACATACAGCGGCGCCAGAGGTCAGACGGCTCATCACCTGCCCTGCTGCCTCACAGACTCAGAGGCTTCATAAATCTACTTTTTCTCCCCATGAAATGTTTGTGCTAAGCAAACCAAGCAACTACACAGTTTTTTATTTGTTCTCTTCACACTAAACTTTGATACTTAATGGAGATGATGGTTGCTAAGCGACACTGGGGTAAAAGTTGCTTCATCATAAAGCCATTTCTGTGTATGCATGAATGAGATCTCAAGCATCAAATGCAGCTGTTGGTGGGCAGGTAAACCTTTATCTGTTGTTGAGCTCAGGGAGAGAATACTAATAGAATATAAAGCCCTGCTGATGGAGATGAAAATCAGTTTGAAATGCGAGGATGTGAGGCCACATTTTTGTTGTTAATGTGACATGAATATTTGTTTAATGATTGAGCTGTGAAACCCTTGTGTGCTTTTGGAACATTTTTGTGTGAATCACATGTAAATTCCCATTACCCATTAGATCACATGTAAACTCAAATGTGAAACATTTGTAAAATTACATGAAATTACATGTTAAACATATATAAAAGTCCCTTTTGAAACACGATCACATTTGAAATGCATGTAAAATTCCAATAGATCACATGAAACCTATGTAAAATTCCCATGTGAAACACAAGATCACATGTGAAGCGTGTATCAAATTCCCATGTGAAACACGAGATCACTTGAAACAAACTCACATGTGAAACATTTTTTTAAATCCCATATGACCCAAGATTACATGTGAAACGCATGTAAATTTCCCATGTTATAACCCCTTTGATCACATGAAACATATGTAAAATTCCCATATGAAACACGAGATCACATGTGAAATGCATGTAAAATTCTTTAGATCACATGAAACAAAATTCCCATGTGAAACAAGATCACTTAAAACACATATAAACTAAAATGTGAAACATTGTAAAAATCCCATATGAAACCCATGAGATTACATGTGAAACAAATGTAAACTTACATGTGAAACATGTAAAAGTCCCTTTTGAAACACAAGATCACATGTGAAACGCATGTTAAATTCCCATATGAAACAAGATCATGTGACTAGCATGTAAAATTCCTAAGATCACATGAAAATGTAAAAGTACCATGTGAAACACGAGATCACGTGAATAAAATTCCCATGTAAAACAAGATTGTGTGAACACATTAGATCATGTGAAACATGTAAAATACCCATGTAAAACAAGATTGTGTGGAACACATTAGATCACGTGAAACATGTAAAATTCCTATGTGAAACACGAGATCACTTGAAACACAAACTCAAATGTGAAACATTTGTAAAAATGCCATATGACCCGAGATTACATGTAAAACAAATGTAAACTCACATGTGAAACATATGTAAAATTCCCATGTGAAATGCATATAAAATTCCCATGTTATAACCCTTAGATCACATGGAACATATGTAAAATGCCCATATGAAACACGAGATAACGTGAAATGCATGTAAAATTCTTTAGATCAGATGAAACATAAAATTCCCATGTAAAACATGAGATCACTTAAAACACATATAAACTCAAATGTGAAACATTGTAAAAATCCCATATGAAACCAAATGTCCTCTGTGTTGCAAAGAACAAATAGAAAGTAATACAGCTTTAGAACGTCACATTTTCTGTCTGGACCACCCCTTTAAGATCACTACTTTAAGGGTTTAGGGTCCATGAGTTGGTTTTATGTGTTTAGACTTTAAATAATTATTTACGTTGCACCGTAGGTTCTTCAGATCAGTATTTTGGTTTCACATTTTTAATGCACCAGTGCAAGATTGTTTTCCACTTCCATATGTTGGAGGTTAATGGGCATCAATGTGCATATGCAACCAGTGCATGATGCTTTTCTGAAGAAATAAAAGACTTAAAATGTCTCTTCTTATGACAATATCTTAAAGAATATATTACAATGGAAATCAGTGGGTGCAAATGTTTGATTCCCAGCATGGTTCTGGAGTTACTTTTATGTTATGAAAAAGTAATTATTCGGATTAGTGTTTTGGTTTTTAATTCTTTGCACCTGTGCATGATTATCTAAAGAAATAGAAAACAACTTACTTTAGTTTTGAATGACATCAATGGTGAGTTCTTTTCTCCTTCTTTCACACTGTCATATAAAATGATAGGCAATATTGAGAAGACATACTTTGTATTTTCAAAAATGTCACCAAAATGTCTGCGCCACTAGTCGCCTCAAATGGAGTTGAAATCTCCCCGAGATTACATGTGAAACGCATGTAAATTTCCCATGTTATAACCCCTTAGATCACATGAAACATATGTAAAATTCCCATATGAAACACGAGATCACATGTGAAATGCATGTAAAATTCTTTAGATCACATGAAACAAAATTCCCATGTGAAACACAAGATCACTTAAAACACATATAAACTAAAATGTGAAAAAAATCCCATATGAAACCCATGAGATTACATGTGAAACAAATGTAAACTTACATGTGAAACATATAAAAGTCCCTTTTGAAACACAAGATCACATGTGAAACGCATGTTAAATTCCCATATGAAACAAGATCATGTGACTAGCATGTAAAATTCCTAAGATCACATGAAAATGTAAAAGTACCATGTGAAACACGAGATCACGTGAATAAAATTCCCATGTAAAACAAGATTGTGTGAAACACATTAGATCATGTGAAACATGTAAAATACCCATGTAAAACAAGATTGTGTGGAACACATTAGATCACGTGAAACATGTAAAATTCCTATGTGAAACAGATCACTTGAAACACAAACTCAAATGTGAAACATTTGTAAAAATGCCATATGACCCGAGATTACATGTAAAACAAATGTAAACTCACATGTGAAACATATGTAAAATTCCCATGTGAAATGCATATAAAATTCCCATGTTATAACCCTTAGATCACATGGAACATATGTAAAATGCCCATATGAAACACGAGATAACGTGAAATGCATGTAAAATTCTTTAGATCAGATGAAACATAAAATTCCCATGTAAAACATGAGATCACTTAAAACACATATAAACTCAAATGTGAAACATTGTAAAAATCCCATATGAAACCCATGAGATTACATGTGAAACAAATGTAAACTCACATGTGAAACATGTAAAAATCCCATATGAAACCCATGAGATCACTTGAAACATATGTAAATTTCAATGTGAAACATGTGATCACATGTGAAACGTGTATAAAATTCCCATGTAAAACAAGATTGCGTGAAACACATGTAAACTCAAATGTGAAATATGTCAAACTCCTATGTGAAACACATTAGATCACATGTGAAACATGTAAAATTCCCCATGTTATAACTTGAGATCACATGTGAAAGTTCATGTGTTTTTTTCTGTAAGGGCGTGTGTCCACCAAAGCGTTTTTTTTCTCACGCAGCTGGCTGGCATATTCAATGGTTTTCAATGGGAGTGCTGTGTTTTTAGAATGACATGAGTTTAACGAGGCGCTGAGTGAGTATTTCTGGCTCAAGCATTGAGCATTCACCGTTTTTACTGGTCGCCGGGAGTTGAAGAATGTTAAACTTTGAGTAAAACGTAGCGCTCATCACTGTCACTTTTCATCCAGCCGTCCAATCACAGTGGAGGAGGGGCGGAACACATACATCCCCGACCAACCGCCACATTGTGCTTGTTCTGTACAACAACGTCAACAGATGAAAACAAGCAGCATAATAACAGAACAAAATTGGGCAGAACAAGGGCCAGACCAAACACTTTACATTGTATCTGCAATTTTATATAGAATCAATATATATAAACAAACTACCTGTGAAATTAGATACTAGTAAAACTTCCTTGTATATCCGGTTGTTAAGTCCAACGTCACGCAGCAGCGCTTCCGGGTCCAAATGCTCTCTCTCACAAGAAGAACAACAAACGGTGCTAATATACACACACAATGTGGTGTAATACTACAAAAAAAAAAAATCATAACCTTTATCTCCATACCAAAATTCCAGATGGCCAGACAGTGATTCATCTTTTATAAATCATTAAAATATTATTGTCTGTGACGCTGTGAGCGTGTAGACTGTAAGTATTTAAAATGTTTAACTTTTTTTTAAGCTGATTCTGTATTATAACACGCAGAGTCTCAACTGAAATAAACCGCTGCCCTGCCAAAGCGCTCACAGCGAGGCGTTTTCAGCTGGCTAATAACGCTTTAGTGGACACGTGACCTAAGAATAGTCCATGCAACACTTTAGAATATCCAGTAAATCAAGGCCACATCTTAAAATGAAAAATCTGTCTTTTACTCACCCCATTGTCTTTTCAGAACTGTATGACTTTCTTTCTTTTGGGGAACACTAAAGAAGACATTTTAGAATGTTTTTGTCCATGCAGGGAAAGTCAATGAGCTCCACTTCCAAATGTCCTCTGTGTTGCAAAGAACAAATAGAAAGTAATACAGCTTTAGAACGTCACATTTTCTGTCTGGACCACCCCTTTAAGATCACTACTTTAAGGGTTTAGGGTCCATGAGTTGGTTTTATGTGTTTAGACTTTAAATAATTATTTACGTTGCACGTAGGTTCTTCAGATCAGTATTTTGGTTTCACATTTTTAATGCACCAGTGCAAGATTGTTTTCCACTTCCATATGTTGGAGGTTAATGGCATCAATGTGCATATGCAACCAGTGCATGATGCTTTTCTGAAGAAATAAAAGACTTAAAATGTCTCTTCTTATGACAATATCTTAAAGAATATATTACAATGGAAA
The DNA here is from genome assembly GCA_023029165.1 of Gobiocypris rarus. Lineage (NCBI taxonomy): Eukaryota > Metazoa > Chordata > Actinopteri > Cypriniformes > Gobionidae > Gobiocypris > Gobiocypris rarus. The sequence goes on from CM040932.1 coordinate 53,577,965, forward strand.
TCAGTGGGTGCAAATGTTTGATTCCCAGCATGGTTCTGGAGTTACTTTTATGTTATGAAAAAGTAATTATTCGGATTAGTGTTTTGGTTTTTAATTCTTTGCACCTGTGCATGATTATCTAAAGAAATAGAAAACAACTTACTTTAGTTTTGAATGACATCAATGGTGAGTTCTTTTCTCCTTCTTTCACACTGTCATATAAAATGATAGGCAATATTGAGAAGACATACTTTGTATTTTCAAAAATGTCACCAAAATGTCTGCCACTAGTCGCCTCAAATGGAGTTGAAATCTCCTTGTTTGAGTAACTCAACACAGCAACAATGGCCTGAGTGTGGCTGGGTGGATTTGTCTGGTTCTTGTGTGTCATTATTTTGATATCTATTTGGTACTGCTAGTGGTATAATACATACCCTGGAGGAGAATTGGAGTTGTCACATGTCTGGCTGTCTTTCTGTGTTTTTGCATTTGTCACATGTTTTTTTGTTCATTTTCCCGCCACTCCTGTGTTCCCATGGTTACCCTCATTGGTTCATTTGTCCCAGCTGTGTCTTGGTTAATTAGTTACCATTCACCTTGTTATCCTCATTTTCTTTGTGTACATAAGCCCCCTCAGTGTTTGTTGGTTCCCTTCTTTAGTTATATGTGTGAAAGAGTTTTCCTGAGTTTTATTATTAAAGTGCCTGTCTCCAGTTCCACGTCTGAGCATATATCCTACACGTGTCGTGACAGTAGTCTTGCATTCAGAATATAATATCTCTGGTTTGTGTTTAATATGGAAGTTGTGTTGTCTCTTATCTTCCACCTGTGTGAGTTCTGTCACGTGTCACTGTAATATAATTAGTCCAAACAGTTAGTCAATACAAAATACTTTCTGCCTTCATTGTGGCTTGACCTTCTGGTTGAATTGTCGCTGTCAAATCCACTGAGTGTGTGTCATGGAGGAATGAGCCGTAACTCCATTTGTGAGTGAATTTGTTAATAACAAATCCTAGATAAAGTGCACATGGTAAAAAAAGCAAGGAAACAATTTTACATCTATAGTAGTGTTTGCTAAGGAAAACATTGCTATGGAACCCCCTTTCCGCCACAGTTGAGTAAAAGAATATGAATCTTTATTTCATAATAATGAGAAATCTTCTCGAAATAATGACTTAATATCTCAAAATAATGAGAAACGTTCTCAAAGTTATGAGTTAATATCTCGAAATAACGAGAAACATCTCAAAATATTGACTTAATATCTCGAAATAATGAGAAAGTTTCTCATTATTTCGAGATATTAAGTCAATATTTCGAGAAAGTTTCTCATTATTTTGAGAAATTAAGTCAATATTTCGAGATATTAAGTCAATATTTCGAGATGTTAAGTGGTTATTTCGAGAAAGTTTCTCGTTATTTCGAGATATTAAGTCAATATTTCTAAAAAGTTTCTTGTTTTTTTACTCAAATGTAACAAAAACGGGCTTCCATACATTGCTGATGATTATTGATCATACTTTAAGTGATTTGAACAAACCCCTGACATACAATAAACATCATCGTGCAAGTTTGTGCTCCAGACATAGTTTTTGTTATACAATGAAAATTGATCAGCATCTACTAGCAAACGTTCTCAGAACTTTAGCTAACAATGTGGCAAGGATTTCTCAAAGCTAAGCGCAAACATATGACCAAAAAAGTTAGCACGAAAGAAATTGTGCAACGTTTTTACCTAAAGTAAAAGTCTCATTATGTTTGCAAAATGATGGAATGGAATGTTCCCTTAAAGTTCACATAACCAAGAAAAAAACTTTTTTTAATGGATGATTTGAATGTTCAGAAAACATTCAGAAATATAATTTTTACAACTTTCTTAGAACATTTCTTGCTGGGTAGCAACCAATCAAAATCAAAGTGTTGCGACACCACTCACATATCAACTTGAATTTGTTATATTTCCATACAGCATTTCATACCCTAAATATGTCTAAACATCTGATGTGTTTGTGCCACCAGGCGCTGTAGTCTTTTTTCATTTAGTTCTGCATCCAGTTTGAGTCTTGCTGCAGCTCATCCTGATTTTGAATAGTGAGATCGCTCTTGTTGTTATTTGTAAGTTATTTGGCACTTCTGTGTCTCCGGCTTCCCATTTGTTTCTCCTGGGATTTCATAGATCTGCCAGTGTGCCAATGAGCGTCTGTGCTAGATGAGAAGTGAACACTTTACACAGAAGTGTTATTTTAACTCTTTCCCATGCAATTATAATAAATGGGGAATGAAGTTTCCCAGCTTAAAATTGATGCAAAAACAATTCTAAACAAAAATCGTATCATTATGACAGGTGAAGTGAAGTGAATAACACTGATTATCTCATCATCACGGCTCCTGTTAGTGGGGAGGATATATTAGGCAACAAGTGAATATTTTGTCCTCAAAGTTGATGTGTTAGAAGCAGGAAAAATGGGCAAGCGTAAGGATTTGAGCGAGTTTGACAAGGGCCAAATTGTTATGGCTAGACGACTGGATCAGAGCATCTCCACCGGTGACAGGATCATAGGCGGCCAAGGCTCATTGATGCACGTGTGGCCCGATCAAAGCTCCTGGAGCTCAAGTTGCTCAGGAAGTTAATGCTGGTTCTGATAGAAAGGTGTCAGAATACACAGTGAATCTCAGTTTGTTGAGTATGGGGCGGCATAACTGCAGACCAGTCAGGGTGCCCATGCTGAACCCTGTCCACCGCCGAAAGCATCAACAGTGGCACGTGAGCATCAGAACTGGACCACGGAGCAATGGGAGAAGGTGGCCTGGTCTGATGAATCACGTTTTCTTTTACATCACGTGGATGGCCGGGTGCGTGTCTTACCTGGGGAACACATGGCCCCAGGATGCACTATGGGAAGAAGGCGAGCCGGCGGAGGCAGTGTGATGCTTTGGGCAATGTTCTGCTGATATACCTTGGGTCCTGCCACCCATGTGGATGTTACTTTGACACGTACCACCTACCTAAGCATTGTTGCAGACCATGTGCACCCTTTCATGGAAACGGTATTCCCTGTTCACTGTGGCTCTTTCAGCAGGATAATGCCCTGACACAAAGCACAAATGCTTCAGGAATTGTTTGAGGAGCACAACAACGAGTTTGAGGTGTTGACTTGGCCTCCAGATTCCCCAGATTTCAATCCAATCGAGCAACTGTGGGATGTGCTGAACAAACAAGTCTGATCCATGGAGGCCCCACCTTGCAACTTACAGGACTTAAAGGATCTGCTGCTAACATCTTGGTTCCAGATACCACAGCACACCTTCAGGGGTCTAGTGGAGTCCATGCCTCTACGGGTCAGGGGTGTTTTGGCAGTAAAAGGGGGACCAACACAATATTGGGTCATAATACTATATCTGATCAGTGTATATAATAGCTTTGTGTGAGAAACAGACAGACATTTTAGAGCCAGTGAGCCATTAGCCATATAAGATTTGTGAATAACTCATTCAGAGCAGAAAAAGAATGTCAAATTCACAAAATTCCACATCGCTGCTTCTCTCATGAACATTCCAAGGAGAGAAAAGTTGGAAGTCAAGATTATCAGTGAGTTATATATTGGTCTGCTCTTCACGCAACCCTGTTGACTTCAGATGACGTGTGTGTTCTTGCATTTTCATTTGAAGCCTGAAAGCCTCAGTGCCCTTTCATTGTAATTGCATGGAGAAGAGTGCAGTACAATTCTTCAAAAAGTGGCCCTTTATGTTGCACAAAATATAAATTCATAGTTTGGAACGACATGAGGGTTAGTAAACAATGGCCTAGATTAAGCCAGGATTAGGCATTAGTTCAATATAGGACATTTAAGTGTTTTTAATAAGCGTGCCTCAGAAAAACCAACATTACTGATGTGCATCTTAAGACAAAATGTCTCACTGACATATTTTAAGATCAAACATGCATTTTAGTCTGTAGTTTAAGCCTTGTCTGTGAAACAGGGGGAATGTTCATTTTTGGGTGAACTTTAAGCACTGATAAAGCTGAGCGAGGCTGAGAATAAATAGCTACTTTTATTATTAAAGGGGTACCGTAATTTCCGCACTATAAGGCACACCGGATTATAAGATGCACCTTCAATGAATGGCCTATTTTAGAACTGTTTTCATATATAGGGCAGAGTTTCCGCTAGAAAAAAATGGTGCCGGTCAAAGTGACCGGCAGAGGTCTCGTATTCCGGACATTTTGATGATATGCCGGTCAAATATCGCCTCTTAATTAGTCAAGTTGAGGAAAACTGAAAGCAGTTTATGTAACTTAAAAAAAATGACATAATCAGGCTATATATGCAACATGTTTATTAGCCTAACTTTCAAATAGACGGAAAAAAAACATGAACGTCCGATTGGCGTCAATCAACCAATTTTTTTACTATGGTTTCACATTTCATAGTTTAACAGACAAACCCCCTTCCCCACATAAAATATCCGAATATAGCATTGTTTTTACTCAAGCAAATTTAATTATAAACTCAGTATGTCTCATTTATTTGGTAACATTTAAATTGGCCACCGTGTGAAATGACTCCTTGTCAAATGAACTTGAACAAACAAATGACCAGGCCTAAAACATTGTCTCGCGACATTTTTGGCTACTTTTTACGCTTTTTTGCAGTGCTGAATTGTGCAGCTGCCGACTTAAAATCAAAAGTTCCCAGTGTCTCTCCACAACTTGCAATGCGCATAAGCCACGTAACTTTGTTCTCGGCCAGGCGACTTCGCTGCTTCGTCTTGATCCGATTCTGCAGCGAGAACCCCCTCTCTGCAGGAACACTCGAGACAGGGATTACACAGGCTATCTTGGCGAGCTTGGTCCACTCTGGATACATTCGCTGAAATCACATATGAGGACTTTGCAGGCTGTGGAGAAATGCAATCCTCCATAGCCACGGAGCGCTGTCATGACAGCGAGGGCATCACGATAAGAGGAGCGGTGTCCACAGACTCAAGGCTTGTAAAATGGCAAACAATCCTTCTGATCGCTGGTTCTGCATATTTCTGCAAACGGTCGATTCAGATTGTGTTAGGGGGTTTTAATCTGACAATTTGACCGAAAAGATTTAATTTTGTCGGACATTTAATTTTTTTCCCGGCCAATGTCCGGTAATTACCGGACAACGGAAACCCTGATATAGGGCGCATATAATAGAAAATACTGAAGTCAAGCATTTGCGTTATGCATCCACTAGATGGAGCTCTGTGCTAAAGGGAATGTCAACAAAACAGTCAGATAAAGTCCGAATTTATTTAGCGTTCTGACAACTCCGTTCACTCCCACGGTAACGTTGTTCAAACGTTGATGTGCATATAAACAATATCTCCCAGCCTTGCTAACTTTTCTCCCAAACGTGGAGGGGAATTTTTCCTTAATTCAGTAAACACGTAGCCTAGTAAAAGAAACAGTCGGATACCACTAAATCAAACATTAGTGCATAGCTCCAAATTGTTCAGTTACGTATAACACGTAAAGCTCACTTTTCCAGTTCATTCCCCGTCCACGAATCCCTCGAATTCTTCTACAGACTACAGCATCCGACCTGCCCGGCTCCCTCTCGTCATTATCCGAAAGCACAGTCCCGGTGTTTACTGACTACGGTAGCCGTAATGCTGCTAGCGGTGCGGCTTTGTAGTTTACCAGTCGTACTGAAACATTTTATTATTATTAAATTGTTTTTATTGGTTTTTCATACTGAAACATTTTGACAGAGCGCATATAAGGCGCACTGTCGTTTTTTGAAAAAATGAAAGGCTTTTAAGTGCGCCTTATAGTGCGGAAAATACGGTACTTCAGCGCTGGGAAGATGAATCTGTATTTAAACTGGGTCATTAATGTAGTAGAAATGTGAAATTATTTTTAAATTTGGTGCCTTCTAGACTGAGAAAACACAGAAAATGTATTTTTGTCTCATGGGGATGAAAGACAACAATTCCCAGAATGCACTGCTTCACTGCCCTACTCTAGGCACGGCTAGTCGGCTACAGGATTACTGGATCACTTTCCCACTGCGTTTATATTCAGAAAATCAGTTCAGTTAGAGACACTACAATTAAAAACTGAACGTGTCTGTTCGATATAATGTGAGTGAGCCGATTGAGCGTCACGGCACAAACGCAGCAGGATCGGATTACATTCATCACATGAGCGGAGGTAATCGCGGGATTCGCGGCTGCGGCTGCATTCACAGCTCGTGATCAGTCTGGCACGTGTTCAGTTCATGTCTTTGGAAGCTTAACTGTCATAGGAAGTTCATTTTAAAAGTTAAAACACTCACTTTGCTCTCCACCGCTCCGCTTTACATGAATCTTCGCAGCGCCGCGAGCCGAGTGCTGTGAGTGTGATGTTGAAAACATGTGGAAACAGCGCCTCCTGCTGGCTGTAGTCTTCAGCCTCTGGACAAAAACTCCACTTCAGCCTCTGGACAAAAAAATGACAATATTTGCGTCATCGGAGGAATTTTTCCAGAAATAAAAAAATCTGAAATTGATGGAAAAAACAACAACGCTGTTTTGCACTAATATTCTGCATTCATGTGCTTTCCTGTTCAAAGTATCCATCATCAATAAGGTGTATATTGATTTTTTTTTTTTTTTTTTTGTATATTGAATCACTGTTTTACTGCATTAAAGGTGCTCTATGTAAAACATGTTCAGTAAAATATCCAAAAAGTATTTTTGAAATCACAAAAATAACATTTTTTAAAGGTCTTTTGAAGATGTATTATATTTAAATGTCGTTTTCTGTTGTCTTTGGCCCTGGGTTATATATGTCAGTCTAACAAGAGTTTGATGTTTAATATGAAAACAAAAGTTAGAGATGATAAAACTACCTGTTTCGAGCAGGTTTATCTGTTTTTCAGAGCAATTGGCAGGCAAAGGGAAGGAAAAAGCTGTTGACAAACCCGTGGCTTACTGATGCTAAAGAAATGGAAATATATACAGTATATATATATATATATATATATATATATATATATATATATATATATATATATATATATATATATATATATATATATATATATATATATATATATATATATATATATACATATATATATATATATATATATATATATATATATATATATATATATATATATATATATTGATGCATTCAGTTCAATACGCACTTGTGAATTGTGTTTTTTTCGGTTTCACATTTAATAAATTATTTTTCCACACGTTATAATTTGCCTCCATCCCAACACACTGAACAACGTGACATACATTCACATCACAGGTTAGTGGTAGAGTTATACTCACGGGACACTAGTTAGTCACAATCACCAAAGTTCATCATATGCATGCGTTTTAAAGCCTTGCCGGTTTCATTTGCGTGCACTGTTTTAACATGCGCTTTTCAGAGCGTGAGCAAACGCCTGTCAATCATGTGATTACTGGACTAAGTTGTCTTACTGCGCTAATACTGTCAAATACACACAAGGTTAACATAAACATAGTTGGTTATGCCTAAAGTGAAAGTAAAATCGCAATCGTGTCTGTACCAAGCGGCAACCTCCCGCGATCTCTCTTGAAGCCAATACGGAAGTTGATTAAACTGCAGTTCATCGACTGGCCACTAGGGACAGGCTCCAGAAGGGAGCAGAATCTCATTGAGCCCAACTTTACAGAAGAAAAAAACATGTTTACAGCCTGGTACAAATTCTAGTTTTGGTCTAAATGGCTAGTTTTGCCCTTCATGACAACTGTGAGGGGGGTGATTTTTTTTACAACTCACTTGTTACAACTTACATTATATAAAGCCTTACATTTCTGCATAATTAAGGGCGTGGCCACTTTGAATGGCAGGTGGGTAGCCATTTATCTTTTGTTTGTTAGTAATCGCGTCACCTCAGCTCCGCCCACGTCCCGCCTCTTTGACCATTTTCTGTTATCCGGGAGTGACGTGAGATGATGCGCTGCTAAGATGGCACCGGCCAGCTCGACCCTACTTTACACTTCAAAACTTCTCTGCAGAATCCTATGGGTGACGTCACAGACACTACGTCCATATTTTTATACAGTCTATGGTCTTTATATTAAATGCACGCAGGTCTTAAATTGACAATAGAGCAGCCTAAGTGAACACGCGGTCCTTAAAGGGACAGTTCACCACTAAAATTAGGTCATTATTTACTCACTCTAATGTTGTTTCAAACCTGTATTCATTTCTCGATGACAGAATTTTCATTTTTGAGTGAAATATCCCTTTAATGTTAATACAACGACAAAAGACAAAGAGAAAATCACCCACTGCTCTTGACTGAAAAACTAATACAGTAGCTTTAATAAGAATCAATGTTTATTTTATAGTGAAGTCTATGTAGTGTTTTATTTTTACATTTATTCATTCAGTTTCATACTTAAATGCTGCTGTACAGCTTTGAGCTGCCAGTGTAAATCTTCATAACCGAACCGAACCGACAAGCCATCATAACCGAACCGAACCGAAAACCGTGGTTAAAAACGAGGTATGTATTGAACCGTGGTCTAACTGTATTGTTGCATCCCTAATATATATATAGTTTTTGTACAAGCTGTGAGCAATATATATATATATATTGCTCACAGCTTGTCCAAAAACTTGGAAGTGTACTCTACACATAACCCTGTTCTTAACTTTTAGCTCTTTGAAGCTTTACTCGGATGGGATGGTAGTGGTAAGAAGCCAGCCAGGACAGGTTCAGGTAAGGGTGACCTGTGTCCATTATTTAAATGTGCATTGAATGTGCAAGTTTATTTGTAATCTTAAAACAAAATAACTCTTTGAAGGACTTTTACAAAGTCTTGATGTTGTTTGGGCTCTACTAGAGCAGGTTTTCCAGCTTGAATGTTGATTATTTCCTCATATTCTCCATTATTGCAGCTCATCTCTTCCCAGTCTGTCAGTAACACTCTGTTTAGTTCCTGTCTCTATGAAGCCCCTCCTTCTGAAAAGCACACTGTGCTCTGATTGGTCGGCTGGAGCAGTTTGTTGTGATTGGTCGAGTGTTTGGGAAATGTCCCGCCCCTTACCATTACCGCCAGTTTCAACACACTACTAACAACTCAACAGGCCCCCCTTTATTCTGCATCATTTATATAAATGAGGAATATTGTGACATGTTGGTTCCCAGAAGAAAACTCAAGACTAGTCTGGACTGTAACTGCAACTTTTGCTAATTCCAATACATTTCTGTTGGATATTCTGCTCTAGTCGGAGAAAAATCATGTTACTGTATAAGTGTACTAAACATGCACAAAAAAATCCACGTTTCCACAGCAGTTGCTTTAAGAACAGTCAGTTTTCTTTTTTAGCTTAAAAAACCATCAACATGGGCACTGCACCGGGAGTGTTTAAATGATACTTTATAGTCTTGAATGTCGTGTTTTGTCTCGGCATGAGGTGCAGACGTGAGACCGCCTCTTAACAGCATTTAATTGTGGTGATTACCAGCATTACGGTGATAATTGTTAGATTCAATGGTTCAGGTTGGTGCTTTTGGGGATAATTTGCACTGTTTTAATGTGTATGTATTGGCTTGATAAACTGATTTCTCCAGGGAACTGAGAAACAGCCTTCGTCTCTGCAGGGGCTTGAGGGAATCAGTCAGTCCTGAAATTGCCAGCCCTAATTTCACTTCTCGACTTCACGTGACTTATATATAACTTAGCTCTGACTATCAATACCATATTTTTCTTCAAAGAGCACCTATCATGCTATTCTCCATCTTCATCTCTCTTTAGTGTGTAATGTTGCAGTTTGCTCATGAAAGCGTCCCTCCAGCGGGAGTTCTTCTCTATATCAGTGTCAGTGTTTCTGAACTCCTCAAACACCTCCATTGTAGTCTTGAGTTTTCTTCCGGGAACCAACACGTCACAATATTCCTCATTTAATAATTCATACGCAGAATAAAGAGTGGAGTTAGTTAGTAGTGTGTTGAAACGCTTTTATGGTCAGGGGCGGGACATTTCCCAAACACTCGACCAATCACGAGTCATTCAACGAGTCTAAGTTTCCCAAAAAGCATAGTTCCAACAGATATTCGCAAACAGCATCGCAAACGTTGTGTGGTTGGAACGACAGCTCTCGACCTGTGGGCTTTATAAATCCTTATCTTGAGCAAAATAAGAAAGCCCTACAATATATGTTTTATTTCAAATATATACAAATTTCATTCACATCTTTTATGGTAACGCTTTAGAATAATGGTCCATCATTAATAAGTAACTATGCAGGACTAATGAGTAAACTACATGAACACTTCAGCTACTACTATTAACTAATGTAGAAACAAGCTGAACTAATATCAAATTTAGGACTAATATAGTTCCTTATTAGGTAATCAATAATTACTTATTAGGTAATCAATAAAGGAGATTGGAATTACTCAGAACTAATAGGTAACTATGACAAATTTGAATAATTATTAATGAATTACTAATCACGACATTAACGTGTCTGAGATGTGAGCAGTTGCCTTTTTTTACTCTTAACGTGGTCATAAAATGGATCACGATTTACTCAAGTGTTACCTAGGCTTCAATGACTACTGGTGAACACGAGTAATTCCTGCAGAGTGACTCGATAACATTTGAGTAATTAGTGATGCATTTTACGACTATATTTGTATTTTTACCTGACATTACGCACTTATAGGAACGCCCACCTGGAGGGTAAAACAAGGCTATCCTCCATTGCCCGTCAGTCATTTTTATCTGGTTTGTAGTCAGTATTAAAGGTGCACTATGTAACTTTTCTGTCTGCCAGATGTCGCCTGTTCAAAACAAAGACGTAGTTTGATGATGGGAAGTTTGAGCGCAGAATCTTGGGAATTGTGGTCTTCACCTCACAGCCGGTGGAAAAGAATTGGGATAGGACTCGGGCAGAAATCATATTCATGTATGTGATTATTAACGTTACTGTAGTGTGAAGCAGAGCAGGGCCGAGTGTTGAGGGAGCTGAGCATGGCCGCCGGAGCGATTGCTACTGAGAGACGAGCGCGACACGGCTTGTGAGCAACGTGACTTTTATTATGACACAGTCGCCGGCGCCATTTCCGCTTTTCCAGTGTGCGGTAACGCAGCTCTGTTTATCATATTAGATACATCTGAGTGTGTTGAAAATGATGTTATGACGTTACTCTGTGCGTTCGCTCGGCGGCTGCTGTGACACTTGTTCACACTGCAGTGAGAATAAAGCGCTTCTGCTAAATAAAACCGGAAGGGAGGGTAATGGAGATATGATGCCATTGACAGACGACTCCCTCACACGTCCCGGTTCATTGGTTAAAAAAACAATTTCACGATTTACAAATCGTTGGAAACATTTGGATATTTTAAGTACTCAACTGAACAAAATATATAACACTGGCCTGGTGGATATTTTACTGAACATGTTTTACATAGAGCACCTTTAATGCAATAAAACAGTGATTCAATATACACAAATTACATTTAAAAAAATTCAATATACACCTTATTGATGATGGATACTTTGCACAGGAAAGCACATGAACGCAGAATATTAGTGCAAAACAGCGTTGTTGTTTTTCCATCAAAACTCACTATAAAGAAAACACGTTGCGTTCATATTCTTGGCTCATCTGCTCACCTGTATATACAGGTCCTTCTAAAAATTTGCATTTTGTGATAAAAGTTCATTATTTGCATAATGTAATGATAAAATTAAAATTTCATATATTTTAGATTCATTGCACAGCAACTGAAATATTTCAGGTCTTTTATAGTTTTAATACTGATGATTTTGGCAAACAGCTCATGAACACCCAAAATTCCTATCTCAAAGAATTAGCATATCATGAAAAGGTTCTCTAAACGAGGTATTAACCTAATCATCTGAATCAACTAATTAACTCTAAACACCTGCAAAAGATTCCTGAGGCTTTTAAAAACTCCCAGCCTGGTTCATTACTCAAAACCGCAATCATGGGTAAGACTGCCGACCTGACTGCTGTCCAGAAGGCCATCATTGACACCCTCAAGCGAGAGGGTAAGACACAGAAAGACATTTGACATTGACATTGACCCTGCCCTTGATAAAACACAGTGGACCAACACCAGCAGCTGACATGGCACCCCAGACCATCACTGACTGTGGGTACTTGACACTGGACTTCAGGCATTTTGGCATTTCCTTCTCCCCAGTCTTCCTCCAGACTCTGGCACCTTGATTTCCGAATGACATGCAAAATTTGAGCGACAGTCCAGTGCTGCTTCTCTGTAGGTCAGGCGCTTCTGCCGCTGTTTCTGGTTCAAAAGTGGCTTGACCTGGGGAATGCGGCACCTGTAGCCCATTTCCTGCACACGCCTGTGCACGGTGGCTCTGGATGTTTCTCCAGACTCAGTCCACTGCTTCCAGGTCCCCAAGGTCTGGAATCGGTCCTTCTCCACAATCTTCCTCAGGGTCCGGTCACCTCTTCGTTGTGCAGCGTTTTTGCCACACTTTTCCTTCCCACAGACTTCCCACTGAGGTGCCTTGATACAGCACTCTGGGAACAGCCTATTGGTTCAGAAATGTCTTTCTGTGTCTTACCCTCTCGCTTGAGGGTGTCAATGATGGCCTTCTGGACAGCAGTCAGGTCGGCAGTCTTACCCATGATTGCGGTTTTGAGTAATGAACCAGGCTGGGAGTTTTCAAAAGCCTCAGGAATCTTTTGCAGGTGTTTAGAGTTGATTAGTTGATTCAGATGATTAGGTTAATAGCTCGATTAGAGAAGATTTTCATGATATGCTATTTTTTTTTTTTTTAGATGGGTTTTCATGAACTGTATGCCAAAATCATCAGTATTAAAACAATAAAAGACCTGAAATATTTCTGTTGGTGTGCAATGAATCTAAAATATATGAAAGTTTAATTTTTATCATTACATTATGGAAAATAATTAACTTTTATCACAATATGTACATTTTTTGAGAAGGACCTGTAGTTTGCATCTTCAAAAAGGTGTAAACTGAATTTGATATTTTAATATCACTGATATTTTAGTACATTACGGCACAGACAGGGTGGGTAGCACTAATACAGATTCTTTAGTCGTCAGTTCACCCTTCATCTGCTGCTTGATCAACTCTAACGGTATAATCTAACGGTTTTACTGCATAATTAATCTGTGTTTAAAATAAAGAGGTGCAACGACTCAATTTTAAATAAAACCCATATCAACAGATCCTAGATTAGCATTAAACTTTGCTTAATTGAAACCTTATTGCTGCAACTCACCCTATAGTGTTTTCAACGTTAAGCATTTAAAAACATCCCGCTGATTTTAGTGATTGAAATACTGCAGCAGGGGCTGTATGTGGATCATAAGTGCATCTTGTTCACATATTTTTGTTTTATGATGGAATTTGACCGGCTGTGCTGTAGTTCTATGGCCGTTTTGCCCTCCAGAGCTCCGCGACAGTCACCTGACTGAAAAATTCAGAGTAAAACAAATGTGATATTACTTACTGATTAGTTCAGCTTGTTTCTATATTAGTTAGTAGTCGCTGAAGTGTTAATGTAGTAGGCTACTACTCATTAGTCATGCAGTTAATGACGGACCATTATTCTAAAGCTTTACCAGTTATTACTCCACCACCTGAGTGACATCATTAATCCAAATCCAAACTTCCCTGCACTGTACATTTTGTTTTGTTTTTTCATTTGGAAAGCTCTTATTCTCTTCGTGGAGATGAGACATATGCTGATAGTAGTTTGTGTGCTCCACATGATGTAAAAGCGTAACATGACTCCAGCAGCTAGCAGAGCAGAATGTGTTCATGCGGATTTGATGCAACATGCTCGTTTGTGAGACAAAGAGTCAATTTTCCATCTGCGCCTCCGTCTCTGGTGTGTGTGTGCAGATGAAAATCCGCTGCCATCCAACACCTTTCAACATCACTTGCTGCGACACACAAGGCTCTCCCAAAAATAGGATGCGTGTGGTTGCGCATGCGGGACACGTCTGCTCTAAAGAGCCCATAAAAGATGAATCATCTGCACATCAGACACTTTTTTAGAGGAGACTGACGCAGAGACTCGCTGAAGATCCAGCCAACTGTTCCAAAAGGTCCTGCTCTGAAAAACACAGCCTTTGTGACTTTTGCTTCCCATTTAGCAAAAAGGTGATTTAGAGATGTAGTTGAACCACATGAAAACACCCTAGGCCTAGACTCTCTGAATTCTGACAATACATTTTTAGGTAGTTTAGCATGACATAGCTGACAATGTTTGACAGTTCATAGCAAGTGCACAATTTGGTGGTTGGTAAACTTTTAGCATTTTGACATGTGCTTAGCTATTTTAAACAGCATTTGCTGACTATTTTAACATCGTTGTGCACGCAGCTCTAATGACCTTACATTATTTGAAAGACTAGATTGATTTTGTTCTAATACCGTTGTAAAATTCCCCATCACACGGCAGGTCTAGTGAGCTAGAAATGTGAAAAACTGACCATCTACACTGCAAAAATGTTTCTTACTCAGCATTTTTTGTGTTATTGAAGTTTCCTTTGCAATACTATTTACTCAAACAGTATAACACTGAATTACATCACACTTTTAAAGTGTGCAGAAACATCTTTACAATACAATAGATATTGTGTAGACTCCATATCTACTTAATAGAAGTAAAGCAACATTTGAACACAGAGACCGCAATACTTGGTACACAATAAACAGTGACGGTAACATTCGACAAATCTTTTTTGAGTATGAATGTGTCATTTTGAGTAGAAAAATGACAAAATGGCAAGTCACTAAACCTTACAACAGCAGTGATGAAACGGTGTGAATACAGCTGGAAAACAACGAAAAATCGACCTTATTAAATATTCATGCCCCAATGCATGATGGGAACACCAGTATCAGAGAAGTTGAGTTGGTTTGACTTATATTTACGTTTTAATTCCAACAATCTCGAATTGAGTACTAATATAGAATTTACGTTAAGGTTTTTTTTTTTATGTAGAAATTACATTTGTTCTGCAGTACTTGTTTCACAAAATAACATTAGATATTAGGTCTTGTTTTTTGGGGGGAAATGGCATAATTAAGAGAGATTATGCTTAAAACAAGAAAAATATGGGGTAAAATCTGGTTTCCCTATGAATTAAGAATTTCCTGACCCCAACTGAAGATATTTGTCCACTTCATTATACACTTTTGGGTAACACTTTATAATAATGGTCCGTCATTAATAAGTATGCAGGAAGCAATGCAGGACTAATGAGTAGAACTACATTAACACTTCAGCTACTATAACACACAAGCTGAACTAATCAGTAAGTTATATATTAGGTAATCAATAATTACTGAATGAGATTAGCCTCATTAATAACTACTGACAAATTATAAAGAACATTATTGTGTGTCTGAGACGTAATCAATCATCTGTTTTACTATGAATTAGTCTAACACTTGAGTAATAGTGATGCATTTTATGACCATGGTGGGAGTAAAAAAAGACTGCTCAGATCTAAGACATGTTAATGTTGTGATTAGTAATGAATTGGTTATTTTTTTATCATTTGTCATAGTTACCTATCAGTTCTTAATGATGCCAATCTCCTTCAGTAATTATTGATAACCTAATAAGGAACTATGTTAGTCCTAAATTTGATTCAGATATTAGTTAATAGTATGAAGTGGTAATGTCTTCCTGCATAAATACGTATTAATGAAGGATCATTATTCTAAAGTGTTACCCACTTTTCTTTTATACATTTTAAAATTGTGATTCTGATTTTTGCCTTAACTAACATTTACATCTGTGGTCCAAAACCTTGGCTGTTACTGCGAATATATTTTTATTTATTTTTTTCTAACAATTTGAGTGAAAAAATCATTTTTTAATGAGTATGCATATATCCGCTGTAAATAGAGCTCCACTCATGGAGCGCCTGATGATGACACGCTGCTGTTATTGTTGTTATATTTAAACTGAGACGGTAATTTAAGAGTGTGACATCACGAAGAACACTCCGAGCCTCTGTGACACATTCAGTAGTTGGTAAGTGAGACCAGTAGGGGTCGGTTCGCTTTCCTGATCTCCTGCCTCCAGCACAAGTTCGGTCTCAGTGCTGCATGAAGAGAGCGAGCGAGAGGGAGGACACTTCTCTCTCAGCATCAAACGCGAGGGATGCGCTTCATCGCCTTAGGGGACTGGATGGATGGAGCGACAGGGTCATGAAGGTGACCACAACCTCTGGGTTGGATTTAGGGGGCCGTTACCGCAGAAGGAGCCTATCCATAATTAATAAGAGCGAGTCGGAGATCCTAGAACCGAAGCGCAACCACCGGCGAGTCATGTCACCAACTGACAGCGCTTCCAGAGGAGCTGACGAGGAGGACAAAGGAGGATGAAGGAGGCAGAGGAGGATTATAATGAAGCTGAGTGGCAAAGGACTGTGCACCATCGTCTCCAGCAGTCTGCTCTTCGTGTGTGCCGTGAGCGCCGTGGTCGTGGGATTCAAATGCATCGCGCTGGGCTCCAGAGTGCGAGCGCACTTCCACCTGGGCACCGCGGCCGGCGCGTTCTACTCGGGCATCCTGGTGGCGGTGGGCAGGTGCTGATGGGGTGGCGCTGGTCTTTTGCCGGGGGAAGCCCAGGTGTGCGAATTTCTTCCTCTTTGGGATCTTAGTGTTTCTTCTGGGGGTCCTCACGGCGTTCTCGGGCGCGGTGGTGGATGGCGACACGGTGTCCCTGGTGGAGAGGAAGTACTCGCACTATTGCCTGGACTCTGTGGATGTAATCCCGGCGTGCGACGGGCTCAAGATGTACCAGCGGGGTCTGGTGGTCTCCACTGTACTTAACACACTGGAGTGCATCCTGGGGCTGATGAACCTAGTTATCATTAAGCGCTACCACGCGGCGCGGTTTCACAGGAGACGCCGGACGCAGCGGCGGAGCGCGCGGATTATCCTGAACGAGGAGCGCGACTTGCGGTCACGGAGTTCCAGCCGGTGTCCTTCATCAACCTGGGGTGTTTCACGCGTTGGACGAGGCGGACGGGAGGTGCAAAGCAGAGGCCACCCTTGCATGGAGCTGCCGGGCTATTCGCCCACCAATCCGGAGCTTAATCACACGTACCCGTTTTCCTATCCGCTTCACACCGAGTTGCCACCTGCCTACGAGGACATATTCCCTGGAGAGGAGAGCAGCACATAGCAAAGGAGCCGTTTTGCAGTGACAATCACGCCGAACTTGGACTTGAAACGTTTATTTCTAGTCGCCTAATGTACTTTTTATTCTTGGAGGTTAAAGCCAACACTCTGGCAATGAACAGCTGTTCATAAACTACAGAACGAACCGAAGGTAAACGTGCTAAAAAAAGGATTATGTGCAACATTTGTTTTTTGACCCTCCTGACTGACTGATTGTATTCTCGGTTCATCCCATGTCAAAAATCCCAAAGGTTTGTGTGTACAGGATTCCCATTGGAATTTTTGTCATAGTTTGGAACCTGTCCTAAAGGATCCTGATTTTCTTACAGTATTCCAGCAGGGCACAAAACAAAAAGAAGTTGCCAACTGAGCAAAAAGAGCATATGAGAAGGTAAACGTGATAGAAGTATGCATTATTAGTTTTTTTTTTGTTGACCTTCCTGATTGATTGTATCCCCAGTTCATCTCTAGCCAAAAAGATCAGTGTACAGGATTCGTATGGAATAACTGGAAAGCAACTGACCTTAAATAATCTGTTTTACAGCAACTGTGCAAAAATATCATATGAGAAGGTAAACGTTCTGGAAGTATGTTGTTTTGTTTTGTTTTAGACCTGACTGATTGTATTTCAATTCATCCTTAATTAAAATCCTAATGTGTGTGTGTGTGTGTGTGTGTGTGTGTGTGTGTGTGTGTGTGTGTGTGTGTGTGTGTGTGTGTGTGTGTGTGTGTGTGTGTGTGTGTGTGTGTGTGTGGACTGGTAAACCCTACGTTATGGGGACAAAATGCCCCCACAAAGATGGCAATATCCGAAATCCTTGTCCTTGTGGGGACATTTTTTGGTCCCCATGAGAAAAACATCTTATAAATCACACTAAGTGATGTTTTTTGAAAATGTAAAAATGCAGAAAGTTTGCTATGATGGGTAGGTTTAGGGGTAGGGTTAGTGTAGGGGGATAAAATATAGAGTTTATACAGAATAAAAAAAACATATCTATGTAAAGTCCCCATAAAACATGAAAACACAACGTGTGTGTGTGTGTTCATGTTTTTCTATCCTGGTGGGGACTTCAACCTGACTGCACACAGACTCATGGGGACTCGTGTCATTGTGGGGACCTAAATTGAGGTCCCCATGAGGAAACAAGCTTATAAAGTATAAAAAAGGAGGGTTTTTTTAAAATGTAAAAATGCAGCATGTCTCCTGTGATGGGTAGGTTTAGGGGCAGTGTAAGGGGATAGAATCTACAGTTTGTACGGTATAAAAACATTACGTCTATGGAGAGTCCCCACAAAGATAGTAAACCAAACATGAAAACACAACGTGTGTGTGTGTGTGGGTGTGCCTGTGCGTGTGCGTGTGTTATGATTTAGAACCAATCATACAGTAAATTTGTCATAGTATCCCAACAGAAAACAAAACAAGAACAAGTTCCCCACGACTGTTATGACTGCCAACAGGATAAAATGTCCCTGTAGGAGAATTATTCTGAAAGGCCTAAAATGAGATGTCTTATGATTTGTTTATAATCTTATCATCCCTGATGTTTCAGACGAAAAGCCATCAGCGCCATTAAAATGACTGGCGTTACCCATCAGACAGAACATTGTAGGACATGATTAGTGTTTCTGCGTCGTGTTGTTCCAGAGTAATAGGAGAACATGTTTAGCTAAAACGCATTTGTCAGTTGCTGGAGACGTTTGGTTCTCCTGTAGTCGGGTGTCTTCATTGGAGGTTCGAGGCAACACTTCAAACCCGGCTGGCGATGAAATAAACAGTCAAATAATGATTTAAACATTTTTTAACCACCATAGCTGAGTCCTTTTGTACAGAATTCCATTTGGAATGTCTGCTACATTATTCTGTTACTGTTGCAATGTCTGTTATTTAGCATTATTCCATTAGAACACATAACAAAAAGAATTTCCCATTAGGAGTATTATGATGCAATGCACAATAGAAATATTATTCCGTTTTATTCTGTATTATTATTATGGCAAAAGAATAAAATGCTCATGTGGGACATCAAAGAACGCATATCATAACAGTTTAAGATTCTTTTAGTAGATGCAAATGAGAAACATTGCACTGGAAGTACATTTTTATATACATTTTATTTTATGATGACAATGTTTCTGGTCACACCTTACTTAAAGCCTTCATGTATTATTAGGCCTTATAATGCATATCTTCACATAAATAATTGTGACCGTTACGCATTATGCTTTTTTACTGGTGTAACAATGCATAGATAAGATTCTGTTATTATAACTGTGGTTGCAGTTATTCATGAGACCATGCAATGCATTATAAGGTGCATGTTAAAATCACTTTATAGTGGCTTTAGGTCAAGTGTTACCATGCGTTAATTATAACTATCCAGCAAGAAATCCCAGTAACATCCAAGAAGCATTAAGAATCCAAACAGCAGCAGTTTATCCTGTATGACTGCTTTTCAGACTTTTAGGATTTGGCACTGCATTACGATTGAAATTTCATTGGGAACCCTGACTTTTTTTTGACTATGGATCCCCATGTAGTTTCTCTATTGTCTTCGGTTCAGCTTCTGAATAAAAGCTGTATTTACTCTCTCCTGATGTTGCCGTTGAGTCCGGGTTAACTATCATGCAGCGCTGCTCGGCGTGTGACAGCATGTCTGCCTGCAGCAGGTGTTGCCATGGTTCCTTGACCCTTTTTCTACCTACGTGTAATTAGATATGTAACAACCCAGTCTTTGAAATGCAGATTTGCTTGGTTTGTCAAGTCTGATGTGGTGCACAAAGCAAAGCAGGTTGTTTAATGCAACAAACAAATTCATACGTTTCAGTTTAGCGTTTTAGAAAGATCTCTTTGAAGAGATTTCACTGGATGCCAAAGGGATATTTTCAAAGAACTGCGCTTCTCATCCGAGCTATTATATGCATTACAAACACTTGGAGAATATGCCCGAGTCCCGTAATTATTCTGAGTGGATATTATATGCTTTGGCACGACAACAAAAACTCTGATGAGGCTTTTTCTGATGAAAGAGACGAGCTTTTGTCTGAGCGGGTCTCAAAGTCTGAGATCACAAGTGAAAATGCTTCTGTTTTGCAAATGTTTTTATTTAATGCAAAAAATTGATATTGTCAACATGACAACTTCAGTGAAATGTCTCATTATTTGGTACGTCTTCCGTTTGCATGAATGTCAGCAGTGCTGAAAAACTCAGCAGATGAATAAAGCATCTTGAGATTAAATGGGGGCAAAAACATCACAAAATCGCATGATCAATCACACTCGTTTACTCGCGCAATCGCTCAAAAGGGTCGGCAAGATCTGTTCATGTTTTAGTCTCTTCTGCTCACCAACGCTGCATGTATTTCAGCAAAAATACAGCAAAAATAGTGAAATATTATTATAATGTGAATCAGCTGTTCTCTGTGTGAATATACAGTGCAGTGTGATTTATTCCTGTGATCAAAGCTGAATTTATCATCATTACTCCAGTCTTCAGTGTCACATGACCCTTCACTAATCACTCTCATATGAGGATCTGATGCTCAACACACAGTTATGATTATTATCAGTGTTGGAAACTGATCCATTTATATATAAATCTCACAAGAACAGCATTTATTTGAAATAGAATCTTTGTTAACATTCTAAAAGTTCTAAATTTCAACAAAAAAAATCCGTATTAAACCCAGAATTTTCTAAATGCCAACATTTTCAACATGATCTCAGACGTTTTAGACCCTACTCTGTATCTTGTGGACACTATCTGCCATTTCAAATGTGTCTTCAGGGGGTTTCCTTTAACACTGACGCCTGTGATGGTGTACTGTATCTTTCATGTCAAGTGTGTTTTTGTGAAAGGCCTAAAATTATTTGTTTTCTTTTCCTTGAAATGTCAAACAAAAAGCCACTGCTGTTGGCGACATTAAAATGGCGGGCATTCAGACGGAACATTTCTGCTTATTAGTGTTGTGACTGTGGGTATGATTAATGTTTCTGCGTAACAGGCGAACATGATCGTGAACGAAACAGCAGTGCTTCACATTTGCTGGAGTTGTTTAGAAAGCTGCAGTTATCATTTCTGCCAGCGGGGGCAAATGGAGCCACGTTTACTAGCCAAACGTTGACCCCTGTGAATGTGAGAGAACGGTCGGCGGCACTCAGGTATTGAAATCTGCCGCATGCATGATTGCCTTTAAATAAGGTTGTAAATATTTCAAGCAATCTTGATGCATGGTATTTATGTCTTCGAAATGTCACACCCTCTCATGTTCGAGATCTAACAGTTCACACTTGGAGCGCAAACTTCCCAATTTCCCCAAGAGGATTCGCTCATCATTAATAGAGCTAAAAGAACTCTGAATATGTATTAATAGCCTAGAAGGGAAATGCTGGCCCTTTGAAAAATGGCAGTGGTGCAGAATAACAACTGCATGATGGGAAACCGTCATTGTGTTTCTGAGAGACGCTTCCAACTGTGAAAAGTGCCTTTTCAACCAATCCTTTAAAGATATATATTTTGATACAAATGTGATGTGAGGTAGGGACAAATGTTAGCTAAATGCGCTGTAAATGTTGCTGAAGGTCAGTGAAAGTTCTGGAACGGTTTGTGCTGTTGACTTTTCCCTTCTTTTATGGCAAAAAAAACCCTGTTTCATTTAGCTAATGGAAGCCAGAGACTTGTAATGCAATTAGCTTGTTGCCTCATTCTCAGCCCATTTTCTCTTATCTATTATTCAAATCACCAGGACAAGAAATCATAATTTTCTGCCCATTTTAATTTATTATGATGCTTTTTTTCCCCTGCTTTTAATTTTGATAATGAAATATACAGTCTAGTGGTTAATGCACAATGTGTTACTTGTTTGTCAGACAGAAATTACTGTTTAAATGCGGTCAAACCAAAATGTATTCAGACACCTTCAACATTTCTCACATTATCACAGTTTATAGAAAATGCTAATAAAATATGACAAGACATCAGAGTTAAACTGTCAGAACAAATTCATCCCGATAATGTCAGATCACTTTTATAGAAAGGAGTGTAATGGATTACAATCAACCAATCAGCTGTAAGATTTAAGTACATAATTAGATAATACTAATTTAGCTCAACCAATGACCAATGACCAAGCAATGCTTCATTTTCTTCAGTCTTTGGTGTCAAAGGTCGCATTAGCAATTAAAGAAAAACATGCTCAGGTCAAAGTGTCTGAATCATTTTGCTCAGTTTTACTGGTAGTCACTGTATTTTTGTGTATAATATGTCACAGTTGACTTTATTTTGCTCTCCTCACTTACAGAAGTGAACTATAGTGTCCTGCACACACTCGTGAAACATTATATCTGTGTTTGAATCAGTTTTTGGTTTGACAGTATGTCCTTATATGAGTTATATTGTCTGAGATGTCATGATTTCTCTGTCAGATCGACTGAATAACAGCTTCTCATGTTAGCTATAATCAGCTGTACGTTCATCCTGACTGATTCTCACTCAATCACAACTGTATTTGTAAACTTCAATGGCTTGTAAAAAGCTCCTCTTGATTTAAAGACTCTGAGCGAAACAGGATATTCAACTAGACAAAAAATATAAGGCAGGACTTGATGTTTTTCCTCCTTGGAAATGCATTGGATTGTAGAAAAGTGGCTGTTATTTATCTGGCTTGGTGTTGTCGGCGTGAAAAAAGGAAGTGGTCATATTTCGATGAAAGATTAAAGTGTTTTTCTTTTGAATATCGCAATGTGATTCTGAAAGGAAGGGGAGAATGCTTCCTATACGACGTCTAAAACATCATATTTTGGTGGCTTGATAGAAGTTAGTCAAATACGAGTCAGGATAAACATTTGTGCTGAACCATAATGCTTCGTGTGGTGAATTTTTGCCTTTTCAAGACATTAGAAAAACTATAACGACACACACTACCTTTTAAAGAGTCTCCTGTGCTCACTAGAGCTGCATTTATTTGATCAAAAATACAGTAAAAATAAAAATAAAAATAAAAAAATATATATATATATATAGTATTATTATTATTATTATTATATTATTATAATTTAAAACATCTGTTCTCTCTGTGAATAAGTGTGATTTATTCCTGTGATCAAAGCTGAATTTATCATCATTACTCTGATACAAACTGATACATGTATACATAAATCTCAAAAGAACAGCATTTATTTGAAATAGAACCTTTGTTAAGATTCTAAATGTGTTTACTGTCACTTTTACCCCTAACCCTTGAACCGTAGTGTACAGTACATTTTACAAATTTCCCATTCAGCCTGTTTATTTTTATTTTTTTATAATTGTGCATACTATTGAGCCTGTGCATGGTTTATTTAACACATTTCAGTGTTTGATTTTGAGGACATTTGTAGTTTATTTTTTACTTTAATCTGGATGAAGCAAACGCACCACTGGATTTTTATTAATATATCTCGAGCAACTTAAACAGCACTTGTTGCAATGTTACAATGGTGTGTGTGTGTGTGTTCTGGTAATCCCTATGGCATGGGGACAAAATGTCCCCACAAAGATGGCAATATCCAAAATCCTTGTCCTTGTGGGGACATTTTTGGTCCCCATGAGGAAAACAGATCATAAATCACACTAAGTGATGTTTTTGAAAATGTAAAATGCAGCATGTCTCCTGTGATGGGTAGGTTTAGGGGCAGTGTGTGTGTGTGTGTGTGTGTGTGTGTGTGTGTGTGTGTGTGTGTGTGTGTGTGTGTGTGTGTGTGTGTGTGTGTGTGTGTGTGTGTGTGTGTGTGTGTGTGTGTGTGTGTGTGTGTGTGTGTGTGTGTGTGTGATTGGGCACCAGCTCTGCAGTGAAATCTGTCTCTGCGCAGGTGAACAGATGATGAAGGAAGCGCCATCAGGGCTTCAGAGCAAACAGCTCTTGTTATGCACGATCTGCCTCATGGACTTTGATGCTTCTATTTTTAGGAGAGATATATTTGCCTGTTATGTTGCACATGTGGCTGTGGGAATAAAGCGCAGGCTTGCGTAATGGAAGTTTATCTGCATGTGAATCAGGCGTTTTGTTCCATCAGTGTGACGGTGTGTTTTAGATCTGCAGTGACGCTGTGCTGTCAGAAAACATGGTAATGCAGGGCATATTTCCATGCAAAGGAATGAGATTATCATTGTATTTTGCATAAAAAATAAAGCACATTTCAGGGCCATCTTTGCATTGCCTCATTATATTCATGACAATTAAGCAAATCTGTCTATCTGTCGTCTGTCCATCTGTCCATTTTTATGCTTTGCAATATACAGTGGGTACGGAAAGTATTCAGACCCCCTTAAATTTTTCACTCTTTGTTATATTGCAGCCATTTGCTAAAATCATTTAAGCTCATTTTTTTCTCATTAATATACACACAGCACTACATATTGACAGAAAAACTAAGAATTGTTGACATTTTTATAGATTTATTAAAAAAGAAAAAAAGAAATATCACATGGTCCTAAGTATTCACACCCTTTGCTGTGACACTCATATATTTAACTCAGGTGCTGTCCATTTCTTCTGATCATCCTTGAGATAGTTCTTCACCTTCATTTCCGAGTCCAGCTGTGTTTGATTATACTGATTGGACTTGGTTAGGAAAGCCACACACCTGTGTATATAAGACCTTACAGCTCACAGAGCATGTCAGAGCAAATGAGAATCATGAGGTCAAAGGAACTGCCTGAAGAGCTCAGAGACAGAATTGTGGCAAGGTACAGCTCTGGCCAAGGTTACAAAAAAAAATCTACTGCACTTAAGGTTCCCAAGAGCACAGTGGCCTCCATAATCCTTAAATGGAAGACGTTTGGGACAAACAGAACCCTTCCTAGAGCTGGCTGTTTGGCCAAACTGAGCTATTGGGGGAGAAGAGCCTTGGTGAGAGAGGTAAAGAAGAACCCAAAGATCACTGTGGCTGAGCTCCAGAGATGCAGTCGGGAGATGGGAGAAAGTTATAGAAAGTCAAACATCACTGCAGCCCTCCATCAGGCGGGGCTTTATGGCAGAGTGGCCCGACGGAAGCCTCTCCTCAGTGCAAGACACATGAAAGCCTGCATAACTCCAAGATGGTGAGAAGTAAGATTCTTTGGTCTGACGAGACCAATATATAACTTTTTGGCCTTAATTCTAAGCGGTATGTGTGGAGAAAACCAGGGACTGCTCATCACCTGTCCAATACAGTCCCAGCAGTGAAGCATGGTGGTGGCAGCATCATGCATGCTGTGGGGTGTTTTTCAGCTGCAGGGACAGGGCGACTGGTTGCAATCGAGGAAAGATGAATGCGGCCAGTACAGGGATATCCTGGACAAAAACCTTCTCCAGAGTGCTCAAGACCTCAGACTGGGCCAAATGTTCACCTTCCAACAAGACAATGACCCTAAGCACACAGCTAAAATAATGAAGGACTGGCTTCACAACAACTCTGTGACTGTTCTTGAATGGCCCAGCCAGAGCCCTGACTTAAACCCAATTGAGCATCTCTGGAGAGACCTGAAAATGGCTATCCACCAATGTTTACCATCCAACCTGACAGAACTGGAGAGGATCTGCAAAGAGGAATGGCAGAGGATCCCCAAATCCAGGTGTGAAAAACTTGTTGCATCTATCCCAAAAGACTCATGGCTTTATTAGATCAAAAGGGCGCTTCTACTAAACACTGAGCAAAGGGTCTGAATACTTAGGACCATGTGATATTGTGTTTTTCTTTTTTAATAAATCTGCAAAAAAATCAACAATTCTATGTTTTTCTGTCAATATGTGGTGCTGTGTGTACATTAATGAGAAAAAAAAAAAGAACTTAAATGATTTTAGCAAATGGCTGCAATATAACAAAGAGTGAAAAATTTAAGGGAGTCTGAATACTTTCCGTACCCACTGTAATTTTGTGAAAGTTAAGCACGTTTTATCTCTAAATTCTAATCATGTTCACTTCTGAGTGTTTGTAATCTATGTTAACCTTTTTTGGGTTGCATAACAGTAATAAACACTGGGAAGACCGTGCAGAGAATGACACAACACACAAAGATCTTAGTCCTACAAAATAAGCTTTATTTTCTTTTACCCAAATATAATTTCCTATTTCTTTTGCTTATTTGGTTTTTGTGTGAAGTGAAATACAGTATGACTTCCTGAAGTTGGTGAGATTCTCCTCCAGCGTTTTGAGGTCACGGAGTACAGTGATTATCCAGCAGTTGGCATAGAAACGATACAGTGCAGTTTTTCATTAATCATGCTGTTAATCATGCATTTAATGAGATCATTCCGCGTGGATGTGGATTTATAGTTGCTCGTACTGACTCATGTGTTCTGTAAGCCTGTGGCAGATCTGCGATCTCTAACTGCTTCATGCTGATAAACCTGGATGCCGTCCACGGTCCCGGCTCCCCTCGTGCGCTCGCTCCCCTGTTTCCACTTCACCCTGATTAGCAGACACATCTCATCCTGCTGTCCTGCAGGCAGGACTCTTGCAAGTGTTTAGGGGTAATATGTTCACTCAAAATTAATTATAAACTCAATGTATTAAAAATTAACATTTAATTTAAGAAATATTGGTAACACTTTACAATACTGGTGCACTAACATGCATTAATTAATAATAAACTAATGGAGAGATAATCATGATAATTATGAAGAACTAACCCATTTATTAATGATTACTGCATCAGCAACCAATGAACATCTTTATGATTAATAGATTAAGTAATCATTAAATTGTTATTAGTTAAACGTATCATATTGTATTCATTCCCTAATAACATATTATAATATCTAATTATGTAAATGAATGTGTTAGCTAATGATTTCCAAAGGTATCATTATGTTATGACTTTACTTGTTGAGGACTATTAACTACTGACTAATTCAAAATTAATTCAAACCCATAACCCACAATGACATATTACATAAAAATTAGTTAATAGTCATGTGCCCCAACAAGTAAAGTCATAACATAATGACTCCTTTGGAAATCATTAGCTAATGATTAATTAAAGCAGACAACTGGAAGTTGAAATGCATGATTTTGACCCATTGTGGTAATTAATATATGCATTTACACCATTAGTTAATTTAATATGTTATTAGAGAATTAATACATGATGACAAATTTAATTAACAGCAATTCATATATTACTTAATCTATTAATCATATAGATGTTCATTAGTTTCTGATGCAGTAATCATTATTAAATGGTTTAGTTCTTTAATGAGTCATATATTAAAGGGGTACTTCAGCGTTGGGAAGATGAATCTGTATTTAAACTGGGTCATTAATGTAGTAGAAATGTGAAATTATTTTTGAATTTGGTGCCTTCTAGACTGAGAAAACACAGAAAATGTATTTTTGTCTCATGGGGATGAAAGACAATAATTCCCAGAATGCACTGCTTCACTGCCCTCCTACTCTAGTCACGGCTAGTCGGCTACTGGATTACTGGATCACTTGTCCACCGTTCATTTTCAGAAAATCAGTTCAGTTAGAGACACTACAATTAAAAACTGAACGTGTCTGTTCGATATAATGTGAGTGAGCCGATTGAGCGTCACGGCACAAACGCAGCAGGATCGGATTACATTCATCACATGAACTGAGGTAATCGCGGGATTCGCGGCTGCGGCTGCATTCACAGCTCGTGATCAGTCTGGCGAGTGTTCAGTTCATGTCTTTGGAAGCTTAACTTCCATAGGAAGTTGAAACACTCACTTTGCTCTCCACCGCTCCGTTTACATAAATCTCCGCAGCTCCCGAGCCGAGTGCTGTGAGTGTGATGTTGAAAACATGTGGAAATAGCGCCTCCTGCTGGCTGAAGACTTTAGCCTCTGGACAAAAAGATTTTTTCCAAAAATAAAATAGATAATTCGAATATACTCCTGTGTTTCTACTGATACAAAGCTTAAAGCTAATCGCGGAAGTAACCCTTTAACTCATGACTATCTGTGCATTAGTTTAGCATGAATTAATGCATGTTAGTGCACCCGTATTGTAAAGTGTTATCGAAATATTTGAAATGAATATAAGCATGATTATTAAAAAAAATTCAAACTGGAGTCTGTGGAAAAGCCTATAGAGAGAGAGAGAGAGAAAAAGGAAACTTATTTAAATATTATTATTTATTAGAGTAAAGAAAATTAATTCACAGTGCATCACGTGGATGGCCGGGTGCGTTGCTTACCTGGGGAACACATGGCCCCAGGATGCACTATGGGAAGAAGGCGAGCCGGCGGAGGCAGTATGATGCTTTGGGCAATGTTCTGCTGGGAAACCTTGGGTCCTGCCATCCATGTGGATGTTACTTTGACACGTTCACGTACTAACAACCTAAGCATTGTTGCAGACCATGCACACCCTTTCATGGAAACAGCTTCCCCTGGTGGCTGTGGCTCTTTCAGCAGGATAATGCTCCTGCAACAAA
This sequence comes from Gobiocypris rarus, assembly GCA_023029165.1. Taxonomy (NCBI): domain Eukaryota; kingdom Metazoa; phylum Chordata; class Actinopteri; order Cypriniformes; family Gobionidae; genus Gobiocypris; species Gobiocypris rarus. The sequence goes on from CM040932.1 coordinate 53,606,557, forward strand.
GAAAAACATTTTCAGGAATGGTTTGAGGAGCACAATAACGAGTTTGAGGTGTTGACTTGGCCTCTAAATTCCTCAGATTTCAATCTAGTCGAGCATCTGTAGGATGTGCTGAACAAACAAGTCCGATTCCCACAGAGTATCAGAATATACGTTTTTTTTAATTAATTTATCTTGAAGTCTGCCCAATGCAATTAATGATCTTTCACAGAATAACTCTTCTACAACTGGGAGGGAAGGAGGTTTTAGACTGGAAAAGAAAAGCATATCCATTACTGCGGCCGTTTGTGAACTTAATCAGCTCTGCAGGTGTATTCCTTCTTTAGGCTATCCAATGAGAATCCGGAATGCAGAGTTTATATCCAGGAATGTCTGTTAATTCCCATCAGAGTTTTAATGGAACACGTTTGTTCAATTTAGCTTTATGGTGTTGGTCTTTGGAGCCGCTTGCCTCGGGCAGCCGCCAAAGTGCCTTATGAAGACAGAATGGCTTTCTCCTCCGTCAAAGCAAACATAAATAAGCTTCCCTGCGCTTCATTTAGCCACATTAGCGTCGCATTAATACTGTTGGGCTCCCGCCAACAACAGAAGCTGAGGTGAGCACTCGCTCGCTGGAGCTCTCGTGTTTGTCTCTCTTGTTTAAATGTGGGTGAGATTGTCTGAACTCTGTCCTGGTGGGAAGTAAACAACAGCTGTGCTGGAAAGTACAGGTGTCAGAAAGGAATCTTTTGGGTTCGGTGCGAGTCCAAGGGATATTTCACCCAGAAATGGCTTTTCTGTCATCATTCACTCCTTCCAAACCAATATGAGTTTTTGTCATCATGGATTTGCACTGATCGCTTTTAACATACAGTTAGTTCACAAGAGGTTGGGCATAAAACAGATGCAAAAAGTCATAAGTGCTCCGTATGCATGGGTTTTATATGAGGGGACACTCCCTGGTTTACTGATGATCTTCCCCTGGAGAGCTGTTAGAGCTGTGAATGGATCATTGAGCTGAACTTCACAATCAAATCTAGTCAAACCCTGGAGTAAATCATTCAAACCAGTTTTCTGAAGTGATGCACTGAAAAAAAGATTTGTTCAGAGAAGGTTGTAAAAGTTTTTTTTTGTAGTCATAGAAGAGCTTTCAGTGATCAGTTCTTAAAAGAACCATTTTGTCTTAGTGTGAAGAACACTTTATTAATCTAAAGAAGTTTTTTTCCCACGTTAAAGAAAATTTTACGGAATGGAAAGATTATTTATCCCCTCTTATTCCTTCCATCCTTTTGTCCTTCTTTGCTTTTTCCCCTGCCATTCTACCTTCCTTGTTTTTTTTCCTTATTTTCTACTTTCCTCCCTTCTTTCCTTCCTCACTTCCTAATTTCCTTTCTTCCTCCCCTTCTTCCTTCCTATATCTTCCTTCCTTGCCTCCCTCCCTCTTTGTTTTTGGGATATTTTGGGATGGCCAAGGGTAATAGGGCTGTTCTTGTTGTTTACATAATTTTATTAATCTTATAATTAAACAACAGGTTGTGATGATGTTTGCCATGTGTGTCATGCATAAATTGTCAATTAGAAATCTGCTTGATAAAAAATATCTTTAAAAAAATTCTCATAGAACCATCAATGCTAATAAAATCCTTTATTTTTAAGAGTGTATTGACAGTCTTACAATTTTGGAACGACATGTGTCATCATGCAAATGATGAAAGAATTGCCGATTCTTGGTGAATTAAATGAAAGTAAGCTCGAGGGAGCATCTACAGTATAATTTTGACTTGTCTCTCAGTTTATGAAAACAAACAAAAATCAAATGCATCAGCACGCTTACAATGAAAGATCATTTTAAAATGTGTTAACCTAATGGATTAACTAATGGGACTTTATTGCAAAGTGTTACTGATATTTGTCACTTTATTTCTTTTCTAGAATTTTGAAAAATGTCTGTTTTGTTTTTCCCCATACAGTGAACGTTGACTTCATAGTTGACTTTCAAAATATTTTCTTTTGTATTTAACTAATTTTTTTACGTGGAGTGACTTCTGATTATGGACATGTAGGAGATTACAGAGTGGATATAACTTTATATTGACTTGCATTATCTAATTTTAATATATGTATAATATGGTAGTGCATGAACTGATAAAATGTAAACCTTGAATGCAATAGATAAAAGTGTCTGCCAAATGCATAAATGTAAATGTCAATCCGTACATCTTGAGGCATTTTAGAAAGCATGTGTATTTCATATTTATCCCAGTGCAGTCTTCTTGCCACATAGACTTCTATTAACACCATTTTTGCTTGGTTTTACAAACACACAAAATTATTATCTGACATCAACTCGTCTATACATTTTAGTAAGGTAACTTAATATTTTGATACATCCTGATAAAGTCTGATGGATATTAATGTTATGGGAGTACTTTTGTGTACGGTGATTTGAAAGGTTCATTTCTGATTAATGTTTATCACTTTTTTCACTTGACCTGACCTGTAAATTAATTTTAGCCACTTCTTTACTCTGCATTTCCTTGAGAAACTGCTCACAGACTCAAGTCTGGCTCAATTTATTTGTTTTCCAAGAGAAAAATGTAATATCATCCCTTTGAGACAAAAACGACTTTCACTTTTGACCATTGTGGAAGACGGTGTTAGCAGGAAGAAGGTTTTGTGTATGAGTAAAAGGAACTTCTGACTTCTTTTGACTCTTTCCGTCGTCATCGATGGAATTTTCCGGCTTTCCATGTTTTCCCTGTTATGCGCTGAAAGAGTACGGAATCTCTGGATCAAAACACTGGAAAAAGCAGAAACAAGCGATAAAAACATTGCTTATGCAAGTTGTAGTCTTTGAAAAAAAAACATGATTTTCTCAGCTTTTTGTTCTAAAAACACTGGCGGGGAAAGTGTTAAGGACAATAATTAAAAAAAAGCACTTAAAGGTGAAGTGTGTCATTATTTGATTATGGTGTGAGTTTGGGGCTGGGCTTTCTATCTGTCCAACAAATGGTGTGAGTTTGAGGCAGGGCTTTCTATCTGTCCAACAAATGGTGTGAGTTTGAGGCAGGGCTTTCTATCTGTCCAACCAATGGTGTGAGTTTGAGGCAGGGCTTTCTATCTGTCCAACCAATGGTGTGAGTTTGGGGCGGGGCTTTCTATCTGTCCAACCAATGGTGTGAGTTTGAGGGGCTTTCTATCTGCCCAACCAATGGTGTGAGTTTGGGGCAGGGCTTTCTATCTGCCCAACCAATGGTGTGAGTTTGAGGCGGGGCTTTCTATCTGTCCAACCAATGGTGTGAGTTTGGGGCGGGCTTTCTATCTGCCCAACCAATGGTGTGAGTTTGAGGCGGGGCTTTCTATCTGTCCAACCAATGGTGTGAGTTTGGGGCGGGGCTTTCTATCTGTCCAACCAATGGTGTGAGTTTGAGGCAGGGCTTTCTATCTGCCCAACCAATGGTGTGAGTTTGGGGCAGGGCTTTCTATCTGCCCAACCAATGGTGTGAGTTTGGGGCAGGGCTTTCTATCTGTCCAACCAATGGTGTGAGTTTGAGGTGGGGCTTTCTATCTGTCCAACCAATGGTGTGAGTTTGGGGCGGGGCTTTCTATCTGTCCAACCAATGGTGTGAGTTTGAGGTGGGGCTTTCTATCTGTCCAACCAATGGTGTGAGTTTGGGGCAGGGCTTTCTAGCTGTCAACCAATGGTGTGAGTTTGGGGCGGGGCTTTCTATCTGTCCAACCAATGGTGTGAGTTTGGGGTGGGGCTTTCTATCTGTCCAACCAATGGTGTGAGTTTGGGGCAGGGCTTTCTATCTGTCCAACAAATGGTGTGAGTTTGGGGCGGGGCTTTCTATCTGCCCAACCAATGGTGTGAGTTTGGCGGGGCTTTCTATCTGTCCAACCAATGATGTGAGTTTGAGGCAGGGCTTTCTATCTGCCCAACCAATGGTGTGAGTTTGGGGCAGGGCTTTCTATCTGTCCAACAAATGGTGTGAGTTTGGGGCGGGGCTTTCTATCTGTCCAACCAATGGTGTGAGTTTGAGGCAGGGCTTTCTATCTGCCCAACCAATGGTGTGAGTTTGGGGCAGGGCTTTCTATCTGCCCAACCAATGGTGTGAGTTTGAGGTGGGGCTTTCTATCTGTCCAACCAATGGTGTGAGTTTGGGGAGGGGCTTTCTATCTTTCCAATTTATGGTGTGAGTTTGGGGCGGAGCTTTCTATCTTTCTAACCAATGGTGCGAGTTTGAGGCAGGGCTTTCTATCTTTGCCAACAAATGGTGTGAGTTTGGGGCGGGGCTTTGTATCTGCCCAACCAATGGTGTGAGTTTGTGGCAAGGCTTTGTATCTGCCCAACCAATGGTGTGAGTTTGTGGCAAGGCTTTGTATCTGCCCATCCAACGGTGTGAGTTTGGGGCGGGACTTTCTATTTGTCCAACCAGTGGTGTGAATTTAAGGCGGGGCTTTGTATCAGTCCAACCAATGGTGTGAGTTTAAGGCGGGGCTTTGTATCTACCCAACCAATGGTGTGAGTTTGGGGGGCTTTCTATCTGTCCAACCAGTGGTGTACGTTTGGGGCGGGGTTTTGTATCTGTCCAACCAGTGGTGTGAGTTTAAGGCGGGGCTTTGTATCTGTCCAACCAATGGTGTGAGTTTGGGGCAGGGCTTTTAGCTGTCCAACCAATGGTGTGAGTTTGGGGCGGGGCTTTTTATCTGTCCAACCAATGGTGTGAGTTTGGGGTGGGGCTTTCTATCTGTCCAACCAGTGGTGTGAGTTTAAGGCGGGGCTTTGTATCTGTCCAACCAATGGTGTGAGTTTGGGGCGGGGCTTTGTATCTGCCCAACCAATGGTGTGAGTTTGGGGCAGGGCTTTCTATCTGTCCAACAAATAACAGGCCTTTTTAAAAATGGCAGTTCTCTTTGAGAAATGACACAATTCAAGAACTTGGCAGCAGGTATAGTAGACAGTAAAATCTCTGGCTATTAAAACTAGGTCTTATGTATAAAATGTCTCTAATTATGTCTGGCAGTAGCTCGTTTTGCTTTAACAAGTGATCTCTGCCTCCGCTTCTGTAACACTGCCATATAACATTTTCACAAGGACTCCTTTACACAGCAAAGTTGATGTAATTTATGTTAATTCAAGCCTGTAAATGCAAAACACGATCTTTGATTTTCTCATCAACTGGAGGAATCGATTTTCATATACACTACTGTTCAAGAGTTTTGGGTCAGTAAGATTAAATTAATACTTTTATTCAGCAGAGATGAATTCAACTGATCAAAAGTGACAGTAAAGACATTTATAATGTTTTAAAAGATTGTTTTTCCAAATAATTGCTGCCCGGGAGGGGTTGTTGTTTTTTGTTTTTGTTTTTACTTTCTATTTATCAAAGAATCCTAAAAAAACAGAAACATGAATCAGCACAACTGTTTTCAACAGTGATAATAATCATAACTGTGTGTTGAGCATCAGATCCTCATATGAGAATGATTAGTGAAGGGTCATGTGACACTGAAGACTGGAGTAATGATGATAAATTCAGCTTTGATCACAGGAATAAATCACACTGCACTATACAGTCACACAGAGAACAGCTGATTTAAATGATAATAATATTTCACAATATTACTGTTTTGACCAGTATTTTTCATCAAATAAATGCAGCCTAAGAGAAACTTTTCTGTGAATGCACATTCTATTCTATTTTATTATATTATATTATATTATATTATATTATATTATATTATATTATATTATATTTAGTGTAATGTTTCTGTAAGATGCACCTCATGCTAGATTGTGAATTCAGTTCATGTTTGGCCTCTCTATTATATGGGGAGATATTCAGTTTGAAGTATTTCAGTGTGTATCCGCTTGCTCTGAGACCCTTGGGTTGAGATGAAAGGCCCCTGGGGGAGGCCGACTTTGTTATTCTTTGTCTTTTGAGTGTGTGAAGACTTTCCAGTGTGCACTCTGTAGTGTAGTGTGAGAGATGTGACATGTAAGCCACACACACACACACACACACACACACACACACACACACACACTTTTCTCAAACACTCACACACTCTCTCTCACACACATAAACACATACTGCAACACACACAATCTCTCTCTCACACACACACACACGTCTGGTTCACTATCTTTGTGGGGACTCTAGGCATGCGGTTTTTATACCGTACAAACTGTACATTCTATCCCCCTACACTGCCCCTAAACCTACCCATCACACACCGCTGGCTGGTCCCCACAATGTACAGGTCCTTCTAAAAAATTAGCATATTGTGATAAAAGTTCATTATTTTCCATAATGTATTGATAAAAATTAAACTTTCATATATTTTAGATTCATTGCACACCAACTGAAATATTTCAGGTCTTTTATTGTTTTAATACTGATGATTTTGGCATACAGCTCATGAAAACCCATCTAAAAAAAATTGCATATTTCATCCGACCAATGAAAGAAAAGTGTTTTTAATACAAAAAAAGTCAACCTTCAAATAATTCTGTTCAGTTATGCACTTAATACTTGGTGGGGAATCCTTTTGCAGAAATTACTGCTTCAATGCACACATTTCCTGCACACGCCTGTGCACGGTGGCTCTGGATGTTTCTACTCCAGACTCAGTCCACTGCTTACGCAGGTCCCCCAAGGTCTGGAATCGGTCCTTCTCCACAATCTTCCTCAGGGTCCGGTCACCTCTTCTCGTTGTGCAGCGTTTTTTGCCACACTTTTTCCTTCCCACAGACTTCCCACTGAGGTGCCTTGATACAGCACTCTGGGAACAGCCTATTGGTTCAGAAATGTCTTTCTGTGTCTTTCCTCTCGTTTGAGGTGTCAATGATGGCCTTCTGGACAGCAGTCAGGTTGGCAGTCTTACCCATGATTGCGGTTTTGAGTAATGAACCAGGCTGGGAGTTTTTAAAAGCCTCAGGAATCTTTTGCAGGTGTTTAGAGTAAATTAGTTGATTCAGATGATTAGGTTAATAGCTCGTTTAGAGAACCTTTTCATGATATGCTAATTCTTTGAGATAGGAATTTTGGGTTTTCATGAGCTATATGCCAAAATCATCAGTATTAAAACAATAAAAGACCTGAAATATTTCAGATGGTGTGCAATGAATCTAAAATATATGAATTTTGTATCATTACATTATGGAAAATAACTAACTTTTATCACCATATGCAAATATTTTGAGAAGGACCTGTAGGTGATCTCAGGTTTTACTATCCTTATGGGGACATTTGGTCCCCACAATGTAATATAAACATGGACACACACACACACACACACACACACACACACACACATTGAAGCATGATTGAGTTAGTGTTCAGCTCAGGTGTGTTTGGCATTTCACGATGCTAAATGTCACTCAAATACAGGCTGTGATAAATTAACTTTATTGGCCCACTAAAAACCTTTCAAGCACTTTGAATGTTTCTGTAATTAATGAGGACAGTCAAACTCTGACAGCTCTTGATTACGGCGGATGAGTGCTGTCCTTCAGGAACCCTACGGCTACACCATCAGCGTGAGCCGGCTGTGATGGAGAAACTAGAACCGCTGACTTCGAATGTAAAGGAAACAGTTCACTGAGTTACATTACTGTATGATGCTAAATCTGCCCTGTTTCAGTCTGGATATACACTTAAAAACAATTTTCACTCAGAAATTTGAAATGAGCAAATTTCACAAATATTCAGAAAGAAACGGTAAGTAACTTTGAAATAGAAAGATTAAAATACACTGCAAAAAAGGGTTGCTTGCTTGTTTTCTGTTACAAATCTAAAAATTATTGAAAGTGCCGTAGAAGGCATTGATTGTCTCAGCGGGAATGGGTTAAAAGAAGCAAGGACTCAAGTGCAGGAAGAATGGTGTCTTTTATTAATAATAAAATAAAACAAACAAAACACCCACGAGGGGGGAAACCAAACTACAACTTACAAACACAAAGAGCACGTGATGGGAACAGAAACAACGATCCAGCACAGGACAGCAAACACTAGGAGACTATAAAGGGAACAAACAAGGCAGGTAATGAGGGAGGACAGGTGGGGCAAATTAAACAATAATCAGGTAACAAGGGGAGGGGTCAGACAATAGACATGAGAGCACATGGCTTAAGGAACATGTGACAAACCATGAGGCTTGTTCGCATAGTCGTGAAGTTATATTGTCATGTTTATCAAAAAAACGTTGACCCCACTTCATTGATCGTGTAGGCTTAAGCCCTATTCGGACAGTAATTGTTTCTCATGTGGAAGTCTGTAAAAAGAAATGTGCATGCCACCTCAGTGATCAAACTTGTGCATTCGGATGGTGATTTATTCACGGTGAAGGAGCGAGTTCTGTGATCCTGCCTACCTGAGAATGTGCTGCTCACATGGTCAATAACATGATTGTATGCTGTAAATAAAATGTTATATGCTTGGTATTATAATAATAAACGCATGTTTTATTTAATGATAGGAAAATTATATCTTAATTATTAAAGAATTATTTAAATCTGATTAAAAATAGGAATATATGCACATTATAGATAAAATGGTTTTCTGTCTTGTATTTTATCTCAAAATAAGGGATGTCATTTTATTCCACATGGAAATGAGTGGAAATAAGTTTTAAAAATTTAATTTTTTACATATTTGTTAAACCTGTCATTATGTCCTGAAAGTAGAATATGACACAGATAATCTGTGAAAAAAATCAAGCTCCACCACTCCCGGTAAGGAAACAACCAATCAGAGCCAGGAGGAGTGTCTTATCAGTGTGAATCAAGCTCCTGCGCACTGATCACAGCCCTCTCACACACAGCGCCAGCGCGTACAGGCGTTTTTATACAGTCTATGGTTCAAACTCAAGATTACCGGTGTGCCGCAGCTTTGCTTATGGCCAATTCCTCGAGTGGGACCTGCTCATAAATAAAGCCGGGTAAACGGAAAAGACAGATGGCGATGATAAAAAGACAAAAAGAAAGAATTAGATAGAGCCGTAACGAGGGTAAATATCGGGGCCTTTTCGAGGTGGAGAGCTCCGTGTCCTGAAAGGATTAGAAACCGATGCAGAGTTAGCCACGCCCCTGCCTGATGCTCCGCCCACACCACGGCTCCTCTTCTCCCCGCCCGTCGACTCCTCGGTGTGAATTCCTAAATCGGAGACGGACTCAGTGTCAAAACTCTAGCCGCAGGTAAAATGTCACGCACTGTGCTAAGCAACTATTGAAACCTACTAATTCACTGGCTTGTCATGTTGCTGAAATAATGTACTAGCAAACCTTATTCAGCATCACATATCGATAGAATAATTACTTGCATACTGTAACGTTAGTTACTGTGATTATCTTACTAGCTATTTATTACTTACAGAAATGTCTTTTTGTTACATTACATGTAGTGCAAAATACATAATGTTTTGAGGACCTAGTTTGTTGTCAAAGTATGGGTAGGCCATAGTCAATGTAAATCATATTGTTGATGTTTCGTCCGTACCAGTGAATGTGCTTAGTGAACTGTTTCTCCGCCGTCATCGGTGGCCCTGCTTGCGTACTAGCCTGCGCGTTCGCATTGTGATGGGGAAGGAGCTGTAAAGGGAGGGCTGTACCACAGCAGAGAGCAAGGGGGAGTGACCTGTGAGTTGTGATGGGGAGGAGCTGTGGAGGGAGGACTGCAGCGCAGCAGAGAGCGAGGGCGAGTTACCTGTGAGTTGTGATGGGGAGGAGCTGTGGAGGGAGGGCTGTAGCGCAGCAGAGAGCGAGGGCGAGTTACCTGTGAGTTGTGATGGGGAGGAGCTGTGGAGGGAGGACTGCAGCATAGAAGAGAGCGAGGGGGAGTGACCTGTGAGTTGTGATGGGGAGGAGCTGTGGAGGGAGGGCTGTAGCACAGCAGAGAGCAAGGGGGAGTGACCTGTGAGTTGTGATGGGGAGGAGCTGTGGAGGGAGGACTGCAGCGCAGCAGAGAGCGAGGGGGAGTGACCTGTGAGTTGTGATGGGGAGGAGCTGTGGAGGGAGGGCTGTAGTGCAGCAGAGAGCGAGGGGGAGTGACCTGTGAGTTGTGAAGGGGGAGGAGCTGTGGAGGGAGGGCTGTAGTGCAGCAGAGAGCGAGGGGGAGTGACCTGTGAGTTGTGATGGGGAGGAGCTGTGGAGGGAGGACTGTAGCGCAGCAGAGAGCGAGGGGAGTGACCTGTGAGTTGTGATGGGGAGGAGCTGTGGAGGAGGACTGTAGCGCAGCAGAGAGCAAGGGGTGACCCTGTGAGTTGTGATGGGGAGGAGCTGTGGAGGGAGGACTGTAGAGCAGCAGAGAGTAAGGGGGAGTGACCTGTGAGTTGTGATGGGGGAGGAGCTGTGGAGGGAGGACTGTAGAGCAGCAGAGAGCGAGGGGAGTGACCTGTGAGTTGTGATGGGGAGGAGCTGTGGAAGGAGGACTGTAGAGCAGCAGAGAGCAAGGGGAGTGACCTGTGAGTTGTGATGGGGAGGAGCTGTGGAGGAGGGCTGTAGCGCAGCAGAGAGCAAAGGGGAGTGACCTGTGAGTTGTGATGGGGAGGAGCTGTGGAGAGAGGGCTGTAGCGCAGCAGAGAGCGAGGGGGAGTGACCTGTGAGTTGTGATGGGGGAGGAGCTGTGGAGGGATGACTGCACCGCAGCAGAGAGCGTGGGGAGTGACCTGTGAGTTGTGATGGGGAGGAGCTGTGGAGGAGGGCTGTAGCAACAGAGAGCAAGGGAGTGACCTGTGAGTTGTGATAAGGGAGGAGCTGTGGAGGGAGGGGCTTAGCGCAGCAGAGAGCAAGGGAGTGGCCTGTGAGTTGTGATGGGGAGGAGCTGTGGAGGAGGGCTGCGGCGCAGCACAGAGCACGGGGAGTGACCTGTGAGTTGTGAAGGGGAGGAGCTGTGGAGGGAGGGCTATAGTGCAGCAGAGAGCGAGGGGAGTGACCTGTGAGTTGTGATGGGGAGGAGCTGTGGAGGGAGGACTGTAGCGCAGCAGAGAGCAAGGGGGAGTGACCTGTGAGTTGTGATGGGGAGGAGCTGTGGAGGAGGGCTGTAGTGCAGCAGAGAGCGAGGGGAGTGACCTGTGAGTTGTGAAGGGAGGAGCTGTGAAGGAGGGCTTTAGTGCAGCAGAGAGCGAGGGGAGTGACCTGTGAGTTGGAATGGGGAGGAGCTGTGGAGGGAGGACTGTAGCGCAGCAGAGGCGAGGAGTGACCTGAGTTGTGATGGGGAGGAGCTGTGGAGGGAGGACTGTAGCGCAGCAGAGAGCGAGGGGAGTTACCTGTGAGTTGTGATGGGGAGGAGCTGTGGAGCGAGGGCTGTAGCGCAGCAGAGAGCAAGGGGGAGTGACCTGAGAGTTGTGATGGGGAGGAGCTGTGGAGGGAGGGCTGTAGCGCAGCAGAGAGTAAGGGAGTGACCTGTGAGTTGTGATGGGGAGGAGCTGTGGAGGGAGGACTGTAGAGCAGCAGAGAGCGAGGGCGAGTTACCTGTGAGTTGTGATGGGGAGGAGCTGTGGAAGGAGGACTGTAGAGCAGCAGAGAGCAAGGGGGAGTGACCTGTGAGTTGTGATGGGGAGGAGCTGTGGAGGGAGGGCTGTAGCGCAGCAGAGAGCAAGGGGAGTGACCTGAGAGTTGTGATGGGGAGGAGCTGTGGAGAGAGGGCTGTAGCACAGCAGAGAGCGAGGGGGAGTGACCTGTGAGTTGTGATGGGGGAGGAGCTGTGGAGGGATGACTGCACCACAGCAGAGAGCGTGGGGGAGTGACCTGTGAGTTGTGATGGGGAGGAGCTGTGGAGGGAGGGCTGTAGCAACAGAGAGCAAGGGGAGTGACCTGTGAGTTGTGATGGGAGGAGCTGTGGAGGAGGGGCTTAGCGCAGCAGAGGCAAGGGAGTGGCCTGTGAGTTGTGATGGGGAGGAGCTGTGGAGGGAGGGCTGCGGCGCAGCACAGAGCACTGGGGAGTGACCTGTGAGTTGTGATGGGGAGGAGCTGTGGAGAGAGGGCTGTAGCACAGCAGAGAGCAAGGGTGACCTGTGAGTTGTGATGGGGAGGAGCTGTGGAGGGAGGACTGTAGAGCAGCAGAGAGTAAGGGGAGTGACCTGTGAGTTGTGATGGGGAGGAGCTGTGGAGGGAGGACTGTAGAGCAGCAGAGAGCAAGGGGAGTGACCTCTGAGTTGTGATGGGGAGGAGCTGTGGAAGGAGGACTGTAGAGCAGCAGAGAGCAAGGGGGAGTGACCTGTGAGTTGATGGGGAGGAGCTGTGGAGGGAGGACTGTAGCGCAGCAGAGAGCGAGGGGGAGTGACCTGTGAGTTGTGATGGGGAGGAGCTGTGGAGAGAGGGCTGTAGCGCAGCAGAGAGCAAGGGGAGTGACCTGTGAGTTGTCATGGGGAGGAGCTGTGGAGGAGGACTATAGCGCAGCAGAGAGCTAGGGGGAGTGACTTGTGAGTTGTGATGGGGGAGCAGCTGTGGAGGGAGGGGTGTAGCGCAGTAGAGAGCGAGGGGGAGTGACCTGTGAGTTGTGACGGGGAGGAGCTGTGAAGAGAGGGCTGTAGCGCAGCTGAGAGCAAGGGGAGTGACCTGTGAGTTGTGATGGGAGGAGCTGTGGAGGAGGGCTGTAGCAGAGAGCAAGGGGGTGACCCGTGAGTTGTGATGGGGAGGAGTTGTGGAGGGAGGGCTGTAGCTCAGCAGAGAACAAGGCGAGTAACCTGTGAGTTGTGATGGGAAGAGCTGTGGAGGGAGGACTGTAGCGCAGCAGAGAGCAAGGAGTGACCTGTGAGTTGTTATGGGGAGGAGCTGTGGAGGGAGGGCTGTAGCTTAACAGAGAGCAAGGGAGTGACCTGTGAGTTGTGATGGGAGGAGCTGCGGAGGGAGGGCTGTAGCAACAGAGAGCAAGGGGGAGTGACCTGTGAGTTGTGATGGGGAGGAGCTGTGGATGGAGGTCTGTGGCGCAGCAGAGAGCAAGGGAGTGACATGTGAGTTGTGATGGGGAGGAGCTTTGGAGGGAGGGCTGCGGCGCAGCAGAGAGCACGGGGAGTGACCTGTGAGTTGTGATGGGAGGAGCTGTGGACGGAGGACTGTAGCCCAGCAGAGAGCAAGGGGAGTGACCTGTGAGTTGTGATGGGGAGGAGCTGTGGAGGGAGGGCTGTAGCAACAGAGAGCAAGGGAGTGACCCGTGAGTTGTGATGGGGAGGAGCTGTGGAGGGAGGGCTGTAGCTTAACAAAGAGCAAGGGGGAGTGACCTGTGAGTTGTGATGAGGAGGAGCTGTGGAGGAGGGCCTTAGCGCAGCAGAGAGCAAGGGGAGTGACCTGTGAGTTGTGATGGGGAAGGAGCTGTGGAGGGAGGGCTGTAGCGCAGCAGAGAGCGAGGGGGAGTGGCCTGTGAGTTGTGATGGGGAGGAGCTGTGGAGGGAGGGCTGCGGCGCAGCACAGAGCACTGGGGAGTGACCTGTGAGTTGTGATGGGGAGGAGCTGTGGAGAGAGGACTGTAGCGCAGCAGAGAGCAAGGGGGAGTGACCTGTGAGTTGTGATGGGGAGGAGCTGTGGAGAGAGGCCTGTAGCGCAGCAGAGAGCAAGGGGGAGTGACCTGTGAGTTGTGATAAGGAGGAGCTGTGGAAGGAAGGGCTATAACGCAGCAGAAAGCGAGGTGGCGTGACCAGTGAGTTGTGATTGGGAGGAGCTATGGAGGGAGGACTGTAGCTCAGCAAAGAGCAAGGGGGTGTGACCTGTGAGTTGTGATGGGGAGGAGCTGTGGAGGGAGGGCTGTAGCGCAGCAGAAAGCGAGGGGGAGTGACTTGTGAGTTGTGATGGGGAGGAGCTGTGGAGGGAGGGCTGTAGCTCAACAGAGAGCAAGGGGGAGTGACCTGTGATGGGGAGGAGCTGTGGAGAGAGGGCTGTAGCACAGCAGAGAGCAAGGGGCGATATTTTTTTTCCCAGGATGGTAGGGGAAGGTTTCGTCTATGATTGGCTAGAAGGGCTCTCCTCCGATTGGTTATTTGATTTGGCTGTGAAACGTCATCTCATGTTCATGGCAGGCCAAGATGTCGTGAGCGTGCTGTCATATTTATATTCCAATTTCACATGGTGTATCTAGGTGAGGTAAACACTATGAAGGTAAATCGACTGTACAGTAACTTTAAAGCCACACAGAATTGTGGTGGTTAAGGCTATTGTGTCATGCCAATGTGCTGATTCGTCTTCTATAGAAACAATCTCTTTCCAAAACAAATAACATTTGTTTGCCATTTCAAGGTAAGGAATACACAATATTAGTGCATCAACATTAACTGTATGTTAAACATTACTAATAATTATTGTATGTGTATTTGCATTAGTCTAGAATAGTGCACTGCACTACACACAGCTGGGCAAAATAGTGCTGTTTTACTGTATTGCATACATCTTAAACCAAGGCAATGCATAGGCCTAAATATGCTTATGTACTCTAACTGTTCAGTACTTGAGAGCCACGGCGAGTTTACGAAATGTAGGCTGGTCAGATTTGTACTCCCAAGTTCACATGTTCGTCACAAAATTACCCCAAACAGCTAAGACTAATCTAAACATGATCTAAACAGGCTATGAAATTGTGAACTTGAAATATGAATCTCAAGACACGCACATATAGCGCTTTTCTTGAAGGCTTTGTTGGATTGACTTTGTTTACTTCTGTTGTAAATACGATCAAAACAGACAAAACAGACTAGCTGACAGGCTGCAGTGAACGTGAGATATATAACCAATCAGAGGAGAGCCCTTCTAGCCAATCATAGACGAAAAAGGCGGTACCTTCCCCTATCATCCTGGGAGAAAAAAAATTGCGCGCAGCAGAGAGCAAGGGGGAGTGACCTGTGAGTTGTGCTTGTTCAAATATTCAGGCTAAAATATTCTAAAAACTCCCTACTGCAGCTTTAACTCAGCCTCTTATTTATATGAGGCAAAAATAAAGCTGCTTGGTTACTTTAACATATATAACTGCTGCCATAATAACGGCCCATTTTAAATGTCTTGTAAATACTTTCCAGTATTTATATAAAGTATTTTTGAAGTCTAGATCTTCCAAATGCATCAAAATTGCAGCGAAGCGCAACCGTGCGGGGCTCTGCAGGGGTCAAAAGGGATATAAACACCGAACTTTGAAGAGATATATTCTTGAAAACTCAGAGATGTGGATTCGTACGGCAATTAAATTCCCACACGACCATGGTGTTTGTCCAAAAACAGTAAGTATTTCTGCTGGGGATTTTTACACGGGTGGTGGGAGAAAAACACTGACATTCTGGATTCGGATGGCAATAAAATCCAAGACTAGCCCCTGTAAATGATGAAAATACCGTACGACTCCACAAGAAACAATTACCGTCTGAATAGGGCTATATCCATCCATCCATTATCTTCCGCTTATCCGGGGCCGAGTCACGGGGGCAACAGTCTAAGCAGAGACGCCCAGACTTCCCTCTCCCTAGCCACTTCCTCCAGCTCTTCCGGGGGAACCCCGAGGCGTTCCCAGGCCAGCCGGGAGACATAATCCCTTCAGCGTGTCCTAGGTCTTCCCCGGGGCCTCCTCCCGGTGGGACGTGTCTGGAACACCTCCCTGGGAAGGCGTCCAGGAGGCATCCGAAATAGATGCCCTAGCCACCTCAGCTGGCTCCTCTCGATGTGGAGGAGCAACAGCTCTACTCTGAGCTCCTCCCGAGTGACCGAGCTTCTCACCCTATCTCTAAGCCATGACAGGCCGGTACATCGAGTGCATTACTGCAGAAGCTGCACCGATCCGCCTGTCGATCTCTCGTTCCATCCTTCCCTCACTCGTGAACAAGACCCCAAGATACCTGAACTCCTCCACTTGGGGCAGGAACTCTCCACCAACCTGAAGTGGGCAATCCACCCTTTTCCGACTGAGAACCATGGCCTCGGACTTGGAGGTGCTGATTCTCATCCCAGCCGCTTCACACTCAGCTGCAAACCGCCCCAGTGCACGCTGAAGGTCCTGGTTTGAGGAGGCCAACACGACAACATCATCCGCAAAAAGCAGCGACGAAATCGTATGGTCCCCAAACCGGACACTCTGCGGCCCTTGGCTGCGTCTAGAAATTCTGTCCATAAAAATTATGAACAGAACCGGTGACAAAGGGCAGCCCTGCCGGAGTCCAACATGCATCGGGAACAGGTCTGTCTTTCTGCTGGCAATGCGAACCAAGCTCTTGCTCTGGTCATACAGGGAACGAACAGCCCTAAGCAGGGGGCCGCCGACCCCATACTCCCAGAGCACCCTCCACAGGATGCCATGAGGAACACGGTCGAATGCCTTCTCCCAATCCACCAAACACATGTGGACTGGTTGGGCAAACTCCCATGAACCCTCCAGCACCCTGAAAAGGGTATAGAGATGGTCCAGTGTTCCACGACCGGGACGAAAACCACACTGTTCCTCCTGAATCCGAGGTTCCACTATCGGCCGAATTCTCCTCTCCAGTACCCTGGCATAGACTTTCCCGGGGAGGCTGAGAAGTGTGATCCCCCTATAGTTGGAACACACTCTCCAGTCCCCCTTCTTGAAAAGAGGGACCACCACCCCGGTCTGCCAGTCCAGAGGTACTGTCCTCAACCGCCATGCGATGTTGCAGAGGCCTGTCAGCCAAGATAGCCCCACAACATCCAGAGACTTGAGGTACTCAGGGCGGATCTCATCCACCCCCGGTGCCTTGCCACCGAGGAGCTTTTTAACCACCTCGATGACTTCAGCCCGGGTGATGGGCGAGTCCACCTCCGAGTCCCCAGCCACTGCTTCCTCAATGGAAGACATGTCGGTGGGATTGAGGAGATCCTCAAAGTATTCCTTCCACCGCCCGACGATAACCCCAGTTGAGGTCAACAGGTGCCCATCTCCACTGTAAACAGTGTTGGTAGGGCACTGCTTCCCCCTCCTGAGGCGTCGAACGGTTTGCCAGAATCTCTTCGAGGCCAACCGATAGTCTTTCTCCATGGCCTCACCAAACTCCTCCCAGGCCCGATTTTTTGCCTTCACGACTACCCGGACCAAGTAGAGGTAACTGCAGGCTGGAGCAATGGGCGTGCCATAAGGTCGGAAAGAAATGGGGCGTGCCATGAGGAATGGGGCGTGCCGTAAGGTCTTTTCAATTGACGCGAAAAGCTTCTTGATCCGCATAAGCGAGCCATAAACTTAATCACTATAATTACACAAATAATTATACAAGACAAAATACATTTCTTTCATTGGAAAAAAAGCAATAATGATATTGAGAATACATTCAAAAGTATGTTACCTTGAAACTTTCTCTATGGCGTGGGTTACGTGGCGTCATCACCACCGCGACTTTTTAAGGTTCAATCATAAAAACATTCATACTGTTTGTGATAAATGCCCTTTTGTAACACATCACTTGAAGATTTTAAACATTTATTTTTGTATTGCCCTTTTTCTATTTCATTTTGGACTGACTTTAAAATAGATATTCCTAAAATAGAAGTTCCTATTAGAATTTAGAACCTCTTGACATTTTACTGTTTCCAAAACCCATATTTTTCTGAAAAACAAAATATAATTAAATGTTGCCGAAGTTTTATATGCATGACACAAATAAAAGAAACCCTCCTATATTACCTTTAATAAGACTGATCTCACAGTATACTTTGAAACCCTTTCAAACATGAGATCACAAAACAGTTTTCTACCTTGATTCATAAACTTTTATTTTTGTATTTATTAGTATTGTTCATTTTATACTTGTTATTCTCTGATTTATACATTTTGAGCTGTATTTACAATGCTTTGTATTAATCGTTTTTTATTGCATTATACTTGAAATGTCTGTAATAGTAAAATTAAAATAATTTGTTTTTAATTATTTTTGAAGATAAAAATGTCTACTGACACTATTTAAGTCATACTAATTTTGTACTTTCATTTAAAGTACATACAAAGTAAAACTAATGTTATTTTTATAATAGTACAGCAAATGTTTTTGTTGTATAAAGGCATATATATATATATATATATATATAGAGAGAGAGAGAGAGAGAGAGAGAGAGAGATTCTTCTCACTGTAACATGTGTCTGTCAACAACAATTAAATAATTACCAAAGGGGAAAAATGTCAAGCAAAGAGACCAACAAATTATATCGCACATATATTACCCCCGTCATCTTTTTTTCCTTCTAAAGGAAATAACGATTATTTTTAGCTAAAGGAAATTACGATAACTATGGTTACTGCTGATTGGCCAACGCAGTTGCCAGGAGGAAGCTCCTTTGACCAATGAGAAACCTCTTACCACGCCCCAACCTCTTGCCACGCCCTACCTCTTGCCACGCCCATTACTCAAAGCTGCAGATACCCGTGTCTCACCCGGGCTGCAGTCCGCTTGGCCTGCCGGTACCCGTCAGCTGCCTCAGGAGTCCCACAAGCCAGCCAGGCCCGATAGGACTCCTTCTTCAGCTTGACAGCATCCCTTACTTCCGGTGTCCACCACCGGGTTCGGGGATTGCCGCCTCGAAAGAGACCGGAGACCTTACAGCCACAGCTCCGAACAGCCGCATCGACAATGGAGGTGGAGAACATGGTCCACTCGGACTCAATATCTCCAGACTCCCTCGGGATCCGGTCGAAGTTCTGCCGAAGGTGGGAGTTGAAGATCTCTCTGACAGGGGCTCGCCAAAGCGTTCCCAACAGACCCTCACAGTACGCTTGGGTCTGCCGAGTCTGTCCAGCCTCCCCATCGGATCCAACTCACTACCAGGTGGTGATCAGTTGACAGCTCCGCCCCTCTCTTCACCCGAGTGTCCAAGACATATGGCCGAAGGTCTGATGACATGACCACAAAGTCGATCATCGACCTCCGGTCTAGGGTGTCCTGGTGCCACGTGCACTGATGGACACCCTTATGCTTGAACATGCTGTTCGTTATGGACAAACCGTGGCTAGCACAGAAATCCAATAACAGAACACCACTCAGGTTCAGATCAGGGGTTCCTCCCAATCACGCCCCTCCAGGTGTCACTGTCACTGCCCACGTGGGCGTTGAAGTCCCCCTTAGTAGAACGTTGGAGTCTCCAGTCGGAGCACTTTCCAGCACCCCTCCCAGAGACTCCAAGAGGGCCGGGTACTCCGCACTGCCATTCGGCCCGTAGGCACACACGACAGTGAGAGACCTATCCCTGACTCGAAGGCGCAGGGAAGCGACCCTCTCGTTCACCGGGGTGAACTCCAACACATGGCGGCTGAGCTGGGGGGCTATAAGCAAACCCACTCCAGCTCTCCGCCTCTCACCATGGGCAACTCCAGAGTGGGCTATATATGGAACTTTATTCTTGTACAAACAGACGCTGTATTAAGCAGTGCATGCAGAATTGAATGAACATTTCTCTGAAACATCTGTGTATTTGACAAATATTGCATTTATTTCACTTCATCTGTGTTAAAGTGTGCAAACACAGCATGAGCATCACTACGGGAAGCAGAAAGTGTCCGAATACATGTCTCCATGCGGCTTCTCTCGCCGATCGGTTACATCCAGCCGCAGCCAATGTCCAACACACCTATCTGCTCACACCAAACACGACAAACACAAGCACATGGCCAGCAATCACAAATACAAACCATGTGCTCACACAAAGACAAGACAGACATGTGACATTGATACAATATTTTAAATTGTTCTCTGATATCTACATAAGGTATGTGGCTTAGGTAAGGAAATAATTCTCTACAGTTTTGTCCATTTTCAACCCTAGGATTTGTCCCTAGAATGAAATGGACTGTTATTACCTTATTTGGAAGGGTCATGAATAGTAGTGTTGAGCTCATTAACTTTGCACATTAACTCATAACGTCAGCAGTCAAGCTCTGTTTTTAGCATTGTAACATTTAGGATAGGACGCATAGGATCGCTTCATTGTAAAATGAAATTGTAGTAAAACGAAAGGCACCTGGCTGCTTCGCTATCTGTGTACAAAATGGGCTTAGGAACGGGCTCTGTATGTTGCTCGGGGGCGGTCATAGCTAGTTTCGTCAAAGCCAGCAACAAATTGAAACATGACACATTTTCAAACTCAGTTATAACAAACTGGCTGCATGTTTTCTTTTCAGCTTTTCTGAGCTGGCAGTGTAATGGAAACATATAAGACATTTTAATTATATTAAGCTTATATACAATGTTTTTGTTAAATATAAGGGGAATTCCAGTTTTCTGTAGTAAACACATTCTTGTTTGATAAACTTTGATACTCTTCTCCATGGAACTAGTGTTCGTTTTCTGTAGCCTTGAACAAGTTCTCAGAAAATTTTGTTCTCACTCAAGGTGGGACAGCTGCAGATCACACCAATAAGGGGCTTGTCATTGTGTTTTGTGTTATTGGCCCTACCCACTGAAATGAGAGTATAAAAGAACGAGTGACGGGCTTTGGTTTTTGTCTTTCCTGACTGCAGACACTGCATGTCCAAATTGACCTTCTTGGCAAGAATAAAAGCTTTTAAAGACACTTAGCTTGTGTTTTTAAACAATTATTAAAGTTTCTTGGTAACAACACAGCAGAAACTTCTAAATGCAAACAAACAACAAAAAAAAATGCTATAAAAGTGAAAGTTTCCTTCTATGGCACCTTTAAATAAAAATAAATGTACTTGAGAAGCAAAATTACTTATCAAGTCTTGCAGATGTTTGTTCTTTTTTAAAGCATAAACACAATTTTGATAGATTTTTCTGTAAACTCAAATTAACATCTGAAGTTATTTAACTTCTCAAGTAAATGTAACTTGATTTAAGAATGTTTAGATATTTGAACTGGAAAACGAGAAAAACAACGACAATACTAACTAAGTGTGACTATGTGCTTCAGTAGTCTTTGTTTTATTTACAACATTGAAAAATAATTTGTGCAGTTGAATTTATGCATATTTAAACCCTTGTGCAGTTGCATATTCAAAATGTGTTTAAATATGCACATGCACGCACAAGTGTATGATTCTCAGTTAATTACTTAATTTAAGTCAGTTCCTAACAACAAACTGCTCTGTGTATTCTGACACCTTTCTTTCAGAACCAGCATTAACTTCTTGAGCAGTTTGAGCTCCAGTAGCTCGTCTGTTTGATCGGACCACACGGGCCAGCCTTCGCTCCCCTCTTGCATCAATGAGCCTGGGCCGCCCATGACCCTGTGTCCGGTTCTCCACTGTTCCTTCCTTGGAGCACTTTTGATAGATCCTGACCACTGCAGACCGGGAACACCCCACAAGAGCTGCAGTTTTGGAAATGCTCTGACCCAGTCGTCTACCCATCACATTGTAGCGATGATATGCAAAATGCATGAAAGCAACCAATATTGTGTGAAAACTGAATGGATTTTCAAACTCTCATAAGATTTGTGAGTTATTTATTATCTTTATTATATCTTATTTATTTATCTTTATTATTTTTTATTTTATTTTTTATCTATATATACTGTAATAATTTTATTCTTTTTAATTATCTTTACAACTGTATATTTCTAATTCTTCTTATTTTAAAAATTCTATTTACAACTGTTTTAATTATCCTGTTTTTATTTTTAATTCTGACACGTGGTATTCTTATTTCTTATCACTATTTTAATTTAATTTTCTATGTAAAGCACTTTGAATTGCCATTGTGTATGAAATGTGCTATATAAATAAACTTGCCTTGCCTTATTTACAGCACAAGAGAACTCGGTCAGATAAAGGCTTAAGGAAAGTCAAAAAAAAATTGGGGTTAAAAGGGCAGCTATAAAAAAACAGGTATTTAAAGCTGCTGTTCCTGGAGTGTGAAGAACTTTTAAACTTCTGCGTAAAGTTTAACGTTCAGTGAGTGGAGAAATACATATTGTAACAGTTTTATTGCTGTGGCGTTTTTTGTAACAGGGAACAGTGCCTTGTCCTGAATGAAAATCCTTCTATTTCAGAAGGCACTATTCTCCTTTTTATATCATAGCAGAAAATGGTCAGTAATAAACTCTTTTTGACACCATCAGAGACCCTAAAGGGACCTTCCATCTCACTTCCCAATATTTCAGCCCAAATCATCACCTGCCGGCTCCTTGCTGACGTCACAGTTGGACAGGATGGCCACAACCATCCAAAAATCCATCTATCTAGTCCAGGGGTGTTCAAACTCAGTCCTGGAGGGCCGCTGTCCTACAGAGTTTAGCTCCAGCTTGCCTCAACACACCTGCTGGAAGTCTCTAGTATGCCTAGTAGGACCTTAATTAGCTGGTCCAGCTGTTTCATTGGGGTTGGAGCTAAACTCTGCAGGACAGTGGGACACCCCTCATCTACACCCTCCGTTCGTCAAGACTATTTAAAAATGAGTCAATGTAAAGGTTCCTCTTTTTGAGCTTTAGTTAAGGTGCTGAAATGCTGCACAACTGACCAGCCTGTGTGGAGAGCTTCATGAGACTCCAAAGACTCCAGCAGCTCCAGATACAGGTTTGCTGCTCAACACTGGCTTTTTAAAAGCTGTCCTTTTACAAAACGTAGTTGTTCTCAAAACAATTAACACAGCAAACTAAACTCTCTCTTATGTTGGCAAAAGATTTCAGTATTCATGAAGCACTGCAGTTTATTCTATTAATGCATTTATCAAAAATAAATGCTAACATCAAAACTACAAGTGTGTTCTCTGATGATTTGATAACAAATTCAGTTGTAGATATACAAATACATTAATGAAAATAGGGGAGGGCGGGCGCAATCTAACGCGGGTTAGTTGTAACACACTTTCCACTCACGCCAGGATGACCAAACTTAGTGCATTTTTTACTAGTTGCTATATCAACATTAGAGAAAAAATTGAGCCAAAGTTAAAAAATCTTTGGAAGATATCACTGAACATTTATTTAACCATAGCAAAAGTACATTTCTTACACGAGTTTATTTTTCATCTCTGTTTTTTGTGTTAATTTAAAATGAGATATTGTAATCTTATATCCGTTATTGATCAGTTGAGATGGTCCTTTAATGCTGATCTAACAGCAGAAGACATGAGCCGCGGTTTAAATCCCAGTCGCACAGGTGGGGTGTAACACTGAGTTACAATGAGACCATATTAGAAATATGCTATTCTTGTCACGTTATACAAGGGACAAACAGGTGCGAGGACTCAAGTGCAGTGAAATGGGGATTTATTATAAAACAAAACAAACTCAAAACAAAACCCACGAGGGGGAAAACACATAAGAATACACAAAGAAACTCAAACACATACCAACTGGGAATCACAGGAAACCGGGAGACGTAGACATAACAACGATCCAACCAGGACTGACAAACACAAGGAGTATATAAAGGGGAGAAATCAAGCTGGGAATGAGGGAACACAGGTGGGGCAAATGAAACCAATAACGAGATAACAAGGGGGTGGGATCTAACAATGACAGAGGCACATGGCCACACTAACAAAACCCGCATGTGCACACAAGACAGGACAGGCATGTGACAATTCTATTCTATACTTTTATTAATTATTTTGAGAAACCACGAGAAAAGGGTGAATAATGACTGAGAGTCAATGTTCAGAAATTATTTATTATTATTATTATTATTATAATTATTATGTTTTTAACTATGCTGCATAGCTGTATTTAGCAATGGGTTTGTTGTCAAACTATTTTTATTTGTAATGATTAAAACATGCCATTATTTTATTTTAAAAAGATAATAATTGTATTTTATTGACCAAATATTTTAGTGTATTTTGGATATTTTTTTGATTATATCAGGTAATATATAATCTGTTAATCTGTCATTTGATCATGTTACAATGTTCCCCTCACATGTTACTGTACCCCACCTATGGGGCATGTTGTCACATTTCACTTCCATTCTTTCAGGGTAAATCTTGAAAAAACTATACACTGTATTAATGAAACAAAACCACATAATTGTACTAGACATGTGTGCAATTAATGTGAGAAAAAATAAATACTCTGAACCCCAAGTGGATTTACACAAACTGAGAAAGTCAAAAAGCGTTAGGTTGTGCCCGCTCTCCTCTTCATGTGTTTCATGTTTCGCACCCCAAAAATAAAATAAATAAGTAAATGTACTGCAATCATTGAATCAATGACCTTCATAGATCTTGCCTCTCATTTACATCTGGTCGAAGAATTTCATCAACATCATAGCATATATTTTCATGCATCGAAAAGCTGTGAATGCTGGATCCATCCTTGAGCCTCAACGCACAGGCCTCTTCCATCGCTTGAAAAAGACTTACTTGGGTGTAAGGGTTGTGATCATACACTTCCCGTCTCTAAGAGGAGAATATGCCATCCTGAAATGTGGCTGATGCTCAAACCACTCTTGCACCAGTGCTGAATAGTGAAATTTGACATTGTCCCACACAACTACACAATTTGGCTCAATTTGCTCCTGAACGACCTGCGGAAAGTGGATTTCATTGAGGGAGTTCAAATTCAGGAGCCTTTCTGTGTTTCTGTGGCCCCAAGACAGCGTCGTGTGCCAACATCAGTGGATTGTGGCACAATGTTTATATCGGGATGAACACTGCCAGATTCTCTCCAGGAAAGACCATCATTCGAAACCCATCTGTACTTTATTCTTCTACCTGCCCTCCACTCTACTATCTCTTCTCCCTCTTCTGAAAAATGGAGCGCAGCTGGAAGAAAACAAAACTGGAGGTTTTTCGCAATTTGTGGAAAGAGAGCATGATTGCATACAGAAAGGCCATAAAAACTGCTAGATCTGCTTATTTCTCAACTCTTTTAGAAGAAAACAAACACAACCCTAGGTATTTATTCGATACAGTGGCTAAATTAACAAAGGATAAAGCTTCAACTTCTGACGTTTGTAAACAACACAGCAGTAATGACTTTATGAACTTCTTTACTAGTAAGATTGATAACATTAGGAATAAAATTATAACCATGCAGCCGTCTACTACAGTATCACTTCAGACAGAACATTGTAGTGTCACTGAGGAAAAATTACACTCATTCACTGCTATAGGAGGAGAAGAATTGGCTAAACTTGTTAAATCATCAAAATCAACAACATGTATGCTTGACCCTATACCGACTAGGCTATTAAAAGAGATGCTTCCAGAGGTCATAGATCCTCTGCTTAATATTATTAATTCATCCTTGACATTAGGATATGTACCAAAAACTTTTAAGTTGGCTGTAATTAAACCACTTATTAAAAAACCGCAACTTGATCCTAAAGAATTAGTCAATTACAGACCAATCTCGAATCTACCGTTTCTATCAAAAATATTAGAAAAGGCAGTGTCTTCACAATTATGTTCCTTTTTAGAAAGAAATGGTATATGTGAGGATTTCCAGTCAGGATTTAGACCGTATCATAGTACTGAGACTGCTCTAATTAGAGTTACAAATGATTTACTCTTATCATCTGATCGTGGTTGTATCTCTCTATTAGTGTTACTCGATCTTAGCGCTGCATTCGATACTATCGATCACAATATTCTTTTGAATAGACTCGAAAATTATGTTGGCATTAGTGGAACTGCATTGGCATGGTTTAAATCTTACTTATCTGACCGTTATCAGTTTGTAGCAGTAAATGAAGAGATGTCACACCGATCACAAGTTCAGTATGGAGTACAGGCTCAGTGTTAGGACCGTTGCTTTTCACCCTGTATATGCTACCACTGGGAGATATCATTAGGAAGCATGGCGTTAGTTTTCATTGTTATGCTGATGATACTCAGCTCTATATTTCTTCACACCCTGTGAAACTTACCAATTCACAAGATTAACGGAATGCATAGCTGATATTAAAAATTGGATGAATAGTAATTTCCTGCAACTTAATTCAGATAAAACTGAATTTTTAATTATTGGACAGAAAAGCTCCACAAGTAGTGCCCTAGAATACTGTCTAACCCTCGATGACTGCTCTGTCAAGCCCTCGTCGTCAGTGAGGAACCTGGGTGTGCTCTTTGATACCAATCTTTCGTTTGAAAGCCACGTTTCTAGCATCTGTAAAACTGCATTCTACCATCTTAAAAATATATCTAAATTCGTCACATGCTTTCAATGCAAAATGCTGAACAATTAGTACATGCGTTCATGAGCTCAAGGCTAGATTATTGTAATGCTCTACTGGGTGGTTGCCCTGCTCGCCTAATAAATAAACTCCAGCTGGTCCAAAACGCAGCAGCTCGAGTTCTTACTAGAACCAGGAAATGCGATCATATTAGTCCAGTTCTGTCAACACTGCACTGGCTCCTATTAAACATCGCATACATTTTAAAATCTTGCTTATTACTTATAAAGCAATAAATGGTTTAGCTCCCAGTACTTGAGTGAGCTCTTAACTCATTATACTCCATCACGTCAGTGCGGTCTCTAAACTCTGGCCAGTTGAAAATACCTAGAATATCTAAATCAACTGCAGGCGGTCGATCCTTTTCCTATTTAGCACCTAAACTCTGGAACAGTCTTCCTAGCATTGTTAGGAAGCAGACACACTCTGTCAGTTTAAATCTAGACTAAACACATCTCTTTACTATGGCATACACATAGAACATTTTTAACTTTCTTTATTCAAATCAAATGACTGATTGTTAGGCTGCATTAACTAGGTCAGCGGAACCGGGAACACTTCCCATAACACCTGATGTACTCGTTACATCATAAAAAGTGGCATCCACACTAATGTTAGTCTCTCTGTTTATCCGAGGTTTACTGCAGTCGGCGGATCCAGGCCGTGTCGGATCGGATGGTGGACCTGCATCTGGACATGACCAGCTCATCCTGGAGTGTCTGCTGAGACCGTGTCCATTAGTGTCTCCTCTGAATTTGCCTCACCGGGCGTCATCCTCAATTAACCCGTCTCCGCAATAACTCCGATCTTTCAAGTATTTATATTCTTGTGTAATCGACGCCATCCTAAATGAGCCCGTCTCGTGCGTCATACCCAAAATTTCGAATATTCCTATCTAATATGATTTATGACCTGCAAGGTTGCCAGAGTAATAATTATACACTGTTAATAATAGGCCAGAGGAGAACTGGCACCCCGACTGAGTCTGGTTTCTCCCAAGGTTTATTTTTCTCCATCATGCCCTGATGGAGTTTTGGTTCCTTGCCACTGTCGCCTTTGGCTTGGCTTGCTCAGTTGGGGACACTCAAATTATGATCCAAGTTACTCAACTAAATATACAAATAGAATTTATTAATTTGGTCATATATAATTCTATAAAATATCCAAATTAAACTAGCCAAATCAAATTTTGTTGCAATGTTGTCCTGTTTAACACTGTGAAGCTGCTTTGAAACAATCGTCATTGTAAAAGCGCTATATAAATAAAGTTGATTGATTGATTGATCTTCTCCTCTTCATATACCATCTCTTCCTTTCCCCTCATCTCTTTCTACCTCTTTCACTGTTTCTCTCCCTCTCAATATTACCCTTCCTTTATCCTCTCCAAAACCTCTCCCTCTTACATCTCTTCCTTTTTCCATTCTTCTTTTGTTTATTTTCCCCTTTTATAGTTGTTGTAATTGAGATAGCTCTGTACACAATTGTGCATGTCCTGTGTTATATGTATTGCAGTTCTTGCCCATTGCTTACACACTAAAACCGAATGCTTAGAACGAAGCCTCAATGCCTAAAACTTCTTGTAGCATACCTTTAACACAGTGTAACCATTGCTTAAACACATTGTCAACTTTGCACTTTGTTTGCAATTCTGTAACACACTTTTTGCGAAACACTACACACGTTTCCTTAAATTAGACACTTTGTTCAAAAACGACATCACCTGTTATCATTGGGAAAACACTCTGTTCAAAATACAAAACTCACCTGGCAGTTGGAGGCGCTTACACACACACACATGAACAAACTTGCACTGAAAACAGAACACCAATCCGTCTGAGCCTTTAGCACTACAAATAGGCCTCAGGTAAGACATCTTAAGACCTTTGCAAGATTGGAGGCAATGAGAGTCAGAGGACGAGGACAAAGAGAGTGAGAAGTCGGACGTGGAAGAGGATGAGGA
The DNA here is from genome assembly GCA_023029165.1 of Gobiocypris rarus. Taxonomy (NCBI): domain Eukaryota; kingdom Metazoa; phylum Chordata; class Actinopteri; order Cypriniformes; family Gobionidae; genus Gobiocypris; species Gobiocypris rarus. The sequence goes on from CM040932.1 coordinate 53,634,539, forward strand.
CAAAGACGAGGACCAGTGCGGAGACGTGTATCAGATGCACTCAGTTTGCAATTTTGTAACACACACTTTGCAAAACTGTAGGTACAATCCACTGCACAGGACTCTTTTTGTGGAACTGTAAACACAACTCACTGCTTTACACTCAATTCCCAAATGATCAACACACTCCTAGCAAAACTATACACATGAATGGCTATTATTTACACTATTTTGCCAACTGTCTGGCACACTGTCACATGTGAAAACTGTTCCAGATCATTTGTTCACTTTGCAATCAGCCTAAGCACTATAAATAAGCCACAGGTAAGCTGTCCATGTGGAGTACAAAGGAGGGAGCAGGGTGAGTGAGAAGAGTGACAATTAGAGGAGGCCGAGGAAGAGGACGTGGAGGTGAAGAAGTAGGAGGAAGAGGAGGAAGAAGAGGACGCAGAGGTGAAGAAGCAAGAGGGAGAGGACGACTAGGACAAGGAGTTGAAGTTAGAGGAAGAGGACGAGCAGGAGGAAGGGGAAGAAGAGGAAGAAATATAATTACTGATGACATCAGAGCTACAATTGTGGACCATGTAATCAACCATGGGATGACTCTGAGGGAAGCTGGCCAATGGGTTCAGCCTAACTTGAGCCGCTTCACTGTAGCAAGCATCATAAGGACATTTCGAAATGAGAATCGGTTAGTACAGTCACTTTTCAAGTTTTGTAGCACTGCCATACTCTAATGAGAAACACAACAATATAAAAATACTGAAATTGTTACTTTACAGAATTGCTAGACGTCCAGATGCTGGGGACAGAGGAAGAATGTTCACTGATGTTCATGATCCAACTGAAGAGTTCTCTGCCTGGCGCTCTCTACATCCCCATCAACGCATAGCCCTTTTACAGGCAATGGAGGAGGCATGTGGGGATATTGACCAGTCATCATGTTAGGCCTGGATACGGCATTCCAGAAGATATTTTCCCCGCTGCCTTGGACTGGAGGACATTTCATGTGATGTAGACGAAATTTTGTGTCCGAACCCAGAGAGACGACACGATGAAGACTAATTTTTTTTTCTCAGTGAAATTACTATTTTGTGTTTTGACTTGGAAATAAACACTAGTGTTTGTTTTGATGTGTGTAAATAAACAGCAGTACTTGAAGTTTGGATCCCTGTATGTTTACAGAACTATTACAAAAGTATGACCTCAAACTGACATAGCCTACCTTGTGCACAGAGAAAGCAAAAGTCAGATGTGTTTATTATTCACACCATCTGTGTGTAGTTGGTGCATTGTGTGCTTATTTATGTGATAACTTGTGTTAACTGTTTGATACAAAAAAATACCATTTTTACAAAGGTTTGAAGAGCTAAGCAAGGTGTATTAGCTTTTGCAATAGAACTACAATGTTTTGCAAATTTGGTGAAGGGTTTTCTAATTTGTGTGTAAAGTTTTGCAAAAATAGCCAATAGTTACAAAAAATTTGCTTAAGCCATCAGGAAAAACTGTAAAAACAAGAGCTTGCCATCATTGAAATGCTGCGAGAAAATAATGTTGCAACAACGCATCATTGCAAATAGAAATCTATTTAACAATATCAACAGGGTCAGCATTTCTACACTAAGTCGCATCCAACAGAAACAGCTTTTTTCCCCCAATAGCAATTTATCCAGTAATTGTTAAATTTTTTTACTTTTCTTTTGTTGCTAAATTTTATGATTTGTGATTCCATTTTTTCTTTATTTCTGTATTGCTGTTGATATGAAAGAGCTGGTGCTTGTGTGTATGGTTTGTTGCAAGAATTAAGTTTTAATTAAGAAAGAGTGTTATGTTTTGATTGCAGTTTTATTTTGGCATAGATGCGAGTTGTTAATCTCCGAGTGGTATGTCAAGTCAAGTCAACTTTATTTATATAGCGCTTTTAACAATGCAGATTGTTTCAAAGCAGCTTCACAGTGTTAAACAGAAAAATAATGCAACAGAATATATTTTGATTATCATACAGTAACAATGTGGGCTTTAGATCAGTAATTAGATCAGTAATTTAGTCTATATGGTTAATTTAGTTTAATAATTAGATTTATTTGGAAATTGATTTGAAAAATGTTGTGTCCCCAACTGAGCAAGCCAAGCCAGAGGCGACAGTCTGATTGGCTTCTGTGTGGAGTTTTGACATAAGGAGCCAAATTCTGCAAAAAGTGTGCAAGAATTAGGAAAAAACTGTAATAACTCTGCAGATATTTATTTGGGGCTAATTGAGAACATTCCAAGTGCAACTGAGAATTGAAAAAATAACAACAAGTTTTGTGTGTTGTGTTTGGAAAAATGGTGCACAAATGATTGTGATTTAAACCAATAAAAGCTGCAATATTTTCTTCCTGATATATTAACGTTTTGCTTGGCTGTATGAACTACTGTGAAAACATTTGCACATTTTGCGCACAGCGTTTAGAGAAAATGATGCATGTGATTTGTAATTTGCATGAAATGAAGGAGAAATTATAACCTGTTTAGGACCGGTCTGATCACTGTGTTAACTGTTTTGAGAACAGTGACCTCTGTTTGGAGAAATGTGTCAAATCGATTGAGAAAACCTGTAATCCAATACATTTATTTTGACAGAAACTTTCCTTAATAAGCCTTTATCTGACCAAGTTCTCTTGTGCTGCAAATGACTCACAAATCTAATGATAGTTTGATAACCTCCATTTAGTTTTCACACAATATTGGTTGTTTTCACACCTTTTGCATAACATTGCAGTTATTCATGCTTTTCACCATCAGAAAGATCTTTCTTCCTTCCCATACTGCATGAAAACTGTGACTTGCTTAATAATGTGGAACAGCCTCTTCAAGTAGGGTTTCCATTTACCTCAGTAGACCTGGAAAACTATTGAACAAACCTGTCTGAGATTCATACCAGTTATCTAAACATATATGAGAAATAAAACAAACACTTTCTTTGAAAAACTAAAATCTGAATGTTTATTGTACTGAAATCCTACTGATTTGTCACTTGCATGATAATTTGGAACACTGTGTGTGTGTGTGTGTGTGTGTGTGTGTGTGTGTGTGTGTGTGTGTGTGTGTGTGTGTGTGTGTGTGTGTGTGTGTGTGTGTGTGTGTGTGTGTGTGTGTGTGTGTGTGTGTGTGTGTGTGTGTGTGTGTGTGTGTGTGTGTGTGTGTGTGTGTGTGTGTGTGTGTGGACTGGTAATCCCTACGGTATGGGGACAAAATGTCCCCACAAAGATGGCAATATCCAAATTTTTGTCCTTGTGGGGACATTTTTGGTCCCCATGAGGAAAACATCTTATAAATCACACTAAGTGATGTTTTTGAAAAAGTAAAAACGCAGCATGTCTCCTGTGATGGGTAGGTTTAGGCAGGGGCAGTGTGTGTGTGTGAGGGGCAGTGTGTGTGTGTGTGTGTGTGTGTGTGTGTGTGTGTGTGTGTGTGTGTGTGTGTGTGTGTGTGTGTGTGTGTGTGTGTGTGTGTGTGTGTGTGTGTGTGTGTGTGTGATGGGTAGGTTTAGGGGCAGGGGCAGTGTAGGGGATAGAAAATAGGTTTGTACAGTATAAAATGCATTACGCCTATGGAATGTCCCCACATGTCCACAAAAACTCAAGCTTCACAAAAACAAACATGTGTGTGTGTGTGAAACACAACATGTGTGTGTGTGTGACATGTGTGTGTGTGTGTGTGTGTGTGTGTGTGTGTGTGTGTGTGTGTGTGTGTGTGTGTGTGTGTGTGTGTACACCGATCAGGCATAACATAATGACCACCTTCCTAATATTATGTTTGTCCCGCTTTTACTGCCAAAACACCCTGACCCAGAGGCATGGATTCCACTAGACCCTGAAGGTGTGCTGTGGTATCTGGCACCAAGATGTTAGCAGCAGATCCTTTAAGTCCTGTAAGTTGCGAGGTGGGGCCTCTATGGATTGGACTTGTTTGTTCAGCACATCCCACAGATGCTCGATTGGATTTAAATCTAGGAAATTGGAGGCCAAATCAACACCTCAAACTCGTTGTTGTGCTCCTCAAACCATTCCTGAACCATTTTTGCTTTGTCTCAGGGCATTATCCTGCTGGAAGAGCCACAGCCACCAGGGAATACCATGAAAGGGTGCACATGGTCTGCAACAATGCTTAGGTAGGTGGGACATGTCAAAGTAACATCCACATGGATGGCAGGACCCAAGGTTTCCCAGCAGAACATTGCCCAAAGCATCACACTGCCTCCGCCGGCTCGCCTTCTTCCCATAGTGCATCCTGGGGCCATGTGTTCCCCAGGTAAGCCATGTGTTCCCAGGTTCCCCTTGAGATGCTCTGACCCAGTCATCTAGATTTGTCAAACTCGCTCAAATCCTTACGCTTGCCCATTTTTCCTGCTTCTAACACATCAACTTTGAGGACGAAATGTTCATTTGCTGCCTAATATATCCCACCCACTAACAGGAGCCGTGATAAAGAGATCATCAGTGTTATTCACTTCACTGGTCATAATGTTATGCCTGATCTGTGTGTGTGTGTGTGTGTGTGTGTGTGTGTGTGTGTGTGTGTGTGTGTGTGTGTGTGTGTGTGTGTGTGTGTGTGTAATAAGAATGATTAAAACGGAGTAACAAACTGAAGAATTAAAACAGAGTACAATGAAATATTACCATGGTATAATTTAATAAAATAGAAGTAACATTTAAATAATTATTTTATTATTGTATTGTTGTATAATTAAATATTATTGTATTGTTGTATAATTTACATATTATTGTATAATATTTAACAATTTAGATTCAGAAACAATTAATACATTTACTTTTATTTGTAGATTAAAGTTAATTGGCTGTTAGCTAATGTCTTGTGTCAGTCCAAAGCTTAGGAAACTTTTCCTTAAAAATAAAAATAAAATACGAATAAAATCAGTCAGATTCCAGGTCGGATTCCTTTATTCAGGACATGAATGGTTTCACATAGATAAACATAGTTTAAAGAATCTTAATCTTTCAAGATTTCCAATAGTCAGAAGTGGCTCTGTTTGAGAATCACACCTGTATGAATATGAATGAGACGATTTATGTATCGACTAAACACAGAGAGAGTGAGAGCGCACAAGGACGAGGCTGATTGGAAGTAAGTCTGTTTAAAGGAAGTAAAGGATGGTTTCAGGGAACTGGAGAATTGCTGCAGTGGCAAACAGCCAGAGGCCAGATTAATGACCATTAATGAGAGAGAAATCAATGACATCTGACAACATCCCTCAAGGTCCTGCCCATCTTCTTCAATACATCCGAGTCCTGCTTGTGTTCATTTATATTCCACAGTCCATTAAGAGGCCGAACAACAAACTGCTGTTCCAATAACAGGAAACATCGTCCATCAGTGATAAGAGAAGATTTAGAGATCATAGGCTATTTATGCAGAAGTTTCAAGGCATGTTTAGTGGGCCGAATCCAACACTGTTAACACTTGGATGAAGCGCTCTCTCTAAATCCCTCCTTTCCTTGAGCTACTCTGCTCTGATTGGCCAGATGGCCCAGTCTGTTGTGATTGGTCCACCGCTTACAGCGCACGCCAGAAACAAACACCTATTACCGGCTACCTAAAGGCTTCTTAAAGCTTAGTGATTGCACACACTGTAAAGACAATAATGATGGCATCGATTTTTATCATATTAGTGCGAGCGCAAGTCCGATGATGAAACATTGGAAGAACTAGTTATTCCTGAACCTCCCTCACAAGGACGACTTGAGCAGGACGTTTGTCAGTGAGGCGCTGCTCAGTTTGAGATTCATTATGAGATGTTGCAACTGTAATTCCTCACCGTCAGCATTAACAAGTGTGTGTCAGCAAATGTGTGTATTTCTAATTAATTGCGGTGCACATGTGGGAACTGTATAAATAACAGGATAACCCAGCTCTAGCGTGGATGACTGATACAGGCCCGGTTCCAGAACCAAATCACTGAGGGTGCTAGTAAAGTTCTGATATGCAGTGTACAGTGATAAATGTATGATTATTTATTATTTAGTTATTTTTAAGTCATCACATTACAAAATATTTTGCTACAAATTATCTATTAATCTGTTAGTCTGCCTTTACATTGCTTTCATGCATTATTAGTATTTTAACATGCCATCTTCCTGAGAACCAGAAAATATTTGTTTATTATTATTATTTTATTCCTGTTATATACTATATCCTCTGCTCTGTAGAGGACACCAGAACCCATTTATTGAGAAGACATGAATTGAAAAACAATGGGATTTGTTTTTCATTTACCAATCAATTTTTATGCTCCAAGTTTTTTAGTTTTTTTATATATATATATATAGAAAGATGATTCTCAGTGTTATGAAAGATACAGAATAATTTGATATACCATTTTACTTTATGCAATATGTGTGTAAACATGGACATAAATTCCATTCCCATTCTAGGCAATGCATCTATACACTATCTAATTGGCATATTAATGTGTTTTGGAACAATATGTAATGTAAAAAGACGTGTAATAATATTTTCATAAGAATGTCATATATTTCATAAGAATATCTAGACTTAAAACTGTGTGCCCTCTACAGAGGCAAAACCTCTATTCTGGGTCTCAGGAGGATATTTCTGTCTCGTGCAGAGTGGCATTTATATTTAGATGTTAATTCTGAAACTTTGCAGCATGCAAACAAAAAAAACGATGTATTTTAAACACCTTCTTTTAACCAACTTCTGATTTGAGAAGCCGTCGTCAGTAAAATGCCGTGTTTGAGGGCGGGTCAACGTACAACATTATGCAGATATCATTTCTGTACTCGTAAAGGCGGTTCAGAGTCAATTCTTTCTTTTGGGAGACAATTTTTTATTTTTTTTATTTTTTTTTATTTACATTAATATTAAATATACACAATAAAAAACACAAGAACAATCCATATACTGTGCAGGAGGAGGCAAAAAACCCAAAGGGCTTATTTAAAGCCTCCACCTAAACAACAACAAAAAATCAATTGTAAATATATGAATGTATATAACTGCAACAAGTTAATTACAGCATATAATAATAATAATAATAATAATAATAATAATAATAATAATAATAATAATAATAATAATAATAATAATGATTTACTCAAAAGATAAACCATATGAAGTACATGAGACAAATAAAAACAAAACAAAAAACACTTAATCAATAAAACGCTTCTTTATTCATCTTTTGAAACATTTTAAAGAAAGTTTTCTGCTAGATGAGATTAACCATTCCATAATGTAATACCTCTATATCGAATAAAATATTGACCTCTATACAAGTGAGAATTTTAGGAAAATGAAAATCTGTTAAGTGACTGTGATTTTAAATTGTCACTTAAATGTTTCCTTCACATAAATATATCATAAATAAAGACAAAGATTTGAGAATTGTTAATATCATAAACAGTAAGAATATGACGTTTCTGAAATAGAGAAGCAGATGAAGTATATATATTTGATCGAGTTGCAATCCTAACAAAACGTTTCTGAAGGATAAAGATTTTTTTTTGAAGAGTAATTGGAAAAGTGCTATAACTATATTGCAATATGAAAGATACGGATACATTAAACTGTATTAAAGAGTAAGAAGACACTCTGTAGTAACAAGATGCCAAACCCTCCTTATTATACCAGGAGATTTATGTATTCTTCTGCTTACGTAGTCAGCTTGTTCCCTCCAACTCAGATTCTCATCAACTAAAACTCCAAAAAAAGTTAACAGTTGACACTTGAGGCACCTCAGTAAACTCAAATTAGATTTTTGATAAATCCTTTGGGTATAATTGTTTACCACTAAAAATAATAAAGTTAGAGTTTTTAAAGATAATTTATTTAAATTACACCAGTTAGCATAAGCGATTAGACCATAATTTGCATTCTTAATCAATAAATACAAATTTGACTGAGAGAGAACCATTATTAAACAACTTTTCCAATAAAATATTTGCAATAAAAGCTTTTGACAAGTCTAAAAAAATCAGGTATTCAAGTATCACAATAACTTGATTTCAGACAGGTCCACTTAGGCAAACTTTTAGTCAACTTTTTATTGACATATTTTGCAGAAAATTTACATTTGGTAATATGGCTTTGTTCTAAATTCCCCATCCTTTTCATGAGAGCCAAGACAGGGAACAGCAGCCGATTCTGAGGACAACCTCCCATTTTTAAACTAGGAGGGCAGCGAAATCCCCCATTGAGAACAGAGTATGCATCAATGACAACAGAACAACATTGATTTTGTTAAACACAGTTTAAGGAGGAGCTGGGGTGGAGGTGGGTTGCAAAGCAGCGTGCAGTGGAAGCAGACAAGCAGCCAGACTGAACTGAAGCTGCGCTTAAAGGGTTACTTCAGCGATTTAGCATATGGCTTTGTATCAGTTGAAACCAGGAGAGTGTATTTGAATGATAGTGCGTGAAGTGCATTCTGGGAGTTGTTGTCTTTCATCCCTATGGTACAAAAATACATTTTCTGTCTTTTCTCAGTCTAGAAGGCACCAAATTCAAAAATAATTTCACATTTCTACTACATTAATGACCCAGTTTAAATACAAAGCTTATTGCTAAATCACTGAAGTAACCCTTTAAGTAAGGTGCCCTGTTTGAGAGTTGCCAATTGAGGTCACATCATAGGAGTCGCATCAGCTGATATAGGCGGGGTTGGGTTTTTGCCAGTCAGCTGATGGCGGCGCTTGACTACATGGCCTGCCTGAACTAACACAGAATGCACTTTCGACATTTACAAACAGTGATATTACACATGGCATGAAAGGGAATAGTCGAAGAACCATAATAGGGGCTCTTTAACAAACATAAACTAACAAAGAAAATGATGATGATGATAATAATAATTATAATATTAATAATTATTATTAAAGCTGAATATTTAATAAAAATAATAATAATTATGAAATGGAGTAGTTAATATTATTACTATATATTTCATTTAATTTTTATAATTTAATCAAATAAAATCAACTTTTAAATAATTATTATTCTATTGTATATTGTATTGTTGTATATATTATTGTATAATATTTGAACCTTTTCACAGAAACAATTAATGCATTGTTTTAAGTTTATTAACTTTTTATCAATTAAAGTTTATATGTTTCTACATTGACTAATATTATTAAATAAATAAAACTGTAAAATAAATACTTTAAAAAAAAAAAAATTATGGGATCTTAGTTTTTATTAATTAAATTTGTACAAAAAGGTCCCATTAGATAACATTAGTTAATGTACGCATTTTAAACTCGTTTCCCAGACATTAGACTGTAAACCCAGCCTGATCTGCCGGCGATTTGATTTCATCCTGCAGCTCAGTCTGGAAACTGTACATATTTCTATCCTGCTTCTGTTACAGATTTGCAGGGACCAATCACAAACCGGCTTATGCACCTGGCGCACTAGTGGCGGGTTTATCATGATGAAGGATAGAGAGAAACGACAGATCGTTGGTCTGATTGGTTGAAGGACTATCAGATTGCATTCAGAGTCATTTGAACTATGCCCGTTGATCACATCTCTTGTGGTCTGATTGGTTGAAGGACTATCCAATTGCATACAGAGTCATGTGAACTATGCCCGTTGATCACGTCTCTTGTGGTCTGATTGGTTGAAGGACTATCCAATTGCATTCAGAGTCATGTGAACTATGCCCGTTGATCACGTCTCTTGTGGTCTGATTGGTTGAAGGACTATCCAATTGCATACAGAGTCATGTGAACTATGCCCGTTGATCACGCCTCTTGTGCAGTAGAAAATACAGAGCAGACTCCCCAGACCAATGTTCAATCTTAAAAGACAATTTTTTGGAGAATGTTCAACAACCATGCTTGTCCTACTGCACGCATGAGCATCTTTGTGAAATCCAGATTAAGAAAGTCTGTATCAAGTCAAGTCAAGTCACCTTTATTTATATAGCGCTTTTTGCAAGTCCAGTTGTTTCACAGCAGCTTCACAGGAAAATAATCCAACAGGATTTGTACAGCCGCTCTGGTGAGAACGGTGATGTTATCCAGATCATTTCAATTATCATATAGTGTCAATGCGGGAAGATCGGTAATATAGTGGAAGTTTAGGTGTCCCCAATGAGATATGAGAATCAGCACTCGACAAGCTAACTAAGGCTTTATTTGTCAGAAATGAATGGATGTCTCTATCAGCCATTCTGTTTCTGGGATTCCTGTTGAAAGAGAATGTGGAAGTGTCTTGGACTTCTAACTCGAGCTGACATGATCCCAGCAGAAGCTGAATGGACGAGCTCCTTTTCCTTCACAGCGTCTCTCTCTTTTGCTTTGTTGAATAATTCCTGCAGACTGAATGTTGTCTGCGGTCACAGATGGAGAGATGCTGCTTCATGACCAGATGGAAACCATGAGGTGGCTTATTTGAAGAGTGTTAGATTTATTTTTGCGTGAGAAAGAGATTTATTTAACATACTCGTGTGTTCTGATGATTTCTCAGTATTCCAAAGAAAATATAGTTTAATTCTAAAAGGAATGTTTTAGATTTTCAATCACCAACAGTCCAAACAGTTGTGCTGCTTCATATTATTGTGGAAATTTTTATATATTTAATTTTTCAGGATTATTTGATGAATAGAAAGTTCAAAAGAACAGCATTTATTTGAAATTAAAAAAATGTTTTGTTAAATGTTTTTACTGTCAATTTTTTTCATTTTAATGTGCACTTGCATATAAAAGTTTTTATTTTATACATTTTTTAATTAGACACCACATTTTTTTAATGGTTGCATATCTTAAATAACCAAATGCCAATAACCTGCCTAAATGTTCAGTGAAGAATTGATACCACAAGGTTTGTAGTCAATTATGTAAATTATTCCTTAAGAATAATCAGTTGAATTAAATTATAGTAAATTGTGTGACAATATAACAAATGCAAATTCAAATTTCAGTGTTGTTGTCCGGTTCTGTCACTTCTGTTCAGTATATTTGTGGTTTTGTGACAGAGTTGTGTTGTGTAAGCACATGGCTGGTATTTGTCTTTGCTGGCCGGGTGCTTGTGTTTGTCACGTGTTCCTTGTGCCATGTGCTCTCTTGTCTATTGTCTTGACCCCGCCCCTCTTGTTACCTGATTATTGATTGATTTTCCCAAGCTGTTCTCCTCATCACCTGCCTTGTTTGTTCCTTTATAGGCCCTGTCCCAAATGACACCCTAAATGGCTGTTTTACTAAACAAGGTTCGGGAGGAACATGTTGACACAGGTGGACACAGGAACATAATTGACACAGGTGGAGAGTACTCAGCTAATCAACAAAGAGGTATATATACGCAGCCGTCCTACCTTCATTTTCTTGACAGTTTTTCAGCACGGACGGCCTTTCTGGGAGTTTGCCTCGCCCACCCACCAACACTGTCCACACGTCTCCTCGACTCCACGCTGCTCAAAGCAATGCTACAATGCTAAAATCTTTCCTTTCAAATGTATATACAGCTTCCATCAGTATTCACGGTAAAATAAATTCTGCATTTCCTGAGATGTTGTCGTGCCTTTGCCACGATTCACAATCGCGAGTCTGTCTTCTAACATTTTCGATTCACAAACGTTAATAAGCAATGTGCTGTTAACGTGATGCGCTGAAGCCATGATGACAGACTCAGCTGTGAGAGCAGTGCCGAAGAGTGCACATCGCAATGACTCACACAACAGGAGATCTACAACAGTTCCTGTCTTAAGATAATGTATATGGCACCCATCAAACTTTTCTTGCGATCTTGCAGCCTCCGTGTACTGCAGTACAGACGGATACTTTACAGTTACGAGAAGTGTGTTTATCATGGAGCGCGTGTAGTCGCGTGGTGATGAACAATAAATATGCTTTCTGGTAAAGCGAGTGAACGTATGGCTAAATCACTAAAATGATGCATCAGCTTGCATCACGCCATACAATCAGCCACTAGTTGAATCAGCTGATAATCACTGTCTTTGATTCAATATTTCTCAAACTTGATGAACACATAAGCGCGGTCGTATTTGGGACCAGAGGTGGGTAGAGTAGCCAAAATCTGTACTTAAGTAGAAGTACAAGTACTTACGGAAATAGTTACTCAAGTAAAAGTAAAAGTAAAATTAACAATCATAATAGTTACTTGAGTAAGAGTAAAAAAGTATTGGATGAAGAAAACTACTCAAGTAGTTAATTACTAGTTACTTTCGATCTGATTGATAAGAAGCGACCTCTCCATATAATATATACAGGTCCTTCTCAAAAAAATTAGCATTATGTGATAAAAGTTCATTATTTTCCATAATGTAATGATAAAATTAAAATTTCATATATTTTAGATTCATTGCACACCAACTGAAATATTTCAGGTCTTGTATTGTTTTAATACTGATGATTTTGGCATACAGCTCATGAAAACCCAAAATTATTACCCTCAAAAAATTAGTATATTTCATCCGACCAATAAAAGAAAAGTGTTTTTAATACAAAAAAAAGTCAACCTTCAAATAATTATGTTCAGTTATGCACTCAATACTTGGTGGGGAATCCTTTTGCAGAAATGACTGCTTCAATGCGGCGTGGCATGGAGGCAATCAGCCTGTGGCACTGCTGAGGTGTTATGGAGGCCCAGGATGCTTCGATAGCGGCCTTAAGCTCATCCAGAGTGTTGGGTCTTGCGTCTCTCAACTTTCTCTTCACAATATCCCACAGATTCTCTATGGGCTTCAGGTCAGGAGAGTTGGCAGGCCAATTGAGCACAGTAATACCATGGTCAGTAAACCCTTTACCAGTGGTTTTGGCACTGTGAGCAGGTGCCAGGTCGTGCTGAAAAACGAAATCTTCATCTCCATAAAGCTTTTCAGCAGATGGAAGCATGAAGTGCTCCAAAATCTCCTGATAGCTAGCTGCATTAACCCTGCCCTTGATAAAACACAGTGGACCAACACCAGCAGCTGACATGGCACCCCAGACCATCACTGACTGTGGGTACTTGACACTGGACTTCAGGCATTTTGGCATTTCCTTCTCCCCAGTCTTCCTCCAGACTCTGGCACCTTGATTTCCGATTGACATGCAAAATTTGAGCAACAGTCAGGTGCTTCTGCTGCTGTTTCTGGTTCAAAAGTGGCTTGACCTGGGGAATGCGGCACCTGTAGCCCATTTCCTGCACAAGCCTATGCACGGTGGCTCTGGATGTTTCTACTCCAGACTCAGTCCACTGCTTCCGCAGGTCCCCCAAGGTCTGGAATCGGTCCTTCTCCACAATCTTCCTCAGGGTCCGGTCACCTCTTCTCGTTGTGCAGCGTTTTTTGCCACACTTTTTCCTTCCCACAGACTTCCCACTGAGGTGCCTTGATACAGCACTCTGGGAACAGCCTATTCATTCAGAAATGTCTTTCTGTGTCTTACCCTCTTGAGGGTGTCAATGATGGCCTTCTGGACAGCAGTCAGGTTGGCAGTCTTACCCATGATTGCGGTTTTGAGTAATGAACCAGGCTGGGAGTTTTTAGAGTTAATTAGTTGATTCAGATGATTAGGTTAATAGCTCGTTTAGAGAACCTTTTCATGATATGCTAATTTTTTTAGGGTAAAAATTTTTGGTTTTCATGAGCTGTATGCCAAAATCATCAGTATTAAAACAATAAAAGACCTGAAATATTTCAGTTGGTGTGCAATGAATCTAAAATATATGAAATTTATCATTACATTATGGAAAATAATGAACTTTTATCACAATATGCTAATATTTTGAGAAGGACCTGTAAACACATTTACACACACACTATTTAACCAATAACGTGTGTGTGTGTGTGTGCGCGTGCGTGCGTGCGTGCGTGTGTGTGAGATTAATGGTTAAACAGTGTAAATTAATGGTGTGCTGGGGTAACCAGTGCTCTTTTTAAAATAATACTTTGTTCTCATATCTTTATAAGTATATGCATTCTTTAGGTAGGAATAAATTACAATCCCTTTTATTTGTATGCATTTTTTACACTTCAGACAGGTGTATGTCCGGATTTGTGTATAAATGCAAGACGTCACATTAGGCTATTCAATTTGTTCTTGTTTTGTGAAAAAAAAAAAAAAAAGGATATGTAAATGTGCAGATTTGAACATTTGTTCGTGGATGTGTGTCGTTTGGAGGAAACATTGCTTGCAGCGCATATGAGGAAAACACTCGGACGGTGTGTAATATAGTGATACATTTGGAGAAAAGTTCCCATAGTTACCAAATTACCATTGATAGTGTTCAAATATAGGCATCATTGTGACACTTACCGCTACATGTTTTTTCAGGTTAGAGCTGGCATTCTTTTATGCTGACTTGCTGAGATGTCAGTTTGTGTCGGTGCAAACAGCATGCGTCGTATTATGAAACTATTCTGTGAAGACTGAACTTGAGGCCACGGTTGATCTGCCTCCCATAGCTCACACACATCTTCCCTTTGCTTCGGCCATCATCTTCCGACTAAACGGGCGCTAATTATAAGCGGGTGATGGGTAGCCACCTCTCGAGAAGCAGCCTCTCCAACGTTTTGCGAGACTTACGAACAAGTCATTATTTGACAGTAGCAGAGGAACGCCACCGGATGTAACAAAGTAAAAGAACAGTTTTTACACAAGAAATGTACTTGAGTAAGAGTAAAAGTACCCAACTTTAAATATACTCTAAAAGTACTAGTTACCCAAAAAATTTACTCAAGTAAATGTAACGAAGTAAATGTAATTCGTTACTACCCACCTCTGTTTGGGAGCACTCGTTTTCTTAAATGTTACATAAATACCTTACAGTAGGCTATTGTATAACACAGTGTATATATGTTTATTGTACGGCATCTATATTTGGGGTTTAAAGCTACACTGTGTAACTTTTTTAGTTTATTCTTAGCTAAAAACACTTAGTTCTTTCAAAAATATATGTGCTCATTAATGTGTATTTACTTCTTTCAAGTAATAAAGTATTCTCGTAAGTTTATAATATGCCATTGAAAATACATACGGGTGAGGGGTTCGAATGCTCGTCGCCATGTTGCCCCTCCATCTTGAAAGTACATTAGCCAAAGAGGGACATACCCGTAAATTCAAGCTTTGCCTTTCACGTTTTAAAACTCAGTGATGCACCCACTGAGGATCCTGTTGAAAGTGCCCTAGTTATTGGCGATTCTATTACACAGAACGTGAAAATAGAGACACCAGCCACCATAGTCACATGTTTACCGGGAGCCAGAGCGCCTGACATCAAAGCAAATTTAAAAGTGCTGGCTAAAGCTAATCGTAAATTCTCTAAGATTATTATTCACGTCGGCACTAATGATGTTCGACTTCGACAGTCGGAGATCACCAAAATTAACATTAAAGAGGTGTGTAAACTCGCAAGTACAATGTCACCGCAGTCTGTTTATCTGGCCCTCTCCTGTTAAAAGGAGTGATGAAATAGTTAGCAGATTATCATCACTCAATGGCTGGTTGTCTAAGTGGTGTCCGCAAAATAACATAGGGTTCATAGACAATTGGAAAAGTTTTTGGGGCAGACCCGACCTGTTGAAGATAGACGGTATTCATCCTACCCGGGCTGGTGCTGCTCTTCTCTCTAGTAACTTGGCACATAATCTTAGAGCTAAACCTTGACTCACTGGGGCCCAGGTCAGGAAGCAGACAAACTGGCTAAACTAACCGCCTGCTAGCTGTCTCACGTCACCAGAGTCAGCTAAATCCCAGCACATAGAGACGCTTTCACCTAGATATTATCACATAGAGACTGTGTCTGTTCCCGAATCAGTAAATACAAAAACCATCAAAACCATTCAACAGTAAAAATTTAATTGATGTCCAACAAATAAACAACAGATATAATACGGATGAACAATTGATAAATCTCGGTTGCTGAATATTCGATCCCTTTCGCCAAAAACGCTTATTGTTAATGATATGATTATAGATCATAACCTAGATGTGCTGTGTTTGACAGAAACCTGGCTAAAACCTGACGACTACATTACTTTAAATGAGTCCACTCCCCAAGATTATTGTTATAAACACGAGCCACGCCTGAAAGGAAAAGGAGGTGTTGCTGTAATTTATAATGATAACTTCAGTATTACTCAGAAGTCTAGTTTCAAATATAATTCCTTTGAAGTTTTGGTGCTTTATGTAACATTGTGTAGTGTAAATGATAAATCCTGCTTTGACATTTGTGTTGGCTACTGTATACAGGCCACCAGGGCACAATACAGACTTTATCAAAGAATTTGCTGGTTTTCTATCAGAGTTAGTACTGGCTGCAGATAAAGTACTAATTGTTGGTGATTTTAATATCCATGTTGACAATGAAAAAGACGCATTGGGATTGGCATTTAAAGACATTATAAACTCTATTGGAGTTAGACAACACGATCTGGACCCACTCATCGCCTTAATCATACTTTAGATCTAATACTGTCACATGGACTAAATGTTGATACCATTAAAATTCTGCAGCAGAGCGATGACATCTCAGATCATTACCTAATATCATGTATACTTAATTTAGCTAAAGCTGCAAAGCCATCCTCGCTGCAAATATGGCAGGACTATAACCGCTGCGACTAAAGATTGCTTTATACATAATCTTCCTCATCAGTTCCATCTCCTCAGAATTACAGATAGCCAAGAGGAACTTGATGTTGCAACAGAAACTACTGACTCTCTCTTTACTAGCACTTTAGACATAGTTGCTCCTCGGCGCTAAAGAAGATTAAAGCAAATAATCCAACGCCGTGGTACAACGAGCACACTGGCCCTTAAAACAGCAGCCAGAAAATGGAGCGTAGCTGGAAGAAAACAAAGCTGGAGGTTTTTCGCAATTTGTGGAAAGAGAGCATGATTGCATACAGAAAGGCCATAAAACTGCTAGATCTGCTTATTTCTCAACTCTTTTAGAAGAAAACAAACACAACCCTAGGTATTTATTCGATACAGTGGCTAAATTAACAAAGGATAAAGCTTCAACTTCTGACGTTTGTAAACAACACAGCAGTAATGACTTTATGAACTTCTTTACTAGTAAGATTGATAACATTAGGAATAAAATTATAACCATGCAGCCATCTACTACAGTATCACTTCAGACAGAACATTGTAGTCTCACTGAGGAAAAATTACACTCATTCACTGCTATAGGAGGAGAAGAATTGGCTAAACTTGTTAAATCATCAAAATCAACAACATGTATGCTTGACCCTATACCGACTAGGCTATTAAAAGAGATGCTTCCAGAGGTCATAGATCCTCTGCTTAATATTATTAATTCATCCTTGACATTAGGATATGTACCAAAAACTTTTAAGTTGGCTGTAATTAAACCACTTATTAAAAACCAACTTGATCCTAAAGAATTAGTCAATTACAGACCAATCTCGAATCTACCGTTTCTATCAAAAATATTAGAAAAGGCTGTGTCTTCACAATTATGTTCCTTTTTAGAAAGAAATGGTATATGTGAGGATTTCCAGTGGTTGTATCTCTCTATTAGTGTTACTCGATCTTAGCGCTGCATTCGATACTATCGATCACAATATTCTTTTGAATAGACTCGAAAATTATGTTGGCATTAGTGGAACTGCATTGGCATGGTTTAAATCTTACTTATCTGACCGTTATCAGTTTGTAGCAGTAAATGAAGAGAGATATCTGGGAGATATCATTAGGAAGCATGGCGTTAGTTTTCATTGTTATGCTGATGATACTCAGCTCTATATTTCTTCACACCCTGACGAAACTTACCAATTCACAAGATTAACGGAATGCATAGCTGATATTAAAAATTGGATGAATAGTAATTTCCTGCAACTTAATTCAGATAAAACTGAATTTTTAATTATTGGACAGAAAAGCTCCACAAGTAGTGCCCTAGAATACTGTCTAACCTCGATGGCTGCTCTGTCAAGTCCTCGCACAGTGAGGAACCTGGGTGTGCTCTTTGATACCAATCTTTCGCTTGAAAGCCACGCTTTCTAGCATCTGTAAAACTGCATTCTACCATCTTAAAAATATATCTAAATTACGCTACATGCTTTCAATGCAAAATGCTGAACAATTAGTACATGCTCATGAGCTCAAGGCTAGGTTATTGTAATGCTCTACTGGGTGGTTGCCCTGCTCGCCTAATAAATAAACTCCAGCTGGTCCAAAACGCAGCAGCTCGAGTTCTTACTAGAACCAGGAAGTACGATCATATTAGTCCAGTTCTGTCAACACTGCACTGGCTCCTATTAAACATCGCATACATTTTAAAATCTTGCTTATTACTTATAAAGCAATAAATGGTTTAGCTCCCCAGTACTTGAGTGAGCTCTTAACGCATTATACTCCATCACGTCATTGCGGTCTCTAAACTCTGGCCAGTTGAAAATACCTAGAATATCTAAATCAACTGCAGGCGGTCGATCCTTTTCCTATTTAGCACCTAAACTCTGGAACAGTCTTCCTAGCATTGTTCGGGAAGCAGACACACTCTGTCAGTTTAAATCTAGACTAAAAACACATCTCTTTACTATGGCATACACATAGAACATTTTTAACTTTCTTTATTCAAATCAAATGACTGATTGTTAGGCTGCATTAACTAGGTCAGCGGAACCGAACACTTCCCATAAAACCTGATGTACTCGTTACATCATAAAAAGTGGCATCCACACTAATGTTAGTCTCTCTGTTTATCCGAGGTTTACTGCAGTCGGCCGACTCAGGCCGTGTCGGATCGGATGGTGGACCTGCATCTGGACATGACCAGCTCATCCTGGAGTGTCTGCTGAGACCGTGTCCATTAGTGTCTCCTCTGAATTTGCCTCACCGGGCGTCATCCTCAATTAACCCGTCTCGCGCAATAACTCCGATCTTTCAAGTATTCATATTCTTGTGTAATCGGCCGCGCCATCCTAAATGAGCCCGTCTCGTGCGTCATACCCAAAATTTCGAATATTCCTATCTAATATGATTTATGACCTGCAAGGTTGCCAGAGTAATAATTATACACTGTTAATAATAGGCCAGAGGAGAACTGGCACCCCGACTGAGTCTGGTTTCTCTCAAGGTTTATTTTTCTCCATCATGCCCTGATGGAGTTTTGGTTCCTTGCCACTGTCGCCTTTGGCTTGGCTTGCTCAGTTGGGGACACTCAAATTATGATCCAAGTTACTCAACTAAATATACAAATAGAATTTATTAATTTGGTCATATATAATTCTATAAACTATCCAAATTAAACTAGCCAAATCAAATTTTGTTGCAATGTTGTCCTGTTTAACACTGTGAAGCTGCTTTGAAACAATCGTCATTGTAAAAGCGCTATATAAATAAAGTTGATTGATTGATTGAAAACTCGATGACACTGTGTCGAATGTGAAGAGGGGGATTGCTTGAGACTGATATAGCCTACAATGTAAACTTTGCCTTACGCTAGTGATGTCGTACAATATACAGTATAATGATAGCACCGATAAAAGTTACTTTACTAAGATTAGCTTGCATTCGTCTGGGAACCTGATAGCTGATGTTAGCAATGAAATGGTAAAAAAATAACGAAAAGGTAAAACTATTATTCATTTTACATAGATGTCATAACCTACATGTTAACTGACAAATTAAATAACTGTAAATTATAATAGTTTTCTAAAGTAACCTCATCACTTGATCGAACTGGAAGCCATATTAATCTTGGACTAAATCGGCCACCGTAGGAGTTAAAACGAAATCGGAATTGAGAGGAACAGAAACTAATATTCACTGGATGGTCATATACCTTTTCACCGCTAGATGGGGGAAAATATCACACAGTGTAGCTTTAAAAAACATATCACGATACTACAAAGGTACTGATTTAATTGAATAGCACTCATGTTTCAAATCTGAAAGTGGCGCTGTTGTGCGTTCTACTGGCTTGCAAAACAATTCTTCAGAAGGATTCAGTTTCAGAGCATTTAGCAATCAATGAAAAACACAGTTATGCAAAACAAATTCTTATGAACAATTACAATGTTTTTTTACCATGATTTATATAGTAATATGTTGTATGAATTGAACAAGCATCCCACAATAATAAGGCACGGGCATTTCAAAATAAGAGTCCCATTCGGTTACACAATGTGTCTCGATATTTGTCTGCCTAACTTTTTATCCTTTTTTTTTTCTCCCACAGGAGCTCAGTTTCTCTGGCTTATCTTCTCCTCTGCCAGAGCAAAGCTGTTCCCTCTGCTCCCACAGGAGCTCGGTTTCTCTGAATAATTTTCTCCACTGCCAGAGCAGTGCTGTTCCCTCTGCTCCCACAGGAGCTTGATTTCTCTGGATAATTTTTCTCCACTATTACAGCAGTGCTGTTCCCTCTACTCCCACAGGAGCTTAGTTTCTCTGGCTAATTTCTCCACTATCACAAAAATGCTGTTCCTTCTGCTCCCACAGGAGCTCAGTTTCTATGGATAATTCCTCCACTACCACAGCAGGGCTGTTCCCTCCACTACCGCAGGAGCTCAGTTTCTCTGACTAAATTCTCCACCGCCAAGCACCGATGGGCTGTGCGAGTCACACAATAAAACCAGTGCACAAACTGCAGTTCAGACGCTAGCGTGAGGCACCATCCACTAGCTGCACAGGCCCAATCATTTCAACAGGTTATAACCTCACCCACGTCCAGTGGCCTGCAGCTCCAGTGGCGCAAACAAGCGCGAGCCACGCAGCAAGTCAGTGGAAAGTAAGACTGACCAAACCAAAAAAGGTCATTTTAATTAAATTTTTAACCTTTCATCACCAATCCAACCATACCAGTCCGTTCTGATATACATCCAATGGAGAAATTCTCAGGCCAAATCTCCCATGGAACCCCTGTTCATAGATGATGTCAACCAACCTGTGACACGCTTTTGGTTTCAGAAGCACCTCAAATCCGTTCTCCAACAGGCAGGCATCTCAGCAAAGAACTACTCAAGCCACTCTTTCTGCTTTTGGGCGGCAACATCAGCAGCTCAAAAAGGCCTCTCCCAACAACAGATCCAAGCTCTCGGGAGATGGTCCTCAGATGCCTTTCAAAGCTACATCAGCCCAACCGGTTCCACATCAAAAAAGCTCACCAAACTCTCATTGCTTAAAAATCCTCTGGGGCATTCACTGGGGAATTTCCTCCTGTCCAGCAAACATGGAGTCTTACGTTCTTTCCTGGTTCTTTCCTGAGTCAGTGGAAAGTTTCCACGCAGCGAGAAAGCGGAAAGTCTCACACGCAGCAAGAAGTGGAAATTCTTCCAAGCAGCGAGAGAGCGGAAAGTCTCCCACGCAGCGAGAAAGCGGAAAGTCTCCCACGCAGCGAGAAAGCGGAAAGTCTCCCACGCAGCGAAAGCGGAAAGTCTCCCACGCAGCGAAAAAGCGGAAAGTCTCCCACGCAGCGAGAAAGTGGAAAGTCGCAGTGAGAAAGTCAAGTCAAGTCAAGTCAACTTTATTTATATAGCGCTTTTAACAATGCAGATTGTTTCAAAGCAGCTTCACAGTGTTAAACAGAAAAATAATGCAACAGAATATATTTCTATTATCATACAGTAACAATGTGGGCTTTAGATCAGTAATTAGATAAGTAATTTGGTCTATATGTTTAATTTAGTTTAATAATTAGATTTATTTTGAAATATATTTGACAAATAGTTTTTTCCCCAACTGAGCAAGCCAAGCCAGAGGCGACAAAGTGAAAGTGGAAAGTCTCCCACGCAGTAAATCAGCGGAAAGTTTCCCCACAGTAAGAAACTGACACGTTTCCAGGCAGTAAATCAGCGGAAGTTCCTCGCATCAAGTCAGTGGAAAGTTTCCACACAGTAAGAAACCGCGTTTCCAGGCAATAAATCAGCGCACGGAGGAAATCAGCGAAAGTTTCCACGCAGTAAGAAGTGGCACATTTCCACGCAGTAAACCAGCAGAATGTTTCCACAAAGCAAGAAAGTGGAAAGTTCCACGCAGAAAGTCAGTGGAAGTTTCCACACAGCAAAGCAGCACGTTCCTCGCAGTAAATCTGTGAACGTTCCCACGCAGTAAGGCAGAGGAAATTTCCACACCGTGAGAAGTGGATCGGTTTCAACACAACAAGGAAGGATAAATTTCACAGCGAGAAGTGGGCAGTTTTCACACAGCAAGGAAAGGGCGATCTCCCACGTACAAGACCACACCCTGCTCTCACCAAGAACCGTGTGATTCGAGAACCAACAGGGCTGCCCATCAGTGACACAAGCCGCTCACGGTACTAAACGAGTTTCGGGAGGAACATGTCAGATAATTGACACAGGTGAAGAGTACTCAGCTAATCAACAAAGAGGTATATATACGCAGCCGTCCTACCTTCATTTTCTTGACAGTTTTTCAGCATCCCTCCACCACCCCTTCTCCACATCTTGCTCTATCTTTTAGTTCTAAACCACTTACATACGGGGGGTACTCTGGGTTCGGGCCGAAGTCCGAGGTCGAAGCCCTCCCCCCCGGACAGCACGCCAAATATGCAATTCAATTAACTCTCTACAAATTATATGTAAGTGTGAACTCGTGAAACCCTCACAGTCTTCCTCTGAGTCCGCACTGTCACGACGTAATGCCTCTTTGACTCCCGGGAAGAAGTCCTGCGTAACCAACACCAGTGAGTGCTCGGCAGAAGTGCGCATCGACGACGTATACCGGCTTCAAAGGGGGCACTCGCAAGCACCCTTCTGAGACCTTAAATGATGAATGGGACACCCTGTGGTCTCATGGATTTAACAGACACACGCACGCAGCGGTCATTGTAAGTCCACAAGAGCGAAAGTGCACATGAAGTGTGCCATTTGGGACAGGGCCATTGTCTCCTTGTGTTTGCTGTCCTGTGCTGGATTGTTGTTGGATCATGTCTCCTGTTTCCTGTCTTTGTTTCGTCCATGATTCCTGGTTCCTTATGTGTAGTACGCTTTGTTTCCCATCCCATCCTCTTTGAAAAACCCAACCCAGGCTCAATGGAAATGCGGGACTCTGCCTACATTTTTGCGTGAAACGTCCACTAGATGCGCTAAGTGGTATCAGTTTTTCTCAACCCCTTCCCTAAACCTAACCATTTGCGTATTATAAAAAAAAACAGGATATAAGAGGCAGATACGACTGCAGGCACAATTTATTTAAAAAGTACAACTATTCCAAGTGTTTCGAGGCCAAACGATTGATTTTTGTGAAGAAAATCCTGAGAAGTGATCAGCGTTGAGTCCACCCGCCGAAGATCATATTTGAAAATTGCCGCCTTTACATCAGCTTTGACAGCATTGGCTGTCGTATGTCTCGTGACCAATTGCGTCATTACGTCAGCTTTGATTGTAAAAATCAAAAGCTTTGATTCTGTGTCTCGTGACAGACCACGGCACGCTCAGGTTATGAGTATTATTTGAATGAAATATGAACGAGTGAAAGGTTTTCACACAGAGCGGTGGATTGGATCATCATTTCAGCGATTAACATTAATCAACTCTGTTCTTCATATGAAGATATCGTTTGACTTCAGAAGACTTGGAATGCAACATGAGTTAATACTTTTACACTGTTTTGGTCAGTTTTTGCAATAAATACCTGTGACTGTACTTTTATTTGTCTGTTATGTGTTTTCCCAGCTAGAATTTTAGAACATTACCTACATTGTTCTATAAATGTTTTCAGCGGGTAGTTTTATTTTTGTTCCCAGAATGTTATTTTAAAAGTTAGGATAACATTCTTTAAAAACATTCTAAAAATGTTTAGGGGTAACATTCTAATAACATACCCACTAAGCAAAGTTTCAACGTCTTTGACCCTAGAGGCGAACGTTGAAAAGACGTCCACTGAGGAGCCAGAATAAACGTTTTTATGACGTCTGTTTTGGACGTGATCTGCACGTCTGATATAGACGTTCATGGAACCTCAAGGTTAAACAGTTCAAATGTGCTCATTTTGGACATATATTCCTTTTGTAATTGCAAATCAACTCACAGACAGTGTGTGTTTGTCCAAAATCTGAAAAATAAAAGAAACTTAGCTCACACCTTTAGACACTTTAGGCAACTTAGCATCTGTAATTCACACATCTTTGGATCATGAGAGACACCAGACCTGAAGGAATGACTCTGGCTCAGGACTCAATCCAGGATCTTCTTGCTGTGAGGAGCCAGTGTTTCCCACTCATACACTGGTGCTGCCCTTAATCACAGATATAAGAGACACTTTGACTATTTCTGTCAGACGTCTACAGAAAATTAACAGAGGTTTAGATGTTGATGATTTATGGTTCATTTGAAGTCACCATTGTGGTGGGAAGTGTTTGCTTTAGTTGTGCTCTTCTTTGGCTGCTGTAACTGTGTCTGTGAAACACAATAGTTGTGGCTGAGCAAGCAAAGATAAAGTGACATCAGGTGTTGTCAGCTCCTTGTTGATGATCACTAAATCATCACAAAGTGAGCATTTCATTTTTATTTTTGGCAAGTTGTTTTCAATTGTAATTTGCTTATAGGTACTACACCTTTGTAAAACTGCAGAATTGGCACCAATAGCATTTAATTGATCAATTATCCTGAAGAAAAAAAAGTATGCACACCCAACGTTTTGAGCAAATGTTTCACAAAGTCACACACACACATCAACATTTGGCCAATGATTCACAACAACGGTGACAAGTTTCATGCTGCAATGCATGATGGGTGGCTTCATAGTGCAAAACTCATGCTTGATTCCCAAGCTTTTTGATTTGATTGTCACCGTTGTTGTGAATCATTGGCCAAATCTTGATGTCGTGTGTGACTTTGTGAAATATTTGCTCAAAATATTGGGTGCATATTTTTTTTTTTGGTCATCCTGCCAGATAATTGATCCTTTTAATTTTATTGGCACAAATACCACAGTATCACAAGGTTATTGTGGATATATACAAATTACTTTTGTACCAAACAAGAACACATAACTTAAAACACAACATCAGATGCTCACGCTGTGATGATTTAGTGATCATCAACAAGGAGCTGACAACACCTGATGTCACTTTATCTTTGCTTGCTCAGCCACAACTATTGTGTTTCACAGACACAGTTACAGCAGCCAAAGAAAAGCTAACACAACTACAGGGACCAAGAGCACAACTAAAGCAAACACTTCCCACCACAATGGTGACTTCAAATGAACCATTAATCATCAACATCTAAACCTCTGTTAATTTTCTGTAGACGTCTGACAGAAATAGTCAAAGTGTCTCTTATATCTGTGATTAAGGGCAGCACCAGTGTATGAGTGGGAAACACTGGCTCCTCACAGCAAGAAGATCCTGGATTGAGTTCTGAGCCAGAGAGTCATTCCTTCAGGTCTGGTTTCTCTCATGATCCAAAGATGTGTGAATTACAGATGCTAAGTTGCCTAAAGTGTCTAAAGGTGTGAGCTAAGTTTCTTTTATTTTCAACATTTTGGACAAACACGCACTGTCTGTGAGTTGATTTGCAATTACAAAAGGAATATATGTCCACAATGAGCACATTTGAACTGTTTAACGTTGAGGTTCCATGAACGTCTATATCAGACGTGCAGATCACGTCCAAAACAGACGTCATAAAAACTTTTATTTTGGCTCCTCAGTGGACGTCTTTTCAACGTTCGCCTCTAGGGTCAAAGACATTGAAACTTTGCTTAGTGGGTATGTTATTAGAATGTTACCCCTAAACATTTTTAGAATGTTTTTAAAGAATGTTATCCTAACTTTTAAAAGAACATTCTGGGAACAAAAATAAAACTACCCGCTGAAAACATTTATAGAACAATGTAGGTAATGTTCTCAGAACATTCTTATAAAAAAAAAATTCTAGCTGGGTTATTGTCGAGTGGGTAGGTTTAGGGTAGGAGTGGGGTTAGTTGCTCCAAAATATAAAAGTAGCCTTCAAATATTCATAAAATCATGTCTACTTTTACAAATGCAAAGAATTAAATGTATTTCAATAGGAATTAAAATTCGTGCTTACACCATGTTTTTCTTGAATTGTGCTTCCTATTGAAAAAGTGCAGGGAAACGTACCTGGAGGTACATATTTCAGGGTTTGCAAAAAATGTAAGCAGACTCACGCATTTCCAATGAGCCTGGGTTGGAAAAACCTGTCGTTTGCTGGGCCTGATGAAAGCTTTACTTTCAATAAAAGCTTTTACTGGACAAACAAGGACGTTTTCAGTTCTGAAACTCACAGGATAGTCTTCTAGTATGATGACATCTTATATGTCAAAAGCTCAAAGCTCTCAGTTCATGACCCCTTTAAAGGTTTATGAGTTATTGTTCGTAAGATTATTCGAAAGATTGGAGTTTACTGAGGATGTCGCGTCAATGCAGCATTTACAGGGCAGAGTTTAATTGACATGCTCTCTGAAGACATTTCAGCTCATCTTTATTTATATGGACTTTATAAATAAATAAAGATGATTTATAAATAAATCTATATAAATAAAGATGATTTGATTTTGATTATTGTTCAACATCAGTTTTCCTATATGGAGAAAGTGAATGGAGTTTTTACTTCCAGAGTGTTGCGCTCTTTTACTGCTAAATGAATTCACTATGAATTCACTGTTTACCACAATACAATTAGAAACTGAATTAAAAAAAAGGAGAAATTGATGCAGTTTTCAGTTGGAAGAAACTAAAAACTTTTGGTGGGATTTTTTTAGTGCTTTATCCTGAACAAGGAGAAAAAAAAGTTGATAATAAAAAATCGGCATCGGGAAACAGAACTCTTTGTTTGGTTGAGACCTCGGAGAAAGCAGGCAGCGGGAATGTGATCTGCAGATAACATAAAACAAAACAAGCCATTTCATGGTAGCAGGATTCACAATCACCACAGAGACAATTAGTGATTGTGACAGGTGAGGATCTATTTTTGCCGCCGCCGATGTCACATTTCATTTCACAATGATCCGAGATTTTGATTGAGCAGAAAAGCGAGAAATCGGTATGAATAAAACATGGCGTGACGTTCGATTCGAGCAAAGTCACATAACAGAGATTCTCCACCCTATACAGACAGGGTTAGGCTTTCATAGTCAATGATTATTCACAACAAGGGCTAAACAGCATTCAAAACTAAATAAACATCTGGATTCATGTGTTAAAGTTGTGTTGCCTTTTATTAATTTAGGATGCATTACATTTATCAAAAGTAAAACATTTAGGCTACAGAAAAAAAAAAAATCAAATAAATGCGGAACTTTCTGTTCATCAAAGATCCTGAAATAAAGTTTATACAAAATAGTGATTGTTTTCAGATAATAATCATAACTGTGTCTTGAGCATCAGATCCTCATATGAGAGTGATTAGTGAAGGATCATGTGACACTGAAGACTGGAGTAATGATGATAAATTCAGCTTTGATCACAGGAATAAATCACACTGCACTGTATATTCACACAGAGAACAGCTGATTCACATTATTATAATATTTCACTGTTTTTACTTAATTTTTGATGTTGACCAGAAGAAAGTTTTAAAAAATTTAAAAGAAAATTACTTAAAAAATCTTACTGACTCTCTAACTTTTGTATATTAAATGAAGAATACATTATTCATGATTTGAAGCTTCATCTATTGAATTCTTTTATTGATAAAAAACAAATATTTCTTTTAAAATCTTTACATTTTTCTGGTGTTTCTATGCGGTTGTTAATTGATGGTATTTGCCGTCAGCTCACATAATTTCAACTTTTTTTAAATTTTTTTATAATTGTGTTTAACAGTGAAATTCATGGAGAAAAACTTCATTTCCCATAATGCAGTACAGAAAATTCCACCAATCGAAGTAGAGACAAGAAAAAACGCACCAAGAGCTCTTTAGCTCCGCCCACTACCATGAATCACTGCGGATGACATAATTGATTTTGTATATATGCATATTTTGCAATAAACCTAAAATATATTGTTTTTATTTATAATCAATATTTTGTTCAGAGTAGTTTTGAGCATTTAACAGTGAAATTCATTGTGAAAAACTACATTATCCATGATGCTCTACAGAAAATTACACCAATCATAACTTCAGCTCATGTATGTATCAATGTATGTATATATAGGCTACATGTATGTAATCAATATTTTTAAATAAGCAATTTTATGTTTCTCCATAGTTTTTAATTTGATTATGTCATTCGCAATGCTTCATGGGATTGTAGTTTTTTCCCTCACTATACTCCACCTGAATTCATTAGTCACACGGGATCTTGTTTTATTTTATTTTATTTTGTTGATGTTTTCTGTCGCAATCATGCTCTCCTACATACTATTATTAGCAGTAGAAACACCAGAAAAAATAAATGGCTACTGCATTTAATCCAGTATTTTGTCAATGTATCATATTTTTGAGGGGGACAATTCAACAGATGAAACTGTAAATCATCAATCATGTATTCTTCATTTAATATACAAAAGTAAAAAAGAAGACCTTCAAAATGAAGATGTATAATCTGAGGACAGATTTTTATAGGGATAATGAATAAAGACATGCCTCTGATAAAGAGAAAATGCTTTTGTGTGATGGACATTATAGTGAACTTCAGAGTGCAAATGTGCTTGTTTTCCAGACTAATGGCAGGTACATGCAGAGCAGATCGTCTGTCTCTATCTTTGGCCCTCTCCAGGCTTAAAACGCAACAATAATGGAAGTGGAAAGCAAGAATTGATCTGTGTTAAAAGCCACTCGTGAGGCGAGGCTCCATTTGTCTGTGCAGAAGAGAGCAGCAGGTAAAAATGCTTCTGGAAAAGCTCCAGCGGAGAACAGGACCGACCGTGACAGAAAATACATCATTAGCTCGTAGTGTTCATCTGAGCCATTAGAAACCGTCCGGAAGAGCTCCTGCTGTAGCACTGAGCCAAAGACATTACCACTGATGCTTAGCACGTCACACCAGCACACAACTCTGTGTTTAACGCTGAAAACATGATGCTAACATGCCATCATTACAGGGATAATTCACTCAAAAATAACTTTAAATTTAAATGCTTAGTTTTATGATCAAAGCTATTTTAAAACATACACCAATCAGGCATAACCACCTTCCTAATATTGAGTTGGCCCCCTTTTGCTGCCAAAACAGCCCTGACCCGTCGAGGCATGGACTCCACTAGACCCCTGAAGGTGTGCTGTGGTATCTGGCACCAAGATGTTAGCAGCAGATCCTTTAAGTCCTGTAAGTTGCGAGGTGGGGCCTCCATGGATCGGACTTGTTTGTTCAGCACATCCCACAGATGCTCGATTGGATTGAGATCTGGGGAATTTGGAGGCCAAGTCAACACCTCAAACTCGTTGTTGTGTTCCTCAATCCATTCCTGAAGCATTTTTGCTTTGTGTCAGGGCATTATCCTGCTGAAAGAGCCACAGCCACCAGGGAATACTGTTTGAAGCAATTTCAGCTCCAGTAGCTCGCTCCCACGTGAATCAATGAGCCTGGGCCGCCCATGTGCCTGTGTCCGGTTCTCCACTGTTCCTTCCTTGGAGCACTTTTGATAGATCCTGACCACTGCAGACCGGGAACACTCCCACAAGAGCTGCAGTTTTGCAGCTACTAACTTAATAAAAATCTGACATTTGACAGAAAGACAAGTAAAGCATGAGCTGAAGGAGCATGTTTGTAAAATTATACTAAAAAATCTTAACTATTAACCACACTCTAAAAAATGCTTGGTAAAAAACCCAATGCTGGGTCAAATATGGACTAACCCAGCAGTTGGGTTGTTTTAACCCAGCATTGGGTTCTCTTAAGCAAACATTTAACCCAACTGCAGGGTTAAAACAACCCAACTGCTGGGTTAAAACAACCCAACTGCAGGGTTAGTCCATATTTTACCCAGCATTGGGTTAAAACAACCAGCATTTTATAGAGTGCAGACGACAGAATGATTGTATTGCGATATTTTGCAACATATATTTGATCATGTTAATATTTTAAATAAATTTGCATAGGAAATATGAAACAGTTGGCTTAAGGTTGCCAAGTTTGAGTGGCTATTATATTACCTAATGACTATAATGTGTGTTTATGGCAGAATAATGCTCTGACACACCTGTGAAATGCTGACCTATTATAATGGTCCACTAGAGCAGGTTTCTGGTGGGTCGGATCATCTCAGCAGTGAGCAGTACATACAAGGTCAGCCAAGTGAACGCTGACCTTGTGGTTTTTTTATGGTCTTGTTAGACAAGCCGCAATTTACTCTCCAAAGACTGCAGGAGTCAAAGGGCTGAATCCTGTGAGTCCAGAGACTTCACAAAAACCACAGAGGAAGGATCTCTGCTGACTGCGTCTGTGGCTCTGGGGGAATGAGATGTTAAAGAGCAGCTATTCTGCTTTCCTCCATCTTCATCTCTCTTTAGTGTGTAATGTTGCAGTTTGCTCATGAAAGCGTCCCTCCAGCGGGAGTTCTTCTCTATATCAGTGTCAGTGTTTCTGAACTCCTGAAACGCCTCCATTGTAGTCTTGAGTTTTCTTCCAGGAACAAACACGTCACAATATTCCTCATTATAATAATTCATATGTAGAATAAAGGGGCGGGGCCTGGTTGAAACTAAACAGAGCGTTACTGACAGACTGGGAAGAGACGAGCTGCAAAAATTGAGAATATGAGGAAATAATCAACATTCAAGCAGGAAAACCTGCTCTAGAGCCCAAACACAACATCAAGACTCTGTAAAAGGGCATAACATGGGCTCTTTAAAACTTTCCTCCAGCGTTTCTCAACATTAGTATTAAATTTACTCAGAATATTTAATATTTAAGGTGAATATTTGCACTGCTTATTCATCAGTGCCGTGTTTCATTAAAAAAAGAGAGAGCGAGATGCACATTTTCACAGAGATGCAAAAGAGGGAGAAGAGACGTGAAGTGTCCAAACACAGAAAATATATCCCTCATTTTTCATTTAATTTGAATTCACAACAGCCCTTGTGGCATTTATATTAACTCTAATATTTTATATTAAACATAGGCTAATGAAACTTGCAGTAATTAGCAGCTGCCTTTTCATATGCAATATCTGAACAATTTGCAATAAGTCTCGTGGGATATTTTAATAGTTATTTTTGGGGAGAAGAGCACTTAACATTCCAATATCTGTGTAACACATTCAATTTAAGAAATATTTACAACAGCAATACAAATAATCAAGTGTACCAACAATTACAAAAAGCACCACAATATAATAATAAGTGATTATTCTGAATTACTCTGCTCATGCAATCATGTTAAAGGACTTAATCAATAAAGCAATCAGTGTAAATTGTGCTCTAAAGTAATTACTCTGCATAATGAACGCTGTAATGCAAAGTGGATTGAAGATATATCTAATCACAAGAGAGACATTTAGGAAATAACAACTCAATATCTTATAAATCTCCATCATATTTTTTTGGCACATCTTCTCTTAAGACCTTTTACCTTCATTTTCGTCTCGGGCGGGATGCCCAGAAAACTGTGCTCCGATCAGAGGAGTCAAACTGTTCGACATTAAATCTCTGGTAACTTCACACAGGCTTTAATGATGCCTTTCATTATGTGAGGATAGAGGCTCTTGTTGAGCAAACTAAAAAAAACAGAGTACCCTAGCAATGCATAGCGAAACCCTAGCAACCACTCTGAGTACCCTAACAACCGCATAGGAGCAATCTAGAAACCACCCTGAATATCCTAGCAACCAGAAAGCAACACCTTAGCAACTACCTATAGTACCCTATCAAACGCATAGCAACCACCCTGAGTACCATATCACCAAATGTCTGTCTATCTATCTATCTATCTATCTATCTATCTATCTATCTATCTATCTATCTATCTATCTGCATCAACTGCATAGCTACATTCTAGCAACCACCCAAGTACCCTAGCAGCCGCATAGCAACACCCTAGCAACCACCCTGAGTACCTTAAGAAGACCCTAGCAACCACCCTAAGTACCCTAGAAACCACCCCGGGTAACAAAAAGCAACACCCTAGCAACCACATAGCAAGACCCTAGCAACAACCCCAAGTACCTTAGCAACCACATAACAAAACCATATCAACCACTCAGAGAACCCTAGCAACCACATAGCATAGCATTTATCTATCTATCTAGCTATCTATCTGGCTTTTAAAACTACTGAACTAAAACTAACTATTTCAAACTGAAAATCTTCAAACATAAAGCTTTTAAAACTATTTCAAACTTTCTTGCTAGGCTTTTTCAAGCCAACTTAAAGTTTGTCTACACACTTGTTTATCTAATTAATATTTAGTATGGAAGTTGTTAAGTATTGGGTAGGATTAGGGGGTGTGGAATATGGTCATGCAGAATAAGACATTAATATGTGCTTTATAAGTACTATTAAACAGCCAAGTAATATGCAACTAGCAATAGGCAACTAGTTCATAGTGAGAATTGGACCCTAAAATAAAGTGTTACCAAAAATATGCTTTGCTTCAAACGGTAATTTAATACGTATACTTCTTTTATACTTTTTTTTTTTTTTTATAAATGAAGTGTGTATTTACCAGGAAAAATAATGCAACAGGATATGTACAGCCGCTCTGGTGAGAACGGTCATGTTATCCAGATCATTTCAATTATCATATGGTGTCAGATCGGTAATATAGTTGAAGTTTAGGTGTCCCCAACTGAGCAGGCCAAAAGCCAAAAGCGACAAGGAACCAAAACTCCTTCAGGGTCAGAATGGAGAAAAAACCTTGGGAGAAACCAGGCTCAGTCGGGGTGCCAGTTCTCCTCTGGCCGAACAAACAGTGAATGATTATAATTCTGGCAACATTACAGTTCAGAAGTCATATTAGATAAATAGATATTCGTAAGATTAATCGATAGATTGAGTCACAAATGTATAGGGGAGTTTAAATGACACGGTCTCTGCAGACACTTCAGGGTCATGTGTTGGTCACATCTGGGTGCAGGTCCACCGTCTGATCTGTATACAGCCTCGGGATAAACAGAAAGACTAACATTAGCGTAGATGCCATTCTTCTGATGATGTAACGAGTACATCAGGTGTTATGGGAAGTGTTCCCGGTTCCGGCTGACCTAGATAATGCAGCCTAACAATCATTTAACTGATTAAATGTCAGTCTCTCAGCCATACTAAAACAACACTGATACGAGTAACTACCAATTGATTGTTTATCCAATCAATGCAATATTGGGAAAGTGTTTGGAAAACCTGTTTGGCAGCAATAATTAAGCATCAAAAGTAGCATTTGCTGAGGCAAACATCATCACGGTTTCTTACAGTTAAAAGTTGAAAATCATACGGTATAAGATTAATTTAATAAAAACTATATTTTACTGTAAAACTACATGTAATGAATGTATGTAGTTAGGGAGTTAACCAATTAACAGCTTTTTACAGTAGCATTTTTACAGTCTTCCGCTATTAAAATCATTTTCTTTTTTTTCTTTTTTTTACAGTGTAGGTTAAGGGTTTGCTCAAACCTGTATTACTTTTCTCAGCGATCCGTATGGCTTTTGCCTGGCGGATGATAAAAAAGGAAAATTTCCTACAGACTCTTTTGACTGTGGACAAAATATTCTCCACACCCTGGGCATCTTCTGTTGTGCTTTATTCTTTTAAACCCTGTTTTACAGCATCAAAGCAGAGCGTTATTAAAACATCAACAAGTCGAAGTTCACCTGAAACATTTAAAACCATCCCTAGCAGCAGAAATCTGGTGTGGTCATGTGACCAGGAGGAAACTGATAAGCGGTCTCAGGTATTGATTCACTGTTCTTTTGGCTGTGAAAGTCAATCGATCTGATCTAATAAACAGGCAACTCTGTATAGTTCGGCATTCAGCTCTGGAATCCTTGCCCTCGTCTATTTGGTCTCAGAGCGGCATAAACCTGTCACGGATGATGAAAATGATGTCAAACTGAATTATGAATAAAAAAATTTATTTAACAGACTCCAGGAGGAGAATGCATTCAATATTTAGAGATAAAAACTCTTATGTGGCACAGAATAAACGTCACTATGTTTCTTTATAAGAGTAATATTAAAGTCAACACTGCTTTAAATCAATCTGTATTGTATTAAGCACTATATAAATATTAATATACACTTTAGTAAAGTCACATGTTTTAATGCATTCATTTTAACTAACATTAAGCAATTCAATGGTTGCGGTATTCATTTTTGTTAACGTTAGTCAATAAAAATTAAACTGTTAATTGTTATTTCATCATACTAAGGATATCCTGTAAGTTTCAGAACTGAAAACTTGTTAGTCCAAATCAGCTTTTATTGTAACCAAGCCTAGAAAACGACTCGTTGAGCAATGTGCCTGTAATAGATCGATGAAAGACCGCCTCTGCAGAAGAAGATCAATGCCTACTTCATCATCACAACTTTGGCCCCGCCCACTGGAGTGTTAGTGAGATGACGAGGAGAGGATAACATTAAAATAGCGTTACCTTCCCAAGGTTTCTAATGCTAGGAATGTGCTTATTTATTTTCATCAATGTGAATGTCTCAGTTGAGCATTATTTATTTGTATTTGGTAGATTTCACTGTGGATTCTTTGATAAACCAGTCTCAATTTTGACGCAGGTTTTGCAAACAGACTTTTCGATATGGATTGGACAGTAACATGTCAGTAACCGTGTTAATTCTAATGCCTGATCTGAGACCAGTGATTTCTGATATGTAATGATTTATGCACAGTCAGTTTTTTTTTTTTGTCTATGTGTCAGTAAATCAAAACTGTGCCTAACTTCACATTGTTTCACTTAGTAGGATGAAAATAATCTGTTAATAAACTGTGATTTAATTATATATAGAACGCAATCAAAGAACACTCCCTTTACAATCGCTGGAGCTGTCAATCAACAAATATCTTATTTACATTGTGTTTGCACTGTTAGTTATGATGAACGTGTTCATGAAATGATGAGATGAAAGTGAAGTGAAGTATGGTGTCCGCTCAAGTGCGCACACACACAGCTGTGAATTTTGACCACACACACAATGTGAACCCACACCCGGAGCAGTGGGCAGCTGTTTTTAATTATAAAAACGTGCTAAAAGTTTTCGAGAGAGTTCCACATGTAATACTTAGCTATTTCATATGCAAAGGTGTCAGCCAATCACAGCAGTGGGCGTTTACACTGAAGTCTCACAGCAGCCAATCACAGCAGTGGGCGTTTACACTGACGTCTCACAGCAGCCAATCACAGCAGTGGCCGTTTACGCTGAAGTCTCACAGCAGCCAATCACAGCAGTGGCCGTTACGCTGAAGTCTCACAGCAGCCAATCACAGCAGTGGCCGTTTACACTAAAGTCTCACAGCAGCCAATCACAGCAGTGGGCGTTTACACTGAAGTCTCACAGCAGCCAATCACAGCAGTGGGCGTTTACACTGAAGTCTCACAGCAGCCAATCACAGCAGTGGGCGTTTAAACTGAAGTCTCACAGCAGCCAATCACATGAGTGGGCGTTTACGCTGAAGTCTCACAGCAGCCAATCACAGCAGTGGCCGTTTAAACTGAAGTCTCACAGCAGCCAATCACAGCAGTGGCCGTTTAAACTGAAGTCTCACAGCAGCCAATCACAGCAGTGGGCGTTTACACTGAAGTCTCACAGCAGCCAATCACATGAGTGGGCGTTTACGCTGAAGTCTCACAGCAGCCAATCACAGCAGTGGCCGTTTAAACTGAAGTCTCACAGCAGCCAATCACAGCAGTGGCCGTTTACGCTGAAGTCTCACAGCAGCCAATCACAGCAGTGGCCGTTTACACTTAAGTCACACAGTAGCCAATCACAGCAGTGGGCGTTTACACTGAAGTCTCACAGCAGCCAATCACAGCAGTGGCTGTTTACGCTAAAGTCTCACAGCAGCCAATCACAGCAGTGGCCGTTTAAACTGAAGTCTCACAGTAGCCAATCACAGCAGTGGGCGTTTACACTGAAGTCTCACAGCAGCCAATCACAGCAGTGGGCGTTTACACTGAAGTCTCAGCAGCCAATCACAGCAGTGGGCGTTTACACTGAAGTCTCACAGCAGCCAATCACAGCAGTGGCCGTTTAAACTGAAGTCTCACAGTAGCCAATCACAGCAGTGGCCGTTTACACTGAAGTCTCACAGCAGCCAATCACAGCAGTGGGCGTTTACACTGAAGTCTCACAGCAGCCAATCACAGCAGTGGGCGTTTACACTGAAGTCTCACAGTAGCCAATCACAGCAGTGGCCGTTTACACTGAAGTCTCACAGCAGCCAATCACAGCAGTGGGCGTTTACACTGAAGTCTCACAGCGTAACAAACAGAGTGTTCAAATCAGAGGCTAAAATCAGGGTGGGGAAAATGCCTTTTATTTCTAAATTATGAAAATTATTGGAGTAGAAATTATAGTGCACCCTAGGAAACATTATAAAACAATAAAACAATGCAGTTCATGACCCCTTTAAGTTGATTATTTTTTTATTAAAAATTGTAAATTATAATTAGTAGTATTTAAATTCATTTAATAATTTATTTTGCATCAGTGAAATGTAATGCTGTCACAGCTGATTTCTAAAAGCCAAGAATGACAGTAACAACATAATATGTGCAGTCTTTTTACCATGACATTATGGTATTTTAAGATTAGGTTAATACTGATGCTGATGCATGATGTCTATGGACAGATCTTCTATAGGCATGTTTAACTATTCAGAGTGTGATGTTACATCCAAACCATCATAGATGATAATAACCTTTGACCCTTAATCCTAGTTATAGATCATTTAGTATGTCAGATACATCAAAACAAAAATAGATGTATTTAGTTATTTGGAGTCAAAATAAACCTGAAGATTTAAATGAAATGCATTTCAGTCTTTGTGTTGATCATGTGTGACGTGTTTGTGTCATTTTTAGCAAATGTTTATCGAGGATGAGGGTGAGCTAACGGAGTCAGACAGCCGTCTGTGATTCTGCCGAAACCATGCGACACGGCCACGCTGTGCTCAACTTTCCGGGAAATTGTTTGGTAACAGTGTTTGATGGAGCCGTGTCAAATGTGAACCTGGCAGCTCCAGCGACATATGTGCACGAATTAACACAAACACACACAGCCAGAACTCAAACTGGTGTCAGAGATTACAAACAATACCTCTGTGTAATGCTGACAAACGATTGCTAACATTTAGGTTCTAATGGAATCCTGCACAAAAAAAAGAAGAATCTTCGGTCATCATTTAATCACCCTCATGTTGTTCCAAAACCATGTGACATTCTTTTTTTTTTCTGCAGGAATACATTTTAATAAGCGGTGTTGGTGTTTTTCATGCAGAAAGACCAAGCTGAGACTTTCTCGCTTTAAAAAGGACATCAAAGTAGTCCATATGATTTCTATGATTCATAAACAAATCAAACTGTTTTCAGTGAAAAGATTTAACAAAAAAAAAAATTCTATAAATAACAGCCTATTGTTTTGCAAATAACAGCTTACACCCTCTTTTGGTGTTAAATAAATACTGTCAGGATTTACTAAAGACTAAAGGTTTTCACACCCTGATTGTTTGTTTTGTTCTGTAACAGGGACTTCATTTGTTGCAATGTTTGCTTTTACAAGGCAACATTTCAAAGTGTACCAAAAGTGTTCAAACAACTCACATGCGAGTACAACTGTCCTCTATTTGGTCAGTTTCCTCTGTGTCATCCATCAAGATGACTGACAAGGTCGCTCAATGAGCTTATTGTGGCCTTATTTGTAACTGCCGAGACACATGCAAACACAATACGAATGTAACCGTCATTCCCACTGTTAAATTATACTACATTCGTAATACATGCAGCAAATTCAAACACACTCTCTCTGGATCTCCCATTGCTTTCTAGAGGTTAACTGTTTCAAGACACACGTAAACACTGTCAAGGCTTCATCGGGACAGCATTTTCGCAAAGAGAAGAGCAATTACACAGCATTTTAAGATAAAGAGAGACTACTATTTTTTTTATCTGTGATGATAACTAATGTGCTCACAGAATCAGACACTTTTGTTTATTACAGCATAACCGTTAGGTTGGATTGCTTTCACACTTCGTTCAATTGGTCTCAGATCGATTGTTTTGGTGGGGATATGAGCGCGAATGTCGTGTTCCCATATGCCAAAACTTACAGAACCAATGGAGAAAACGCACCAGGTTCCGAAACAAATGCTCAGGTTAGAAAGCACCCTAAAGCAAACTTAGCTGACTTTTATGAGTTTGTAGCAGTAAATGAAGAGATGTCACACCGATCACAAGTTCAGTATGGAGTACCGCAAGGCTCCGCTCTAGGACTATTGCTTTTCACCCTGTACATGCTACCACTGGGAGATATCATTAGGAAAGATGGCGTTAGTTTTCATTGTTATGCTTACAATCCTCAGCTCTATATTTCTTCACACCCTCATGAAACTTACCAATTCACAAAAATTTAAGGAACGCATATTTTGACATAAAAAAATTGGATGACTAGTAATTTCCTACTACTTCATTCTGAAAAAAACGGAGTTTCTAATTATTGGACTAAAAACCTCCGCACGTAGAATACTGACTTACACTTGATGGCTGCTCTGTCAATTCATCAGTTAGGAACCTGGGTGTGCTCTTTGATACTAATCTTTCATTTGAAAGCCACGTAACAACTGTAAAACTGCATTCTTCTATCTTAATAATAATCTAAATGATGACATATGCTCTCAATGCAAAATGCTGAACAGTTAGTACATGCGTTCATGATCTCAAGGCTAGATTATTGTAATGCTCTACTGGGTGGTTGCCCTGATCGCTTAATAAACAAACTCCACAAAATGCAGAATCAGGAAGTATGACCATATTAGCCCGGTTCTGTCAACACTGCATTGGTTTCCAGATCAGGTGGTGGACCTGCTCCTAGACATGACCACAACGCATCCCTAAAGTGTCAGCAGAGATTGTGTCAACTAGACTCTCCCTCTCCTCATCGACATGACAGCCAGTGGCACTGATCCTCAACAAACCTGTCTCCTGCGTGATGACTCCGATCTTCAACCAGATGGAACTCATAATCATACACTGTTTGTTCATCGGCCAGAAGAGAACTGGAACCCCGAATGAGCCAGGTTTCTCCCAAGGTTTTTTTCTCCATTCTGTCAGCTGATGGAGTTTTGGTTCCTTGCCACTGTCACCTTGGGCTTTTGGCTTGCTTAGTTTCAGACACTAATTATTCAACAATATTACTTATCTGTGGGCACAGTTATTTTTGCAGCTGACCTTATTGCATATCCATTTGTAAGAGTTTCCCTTTCAGACGCAAAATTTATGGGAGGAGAGTGTTTAAATGAAGGTAGCGGCTATTTGAACTAAGCGCAAATAGCAATAGATGCTATTTACACCAAGTGTTAATAGCAAATAGATTCTATTTACACTCAATAAAAATAACATATTTTCTTAGCGATAGATGATATTTACACTAAGCGCAAATAGCTGTAGATGCTATTTACTAAGTTAAATAGCATACTAAGTTGATATATTCGATATAAGTTGTAATATTCAACACCATATTAAAGTAGCAGTTCTTTGAGTCAGCTTACTCTTGAAAACCGAGTCTATCGCGCCAAAAATCAAGATGCTTAAGCCATTCACTTTACTGAGTGCACCACTGAAGATGTTGAAATCTGAGCACTCTTTTAAATCTTGTTTGGCCCAACCAGGCATTGGTAGGCGGAGCTAGTGCGAATAGCACTTGCCAACAAGGCATGCTATCTGCACTTAGTGTGAACAGGCACTCCGTTAAAGGGGCATCATGCAAGGTGATTTACGGAGTTTTGCACTCATCAAGAACTGGTGTTTACGCCATTATTAACCGCCCAATAAAAATAGCGATAGATTCTATTTACACTCAATCAATCAATCAATCAATCAATCAACTTTATTTATATAGCGCTTTTACAATGACGATTGTTTCAAAGCAGCTTCACAGTGTTAAACAGGACAACATTGCAACAAAATTTGATTTGGCTAGTTTAATTTGGATAGTTTATAGAATTATATATGACCAAATTAATAAATTCTATTTGTATATTTAGTTGAGTAACTTGGATCATAATTTGAGTGTCCCCAACTGAGCAAGCCAAGCCAAAGCGCGACAGTGGCAAGGAACCAAAACTCCATCAGGGCATGATGGAGAAAAATAAACCTTGGGAGAAACCAGGCTCAGTCGGGGTGCCAGTTCTCCTCTGGCCTATTATTAACAGTGTATAATTATTACTCTGGCAACCTTGCAGGTCATAAATCATATTAGATAGGAATATTCGAAATTGTGGGTATGACGACGAGGACGGGTTCATTTAGGATGGCGTCGATTACACAGAATATGAATACTTGAAAGATCGGAGTTATTGCGACGGAGACGGGTTAATTGAGGATGACGTTCGGTGAGGCAAATTCAGAGGAGACACTAATGGACACGGTCTCAGC
The DNA here is from genome assembly GCA_023029165.1 of Gobiocypris rarus. Taxonomy (NCBI): domain Eukaryota; kingdom Metazoa; phylum Chordata; class Actinopteri; order Cypriniformes; family Gobionidae; genus Gobiocypris; species Gobiocypris rarus. The sequence continues at coordinate 53,674,980 of CM040932.1, forward strand.
AGACACTCCAGGATGAGCTGGTCATGTCCAGATGCAGGTCCACCATCCGATCCGGACACGGCCTGGAGTCGGCCGACTGCAGTAAACCTCGGGATAAACAGAGAGACTAACATTAGTGTGGATGCCACTCTTTTTATGATGTAACGAGTACATCAGGTGTTATGGGAAGTGTTCCCGGTTCCGGCTGACCTAGTTAATGCAGCCTAACAATCAGTCATTTGATTTGAATAAAGAAAGTTAAAAATGTTCTATGTATGCCATAGTAAAGAGATGTGTACTCAGTGAAAATAACATATTTTCTTAGCGATAAATGATATTTACACTAAGTGCAATATTGCAGATGCTATTTACTAAGTTAAATAGCATACTAAGTTGATGTATTCGATAAAAGTTGTTATATTCAACACCATATAAAAGTAGCAGTTCTTTGCAATATGTGTAAATAGTAATATACTTATACTTTTGACAGATACATACTATTTACACCTCAGTGTTGTTGTACATTAAAAGGGCCAGCGATAATAACATTGAGTGTAAATTATTATATTCATTAAAATTATTAAATGGATTCTGCCGAATAGGACAATAAAGCCCTCCCTACACCTACTGCTAACCCTACCCAATAAAGGCATTTATTATTATTAAACATTTCATTAGGCACTTTATTTCCACATTTAGAAGATTTTCTTCATTTTAATTGAAAGTAAATGCATTTCTGGTGTGATTTGTGATGAAAAAAGAGGTAAGAACAAACTCTGCCCATGGCATATTCAAACCCAGTCAGGGTTTGAATGGGATATTTTTTAATCCCATTTGGGGCCATTCACATGTCTTTTAAAAGCTTAACTTCCTTTAACTTTACACATGGCGGACTGTGTCACTCGGGAGAGGAGCTATGCTAATTGGGCAGATTCCGTCACCTGTTGTGTGTGGGGCCTCATTGTGACATCACAATGTATAGGAAACACCAACGTCTATTGTGAGACACTGTTTATGATTTATAGGGAATATAAAAAAGGACTGAGTGATTTTTACCGTTATGGGTGGTTGTTTGTAGGCACTGCCAAGACACGTTTGTTTAATCACTGTGTAAAAGTAAATTTTGCATGATAGGTCCCCTATTAAAATATATTATTTCTGTAAATAGTACACTTTTTTAAAGTATGCTGAAGTGTGCTTCTTTTTCACAAGGGTTTATAGTGCTTCTCTATCTATTTTGATTTTGAAAATCTCTCTTTAACATCATTTGGCCATCAAAACAATATTAGGCCTACTGTATGTTTAGCCAAAGATCTGCCACTCCAACAAAAATGTTCAGCTAAGGAAAAATGTTGCAGCATTTAGCAGAGAAGCGTCTGCAGTTACAGGGGATTTGCTCATGATTGATTCTGTGAGATGAATACAAGCTGTATGGCGGCGTGGACGGCAATTTCACCTGTGCTGTGGCACCTGCCCCGGGGATTACCATCATCCAGAGCTGTCGAAGACGCCTTAAAACAAGAGTTACAGAACACCACCTAAACCAGAGACTAAAGTGTGTGAAAGGCAAGAGCTGTACGAATGTGTGTGCTTATGGCAGTCGGCATCAGTTTACTCTCTATGACTTTTAGGCCACGTCTGTTAGGCCATCTATATGTTAATGTTCTCCTAAAAGTTGATTAAATTAACTTTCAGTAGCCAACAAACTGATTTTAAGGTGTCTTTTGAACCAGGCCGTGGAGGCTGAGGGTTCGTTTGCTGGCATGTGTGTGTGTGTGTGTGTGTGCCCTTGAAAAGATGCATTGGCAGGCTAAGATTGGTGTATATCTCGGCACTGGATAAATTGGAAATGATCCAAGGGAAATTGAATTTGCAGGCAGAATGAGGGGGCAGGTGAGGGGAATGGACGAGTATATCCCATAATGCATCACTTCTGCTGCAGTAGGGAGCTATGCCATCGCTAATGCAAAACATTTGCTTCAAGGGACTATAGGAGCGAGTCCAGATGATATACGTCGACTCAAACTGATATTACCGCGACATTAAAGTATGACGGTGTACTTCAGTGGGCCATTAGACTCATTTGATCATTTCATCCACGTGATTTGTCGGAGAGGATGGTATTTTATATAGTCACTTATGGATTTGTTCTTCTTTGAAAGATACACATCAAGGTCAAGAGTCTGATTTTGTCACAGCGCTCAAAGCATTTCATTAACATGGTAACTAAGTCAGGGACCGATATGATCTGTCTTCTCACTGTCAGCTTTGCCTTCTTGTTATTGATGGACATCAGACTTCTGACATAATCATCACTCAGAGCCGGACGTATCGCTGGCGGCCATTCATCACCGCAACAAACTCAGGGGTTTTTCCTCAGCTACAGCAGCCGCTGATGTTTAGTAATGCTTCTCTTTTTACTATAGTATAATACAAAAGGCTTCATCAGCTTACTCTTGAAACTTTAGTGATACATTTTAAGTTTTGCAACTTTTCAAATGCCCTTTTAGCATATATATGTGTGTGTGTGTGTGTGTGTGTGTGTGTGTGTGTGTGTGTGTGTGTGTGTGTGTGTGTGTGTGTGTGTTGTGTGTGTGTGTGTGTGTGTGTGTGTGTGTGTGTGTTTGTGTGTGTGTGTGTGTGTGTGTGTGTGTGTGTGTGTGTGTGTGTTTGTGTGTGTGTGTGTGTTTGTGCGTCTGTGTGTGTTTTGTGTGTGTGTGTTTGTGTGTGTGTGTGTGTGTGTGTGTGTGTGTGTGTGTGTGTGTGTGTGTGTGTGTGTGTGTGTGTGTGTGTGTGTGTGTGTGTGTGTTTGTGTGTGTGTGTGTGTGTGTGTGTGTGTGTGTGTGTGTGTGTGTGTGTGTGTGTGTGTGTTTGTTTTGTGGTTTATGAGGACTTTTGACCTGAATACGCACCAGCATTATGGGGACATTTGGGTTTATGAGGACAGGGACCATGTCCTTGTAATTCCGACAGTGTAGATGTCATCTACTAAGTCCTAGAAGCACTCTCTCCAATTTTGGCGCAATGTCCTAATATACCACAAAAACCTGAAATTATACTATACACAGTGTATTCCTGATTTGAGTGTGCCCCTGGAGCCAGGTCCCGGTATAACACCTGCGTCATAAAATATTTGCATAATACACACAAGTGTAAGTTTCCAGGCTTCTGATTGGACAGATCGCTACCGGTAGGCGGGAGATCGCGAAAACAAGATGGCGCCGGTGGGGAGCTTCATTCAGCCACAGCATGAGCATAAGTCTGTATAATAAGCAACTTAATGCAAAATACTCATTATTTAAGTATTTTTGCAGATAATTTATTATTTGTGAATTAAAAATATGATAAAATCGCATTTATATTATGATAAGTGAGGTGAGGTGTAGTAAGTGAGGTGTAGTCATTTGTCAAGTTATTTCCTGTTTGGACCGGAGAAGACACCTGTGGACCTAATGAAGGCAACTGTTATTTGAAAGGTAAGTTATAATGCTGTTTATTCATGTTATAATGCTTCTCTAATAGCTGGTGGGTCTGTTTGGCTTGTTTGTGCATGTCCTGTAAGCTCATCGCGGCTCGTTTACAGTTAGAAAGCAGCTAGCGATGCTAACGGCGCTAGCTCAGTAGCTCGATCTGTTTACAGAGAATCAGCGAGGCTCGTCATTTAAACTCGTTTAAGATCGCGCTATAGTTGTTACTGCTACCATTTCTGATCAGATACAACAGTCATTATCATAATAATGCGTTATCATGGCTCCATAACGCCAGTACAGTATATCCTGACATGCTACTGGTAAATATTACTACAGTTCTGCTTGCTTTAAAGACATTAAGAAACAAAGATGTGCTCTTATTACTCCTGGCTATAATAAAATACACTCTGAATACCAATACAACTGTCAGCCTTAATCAGCATTTTAATACTGTCACTATTGTCTATAATTCATCAATTGTGAATTAAATGTGTGAATGAATAGTTATCCTTAACATATTCCTAATATCAATAAATCTGTTAATAAAGCTGTGTCTGGTACATTGTTATTTACGTGATGATTTTTTCTTATTGTATTATTATTAAAGGTAATATTAAAGGTTAAATGTTACCCAGATTATTAGAGCTGCACAATAAAACTGATATTGCAATATATATATATATATATATATATATATATATATATATATATATATATATATATATATATATATATATATATATATATATATACATATATATATATATATATATATATATATATATATATATATATATATATATATATATATATTATTGTTTTATCTTCTTTTCTTTTCTCAATATATAATGCACTATGAAAAACAATTTAACCAGATGACTTAAATAGCTATATTTGGAAGAATGAATCATTCTAGAATGATTGCTGTAATTTTGTTTATTAATAATAATAATAATAATAATAATAATAATAATAATACATTGCAAGCATAGATATAAAATTAACAAAAATATTAAATAAACACTGCCTCATGTTTTCCAAGTAAGTTTAACAGCATTTAGGACCAGAAATTGAGTAATCAACTGTAAAATAACACTGCATAGTCTTTACTGTATACATCAAATATAATTAATCCTGTTTAAAGCTACAAAACTTTAATGCTTCACATCACATTGCATGTGTGTTGTATGTCAGCCAGGCTGTGTGTAGCTTTACACCGGCTCTATGAGGACATCATAAGCACATGTTCCTGATGTTGGACTGATGAATCTCAGTGTGTTGTGTTAGTTTGGCAGAAGTCTGGTCTATGAGAACACTGGTTTTACAGAGACACTGTGGTGCTCATATATGGAATATTAGGATCTAAACTGATAACCCATAATTCACAGCTCATTTGCTAATACCAAAGTCTAAAAAAAATTTATGCTTGTTAGTATAAATATAATCATTGAATAAGTTGGTCAAAAAAATGTCAGTCTTGGTTGAAATTGGCTTTTAATAAGTAATACTAAAATGAGTATTTATTTGTCTTTATTTTGTTTTGATTTTTATTCTCTTCTTTTCAGATTTTAACTGAGAATAATCAGATTAAACCAACAAGAAACAGCAACTCTAAAGGTATCCAAGAAGTTCATGTAATAATTGAGTTCTTCCTTAAAGTATAGATTTAAGTGTTCCTCAGAAACAGATCGCCACAGTTATCAGTAGGGCCGTAACGATACACTCGTGTCACGATTCGATATCTCAATATTTTAAGCCAAAATAAAGTTGTTGTGTTTTTGCTAATATATATATATATATATATATATATATATATATATATATATATATATATATATATATATATATATATATATATATATATATATATATATATATTATTTTGTATTATGATTAAAATAATAATTTTATTATTTGTGCATTATTATCAGATCCAGCAAATATTCTCCTATGCATTTTTATATTATATTCAACATTATGTATAGTCGTTGTATGATTCTATGTAATAAGATTATTAATGTAATAATGTCACTGAAACTCCGTGAACTTAATTTTTTCCCTCACGCATTACTCGCTTTCAATAGAGATCGCTAAGACATGTGACCAACTGGGCGGGAACGTCATCAGAGCGTAAAGAGAAGTCACACTCATACATACAATACTGGAACTCAGGAGCCATCCTAATGGATCTAGTTACCAGTGTCCCGGTAAAACCAGTGTCCTCATAGATCAGACTTCTGTCAAATTAACACAACACACTTAGTCAAAGTCAAACATCAGGAGCATGTGCTTATGATGTCCTTATAAACCGGTGTCCTCATAGACCAGACTTCTGTCAAACTAACACAACACACTGAGATTCTTCAGTCCAGTTAAACATCATGAGCGTGTTCTTATGATGTCCTCATAAACCAGTGTCCTCATAAAACCGATTGTAAAACACACAACATGACATACTATAATGAACACGCATGTAATGTGATGCATAAAATCCATTAACATTACCTTGAAATTATTATGAAACTATTTTGTAATCTTGTATATTATCTCAAATCAATATTTAATGTGCAAATATTTATTGATGGGTAGTTTTGCATGATTATCCTGTCCATGTTTATTCTGTATTACTGGCTGACTGTACACTATCCCTCTTATATATTCCATACATTATGTTTTTAGGTGAAGTGTTTCTGTATGTAATGCTTTATTTTATATGTTCAGAGAAGCCGTCAGACCCAGCTGGCATCAGGCAGGGATGATTGAGCGGCTCTTACTGTAAGTTAGGTAAGTGAGAGTTGTGCTGTAAGAGAAGGAACACACGCAGCAAACACGCGGTGAGACCTAGGCTGTTCACATGTTTAGACCAGTGTTTCATGTCTGATTTGATGTTTTGTAGACTCTCCGTGAGGTCAATCCTTCCACTCGTGAAATGAACACTGTCCCAGTCAGAAGTCAGAGATGGACAGAAGGTATTGTTTTTTTTTTTTCTTTTTGGAAATCAAATTATGGATGCACCAATATGAAAATGTGGGCAGAGTTTGATAACTGATTGTTCTTTATATTTGAAAGACAATAACTGATATACTGGCTGATATATATAAATCCAAATATTGATATACTTTGAGCTTGTTTACAAAAACAAAAGGCTCATCATTAAAAGCCATGACTCAAACACTTGAGCATAAATCAAACATATACTGTACAGTATACATTCATTCCAATGGCTGCCTTATGACTGTGACATTTGAATTAGCTTTCTTTATAATAAATGGCAACACTTTACAATAAGGTTTGATGTTGTTAGTGTTAGTTAACATGATGAACAATACTTCTATAGGAGATATTCATCTTAGTTTAGGTTAATCTCAGCATGTTTAGGATCCAGTGCTGTATCTGTTGATTTAGTGCACTGTGAACGAACATGAACTCATATTTTATTACTCACATTAACACAAGTTTGGCTCTCTGTTAGTTCATGTTAGTTAATGCAATAACAAATGAATTGTAAGGTTTTACCCAAAACATCTACTGCCTTACAAATGTATAATTATAAATCAAATAAAAATGCAAACAAGTCATGGGCAACATTACTGAGGCTACATATAAAGAATCATAATGCATGTAGCATGGGTAAATCAAATGAAATGGACAATAAGAGAATTATATTACTCAAACCATATTGTTGATGAAAATAATACAAGAACAATAAAAGTACTAGTTCTGATAAATAATGCATCAATGTTTTTGAAAACATATCAACATGTTTTATATGATAGTAATATTAAGCATCTTTAATATGAGGGTTTCAGATAACATGGTGTGAGCTGACGCTAAAGAGCTGAATGAACACACATAAACCCAAGCGCTTTGTTAAAGAGCTTTAGCTCAATGGAACTCAACCTATATATGATAAATTACATATTTATAGAAAATAAACACAAAATTTCAACTAATACTTGCACAAAATCATGCATAGATGAACTTGAACTAAGTTCCAAAGAGAAACTGTTGTGGATGCAATGAAGTGCTTTGCTTGAATGTTATTTAACTAAACGAAATGCATCCTATTTGAGAGAAATCTAATGTTTATACTATTTAACTTTACTATCACGTCGTATATCAGCACAAACTGATGCAAATGCACTAGTGAACTTGACTGTGTTTGTCGAAATGTGGAACTCCTGTTGTGCACGTGCTCTTCCCACAACAGCGCTGAAACACGGCAACCAAAGAATTCACAACGCCATATTACAATAGTTTCCTCATTATAATGTTATGTACATTATAGTCATATGAGCTGCAAAGTGGAAGAGATGATCACCGTTGGCCTACAGTGAAGAACTTTACTGCAGCGTTCAGAAACTCATACTATCTCAGATAAATCAGATATACACACGCAATTCAAAAATATTACAACTTACAATTCCACAAAATGCTGCGACTACCCAAGCAAACTCTCCCTGTAACACCGCACTGATTTCACAGATGAACATCGCACATCTGAAGCTGAAGGAAATAATCCATTATTATTATACCGGTCTCATGTTCATTATCAGATGGGCAACGGTAAAATTAAAAATGAGCTTTTATTTTTCAATTCGATATGGTGTCCGATATTATGCATACCTGATTGGTTATGACCATACATTTATTACTATATACGGGACTTATGTCACCCTGTTTTAAATCTTAAATCACTATTAATCTCATTAATTTGATCAAAATGAATACTGAGTGGTTTGAAATGTACCACCATACCTGAATGTGTCTTGGCATCATCAGTCTTCTTTGCTCAAGTATTTGATGTTCAGTTGAGAGTTGACAGTGGTTAATCTGTGTTAATGGAGTCTAGTATCTGTGCTGCTTCATTTGGATCATCTCTGAATCCTTTGTCTGTATGTTTATCTCTTCTTTCTTTACCTTTTTCCAGGTGAGCCCTGAGGAGGACCAATCATCATTGGATGATCAAGACTGTGTTGAGATGGTAATACAAAGAGCATTGCATCATTTTAGAAAATGCTAGTCTAGGAAGAACTCATCATCTTTAGGCCTGTTTACACCTGGTCATTGTCTTCTGATTTATCAGAACGATTCCATTTACACTTGGCCACATAAATGAGTCTTTGCAAAATGGATATAAAGCCGATCTTTAATTTGCACGCTATACGCTGATTTAACAGTGTTCACATCATCCAAAGCTACTGCTATGAGCAGCATTTGATTTATCATCAGCTAATTTCAGATCAACAGGAGAGAGTAGCATCAGCACTGGTAAAATCATTTATTTTCACTACATTTAAAGATGACTGTGTTGACCGCTGTCATATCTGACTTTAACATGACATATTAGCCTAAAACACGCTCTCACTTATTTCTTATTTGACATTTTTGTGAGGAATAAAGTTTACATATGTGGTTTCATCAACCGTATGCATTTACACATGTCCAGTTTGATCTGAAGTCCCCTTAGACCACCTCCTGAAGTGGTTTGAGTGACTTGAGTCAAATCCGTCTCCAGCTGCGCTTGTGTAATAACATAAATTGTCTTTGTATTTTGTGCCATACGCTTCTCTGAAACAAACTAAATTCAAAAGCACGATATGGCTTAGTGCCCTTATCAAATCACAAAAGACGATAATGAAGTACTGTAATTCCTCAAATAAAAGCCTGTATTCAATTAAACACGGGCCTCTGATAGTGGCTGGAGGCGTGGTCAGCAACAAATAAAGGCCGGTCTCAAATTGAGGCCAGGGAAAATGTGTGGTGTCATGATCACTTATGGCGCTTTTCCATTACCAGTACCAGTTCGACTCGCTCGGCTCGGCTCGGCTCGGCCTCGGCTCAGCTCGCTCGCATTTCACTCCGCTTTCCATTGCAGATAGTACCTCCACAATAGTACCTGGTCGTCATAGAGACGCCGCAGGAAACTGCCATGACGTAATTTTCTCTCACTGGATCCTCTTCGGCAACCAAACAAAGGAAAGTCTGCACCTCCTCGTTTGACCAAGGCATATTCTTCAGAGTTGCCATAATAGTAAATAATACGCAATCTCTGGACAAACTATTTAAAAATGGCGCGGTTATATGCAATGATGACGCAACGAACAGTGACGATTCTCTCTGACCAATCAGCAGTGTTTTCACCTCACATTTTAGTATCGCCTCAGCTCACCTCAGCTCGCTCAGAACCTCGCCGGAGGTGGTACGTAAAAAAGTACCTGGAAGCAGGTACAGGTACAACTTTTACACAGTGGAAAACCAAACAAAGTCGAGTCGAGTCGAGCCGAGCCGGGCTGGTACTGTGTACTGGAAAAGCGCCATTACTGTACAACTAGCACAGACCTAAGGTCTCGTATCACACTCATACATACAATACTGGAACTCAGGGAGCCATCCTAATGGATCTAGTTACCAGTGTCCCGGTAAAACCAGTGTCCTCATAGATCAGACTTCTGTCAAATTAACACAACACACTTAGTCAAAGTCAAACATCAGGAGCATGTGCTTATGATGTCCTTATAAACCGGTGTCCTCATAGACCAGACTTCTGTCAAACTAACACAACACACTGAGATTCTTCAGTCCAGTTAAACATCATGAACGTGTTCTTATGATGTCCTCATAAACCAGTGTCCTCATAAAACCGGTGTAAAACACACAACATGACATACTATAATGAACACGCATGTAATGTGATGCATAAAAGCCATTAACATTACCTTGAAATTATTATGAAACTATTTTGTAATCTTGTATATTATCTCAAATCAATATTTAATGTGCAAATATTTATTGATGGGTAGTTTTGCATGATTATCCTGTCCATGTTTATTCTGTATTACTGGCTGACTGTACACTATCCCTCTTATATATTCCATACATTATGTTTTTAGGTGAAGTGTTTCTGTATGTAATGCTTTATTTTATATGTTCAGAGAAGCCGTCAGACCCAGCTGGCATCAGGCAGGGATGATTGAGCGCTCTTACTGTAAGTTAGGTAAGTGAGAGTTGTGCTGTAAGAGAAGGAACACACGCAGCAAACACGCGTGTGAGACCTAGGCTGTTCACATGTTTAGACCAGTGTTTCATGTCTGATTTGATGTTTTGTAGACTCTCCGTGAGGTCAATCCTTCCACTCGTGAAATGAACACTGTCCCAGTCAGAAGTCAGAGATGGACAGAAGGTATTGTTTTGTTTTTTCTTTTTGGAAATCAAATTATGGATGCACCAATATGAAAATGTGGGCAGAGTTTGATAACTGATTGTTCTTTATATTTGAAAGACAATAACTGATATACTGGCTGATATATATAAATCCAAATATTGATATACTTTGAGCTTGTTTACAAAAACAAAAGGCTCATCATTAAAAGCCATGATTCAAACACTTGAGCATAAATCAAACATATACTGTACAGTATAAATTCATTCCAATGGCTGCCTTATGACTGTGACATTTGAATTAGCTTTCTTTATAATAAATGGCAACACTTTACAATAAGGTTTGATGTTGTTAGTGTTAGTTAACATGATGAACAATACTTCTATAGGAGATATTCATCTTAGTTTAGGTTAATCTCAGCATGTTTAGGATCCAGTGCTGTATCTGTTGATTTAGTGCACTGTGAACGAACATGAACTCATATTTTATTACTCACATTAACACAAGTTTGGCTCTCTGTTAGTTCATGTTAGTTAATGCAATAACAAATGAATTGTAAGGTTTTACCCAAAACATCTACTGCCTTACAAATGTATAATTATAAATCAAATAAAAATGCAAACAAGTCATGGGCAACATTACTGAGGCTACATATAAAGAATCATAATGCATGTAGCATGGGTAAATCAAATGAAATGGACAATAAGAGAATTATATTACTCAAACCATATTGTTGATGAAAATAATACAAGAACAATAAAAGTACTAGTTCTGATAAATAATGTATCAATGTTTTTGAAAACATATCAACATGTTTTATATGATAGTAATATTAAGCATCTTTAATATGAGGGTTTCAGATAACATGGTGTTTGAGCTGCGCACGCTAAAGAGCTGAATGAACACACATAAACCCAAGCGCTTTGTTAAAGAGCTTTAGCTCAATGGAACTCAACCTATATATGATAAATTACATATTTATAGAAAATAAACACAAAATTTCAACTAATACTTGCACAAAATCATGCATAGATGAACTTGAACTAAGTTCCAAAGAGAAACTGTTGTGGATGCAATGAAGTGCTTTGCTTGAATGTTATTTAACGTAAACGAAATGCATCCTATTTGAGAGAAATCGCCTCGGTTACGGATGTAACCCTCGCTCCCTGAGGAGGAACGGAGACGTAACGCTAGTGACTAACGAATGGGGGTTTCGCCAGAAGCCTATCATCTTCGAGCTTAGAGAAACGCCCAATGGCGTGCCAATGCCATGGGCTTATGCGGAATTTGCATACGTAACTCCGCTCACCGTGTGAGTATATAAGGAGTGCGTAGCAACATCGCATTATGTTACCTGCTTGAGGAGCCAAGACTGAACTCCTGCGTTCCAGGTAGCACAGCTGATGTGGTAGCGGGCGTTACGCCTCCGTTCCCTCCTCAGGGAACGAGGGTTACATCCGTAATCGAGGCGTTCCTTCGTTCAGTCACTACGACGAACGTTAGTGACTAACGAATGGGGGGTCCAATCTAATCCCGCCACTCAGCTGTCTTCCAGTGCCCTGCGTAAGTGCGAGTTCCCTGTCGTAAGACTAGTACGACGAAGGACTCCCACTTATCACAGGAATACCAAGGTACACTGGGAAGCATATCCCAGTGAGGAAATGCCAAGATGCCTACCCGTAGGAGGACTTAAGAGTACACATATGACCCGCAAGGGTTGCATATGGAAAACTCTAGGTACCAGCCGAAGGTGGATTTTTAACCCTAGGGATGGCCGGGACATGCCAAGGGAAGAAACCCGCTCACTGCGGAGGCTTACGGTGAAATACACGTGTGGTCGCCGGAGGGGAACCATGCACACGGGCACCTGGCCGGACACGAGGGTCTGGGCTCGCTAGAGGCAGACACACAGGCATCGGCGTAAGCAGTGCTGGAGGAACTCAGGGCTCTCGGGGAGCTCACCTGAGGAATATCGCACGTATCCAGTCCGAGGAGTGGAATGGCAAGCAAGCGAAGACACCTGAGCCTGGCCCATTACCGGCCCCACGGGGGGGCGAGTACATAGTCGGACACTGGCTCCACTCGAGATTGTAGAATCTGGCGAATGTGTTAGGTGTCGCCCAGCCTGCAGCTCTGCAGATGTCTGTTAGCGAGGCGCCATGCGCTAAAGCCCAAGAGGAGGCGACACTCCGAGTGGAGTGAGCCCGCACCCCAAGGGGACATGGTCGACCTTGCTGCTGGTAAGCCAAAACAATGGTGTCCACTATCCAGTGAGACAGCCTTTGCTTTGAGAGAGCACTTCCTTCCGCTCTCCACCATAACAGACAAAGAGCTGGTCTGAGGTCCTGAAACACTGCGTCACGTCACGAGGCGCCGAGCGCGTGACTGGACAGAGCAGTGCCAAGGCTGGGTCTGCCCTCCACGGGCAGCGCTTGCAGGTTCACCACCTGGTCTCTGAACGGAGTGGTGGGAACCTTGGGCACATATCCAGGCCGGGTCTCAGGATCACGTGAGAGTTAGCCGGCCTGAACTCCAGGCACGCTTCGTCAACCGAAAATGCCTGCAAGTCCCCGACCCTCTTGACGGAGGCCAATGCGGTCCAGCAGAGCCGTCTTCATCGACAGGAACTTAATATCAGCCGACCGCAAAGGCTCAAAGGGAGGCCTCTGCAGAGCATCTTAAACTACTGAGAGGTCCCAAGAGGGGAACGAGAGGAGAGCGAGGAGGATTCAGTCTCCTCGCCCCTCAGGAACCTGATGATCAGGTCGTGCTGACTTACCTTTCTGTTCTCCAAGAGATCGTGGTGGGCAGATATAGCGGCCACATAAACTTTGAGGGTGGAGGAGACAGCCTCGCTCCAACCCTTCTTGGAGGAACGAGAGCACGGACCCGATCGGGCATTTCCAGGGGTCTTCTTGGCGGGAAGAGCACCAGGTGACGAAGAGGTTCCACTTCAACGCGTAGGCATGCCGAGTGGACTCTGCCCTAGCAGAAGTGATGGTGGCGACCACCGAAGGTGGCAGCCACTCAAACCTACCGCGTCTCATCCAGGAGCCACACGTGAGGCTCCACCGATCGGGACGCAGGTGCCAAAGGTGCCCGTCTCTGAGTGAGGAGGTCTCAGAGGAATAGGCCAGGAGGGGCTGTCGCAAGAGTGCGAGTTCGGACCCAGGTCCGGCCGTGCCAGTACGGGGCGACCAAGGACCTGCTCCTTGTCCTCCCTGATCTTGCACAAAAGTTGTGCGAGTAGGCTCACTGGGGGAAACGCATACCTGAGGCCCCGCGGCCAGCTGTGCGCCAGTGCATCCGTGCAGCGTGCCCTCGGACAGGGAAAGAACAGGCTGCAGTGGGAAGAGTCGTGGGAGGCAACAGATCTACCTGCGCGTCCCCAAACTGTTCCCAAATCAGCTGGACCGACTGGGGCTGGAGTCTCCATTCTCCCGGGAGAGGCTGAAACCGCGAGCTCGGCCGGCCGCGAGGTTCAGGACTCCCAGAATATGGACAGCACGAAGGACCTCAGGCGCTTCTGACTCCATAAACCGAGATGGCGGGCGAGTTGAGACATACGGCGGGAGCGTAGACCGCCCTGGTGGTTGATGTACGCTACTATGGCCGTGTTGTCTGTCGGACAAGCACATGTTGACCCTTCAGCAACGCCGAAGCGGTGCAGGGCGAACCGTACTGCCAGCAACTCAAGGCAATTGACATGCAGGAGGCGGTGGGGTCCTGTCCAGGAGCCCGCGGCTGCTTGTCAATTGCACATGGCACCCCAACCCGTGGCAGAGGCATCCATCGAACGACAACATGCCTGGAAACTCGTTCTAAGGCCGGCCCGTAGAAACTGAGGTTCGACCACGGGGTGAGCGTCTGTAAGCATGCCTGAGTCACTTGGACCCGGAGCGCCAGACTGCCATGCCCATCTCGGGACCCGATCGCGAAGCCAATGCTGAAGCGGTCTCATATGAAGCAATCCGAGCGGCGTCACCGCGGCTGCAGATGCCCATATGCCCCAGGAGCCTCTGAAACACTTCAGTGGAACCGCACTCTTGCTTCGAATTAACGGAGGCAAGTCAGCATTGATCGCGCGTGCTCGGCTGGTAAGCTGCCGCACATGGCGACGAGTTGAAAACCATACCGGGAAAAGAGATCCCCTGCACGGAGCAGAGTTGCTCTTCTCCCAGTTGACCTGAAGGCCCAGACAGGCTACGTGCTGGAGCACTAGAACTCTGTGTTCGCACCCTGTTCTCGAGAGTGACTCAGTCTGAGCCAGTCGCCGAGGCAGTTCAGGATGCGAACCCCGTGCTGCCTGAGTGGCGCAAGGGCTGCCTCGACAGACTTCGTGAAGTCACGAGGGGACAGAGCTAGCCCGAATGGGAGGGACGCAGCGTGCTGAATGTCTGCCCCTCGAAGCAGACCTGTAGGAACGGTCCGCGTCGAGGTAGGAGACAAAGAAGTAGGCGTTCTTCAGGTCAATCGCTGCAACCAATCAACTGGATGAACGCATTCGAGAAGGCGCTGCCAACATCCTGAACGGAAGCCTGTAAGGATCGGCTCAGGACGGCAGATCCAGGATTGGCCATAACCCACCGGTTTTCTAGGGTACAATGAAGTAAAGGCCGAGGCCGGACTTCATTTCGGCTGGAGGGACAGGCTCGATCGCACCCTTCGCCAGTAGGGTGGCAACCTCCGCACGCATGACTGGGACATTGGGCCCCACCATGGTGAGCGGACTTCAAAGCGAGGAGGAGCCTGCGAATTGAATCACGTAGCCGAGCCTGGTGGTTTTTGCGGCCCTGCGGACAGTCCTGGAAGCTGAGTCAGACTCCCAGGAACTGACCACGGGGTCACTCAACCACAGGCGACTCGGGTGGGCAGCGAGGCAGCGTGACTGGCCCAGACGTGGGAGGCGTAGCGTCCCGGTGTGGGGGCACAGCCAGCAGCTGCGTCCTGACAGAGGAGACCAGGGAAGGACGCGCGTTCCACTGGGGTCTGCTCTGAGAGGCTGGCGAGAGAGGGGACGAGGCGGCGCGGCCCGAGGGCGGTGCACACTGCCATCACCAGTCTCTGTGTCCTCAGGGATGGGGACACCAGTTCTCTCCAAGCGCCGCCAGCCCGGAGGCCAGCAGCGAAGGATTTTCCCCCGGCCCTCCACCGGGGGAAGGAGAGGCCCTGCTACCATCTCCTGGAAAGAACTGGAACCCATCTCTGAGTTGTCCACCTCCAGCCTGGCGTTTAGTCAGGCTGTGCAGCGGACTGGGCGTCATCCTGCAACCTCCTCCATGACACGGCCCCGGTGAAGGCTGCTGCTGGGGCCGGGTAGGAGGAGGGCGCCCTCGGCGGCGAGCGGACCGAGGCGACTGATGCAGCAGCTGGCCGCCGGGGCAGTACGTGTTACAGCCTCAGTCTGCTCTCGGGCGGCCGAGAACCGTTGGGCGCAGTTCTCAGCCGCGCCGCCGAAGAGGCCAGCCTGGGATATGGGCGAGTTGAGGAGGTGGCTCACTCAACTACCTCCACATCACCAGGTAAGGCCAGGTGTTTCTCCCGGACCACAACTGTGGACATCGCCCGGCCCAGGGAGCGTGTGGCCACCTTCACGCCCAGAGGGCGGGATCAGTTATGCGGCACGCAGCTCATTGAAGAGCCCTGGGTCGGCTCCACCCTCGTGCATGTGCAAAGGCGGCGGCCTGCCCGTGAGCTCTGCAGGACCACGCCACCAGTAGACGGGCCCTGAGGCTCTGGGAGGGTGCTTAGGATAGCCACGCCACGTCCGAAGCACCCTGTGGACACCGTGGTGCGCAACAGAGTGCCCAACAGTGGGGACCCCAGTGTACCCTGGCCACGGCCCCATCGAGGGCAGAGAAGGCGGAGGAGGCCGAGCGGCCACGGGAAGCATGGGTACTCCCCGGACCGCGTGACCTCCTCATGCACCTCGGGACGAAAGGCATTGGGGGCGGGGCCCAACAGCTGTCGGGTGCCGTCCCAAAACCAATCGCGCAACCACGAGCACTCGTGACAGGGCGGAGTTCCACACCAGCCCGAGGCTCGCGGCTGCCCGAGATAACATGGCTGTCAACTCTGGGTCAGATCAGGCTGCGCTGACACACCCGGAGGCGGAGCACTGCCTAATCGTCATCCCCAAAGGACTCCAGCCCACCTTGGGATGCGGCGATCTAAATCTCACTGCTATCTGGAGTGTGAACTGAACGAACGAGGCGTCAGAGGCGGGCGCTGTTTCAGTCCAGCACTCACGGGAAGCGATGTGCTAGAGGGGGTGTGGCCCGAGGAATGAACGCGTCGGGGTCTTAAACCACAGCACAGCCCTCAGGTCATCCTGGCCACCAGCCAAAGTACCACCTCTCTCGGAGACGGTAGATTGGGGTGTGGCAGAGGACTCTCTCTCCTCACGGAGATCACTGAGTCTCGACCACAACATCGCGATGGTCACATTCCCGCAGTGGGAACATGACACATCCACAAACACTGCCCGAGCGTGCTGAAGCCCAAACACATCGAGCAGTGAAAGTGCCCATAGACAGCAATGGATATCGATCGCACCCGGAAGTGCACGGCGAACCGTCTTGAAAAAGACGTGCCACGCGCAAGCTCTTTTGTGAGAGGAAGCCTCGCAGTCGATGCGCGCCCAGGGAAACACACACCAGCTGTCAACAGACCACTGCAGAGATCAGCAGGCAGGAAGTATGCGATCACTGGAACGCGGCGCCGTTACACCAACACCGACCGGAAAGCTGCTCGTCTCGAAGAAGCTGACAGAGTCTCAGAAGGCTGTAGGAGTGAAGAGGTAGGTCCTCTTGGCTCGAAAGCAGAAACATAATGCGATGTTGCTACCTCCTTATATACTCACACGGTGAGGCGGAGTTACGTATGCAAATTCCGCAAGCCCATGGCATTGGCACGCCATTGGGCGTTTTCTCTAAGCTCAAGAAGATGATAGGCTTGCGAAACCCCCATTCGTTAGTCACTAACGTTACGTCGAGTGACTGAACGAAAGGGAACTAATGTTTATACTATTTAACTTTACTATCACGTCGTATATCAGCACAAACTGATGCAAATGCACTAGTGAACTTGACTGTGTTTGTCGAAATGTGGAACTCCTGTTGTGCACGTGCTCTTCCCACAACAGCGCGCTGAAACACGGCAACCAAAGAATTCACAACGCGTCATATTACAATAGTTTCCTCATTATAATGTTATGTACATTATAGTCATATGAGCGTGCAGCGGAAGAGATCATCACCGGTTGGCCTACAGTGAAGCACTGTACTGCAGCGTTCAGAAACTCATACTATCTCAGATAAATCAGATATACACACAATTCAAAAATATTACAACTTACAATTCCACAAAATGCTGCGACTACCCAAGCAAACTCTCCTGTAACACGCACTGATTTCACAGATGAACATCGCACATCTGAAGCTGAAGGAAATAATCCATTATTATTATACCGGTCTCATGTTCATTATCAGATGGGCAACGGTAAAATTAAAAATGAGCTTTTATTTTTCAATTCCGATATGGTGTCCGATATTATGCATACCTGATTGGTTATGACCATACATTTATTACTATATACGGGACTTATGTCACCCTGTTTTAAATCTTAAATCACTATTAATCTCATTAATTTGATCAAAATGAATACTGAGTGGTTTGAAATGTACCACCATACCTGAATGTGTCTTGGCATCATCAGTCTTCTTTTGCTCAAGTATTTGATGTTCAGTTGAGAGTTGACAGTGGTTAATCTGTGTTAATGGAGTCTAGTATCTGTGCTGCTTCATTTGGATCATCTCTGAATCCTTTGTCTGTATGTTTATCTCTTCTTTCTTTACCTTTTTCCAGGTGAGCCCTGAGGAGGACCAATCATCATTGGATGATCAAGACTGTGTTGAGATGGTAATACAAAGAGCATTGCATCATTTTAGAAAATGCTAGTCTAGGAAGAACTCATCATCTTTAGGCCTGTTTACACCTGGTCATTGTCTTCTGATTTATCAGAACGATTCCATTTACACTTGGCCACATAAATGAGTCTTTGCAAATGGATATAAAGCCGATCTTTAATTCGCACGCTATACGCTGATTTAACAGTGTTCACATCATCCAAAGCTACTGCTATGAGCAGCATTTGATTTATCATCAGCTAATTTCAGATCAACAGGAGAGAGAGTAGCATCAGCACTGGTAAAATCATTTATTTTCACTACATTTAAAGATGACTGTGTTGACCGCTGTCATATCTGACTTTAACATGACATATTAGCCTAAAACACGCTCTCACTTATTTCTTATTTGACATTTTTGTGAGGAATAAAGTTTACATATGTGGTTTCATCAACCGTATGCATTTACACATGTCCAGTTTGATCTGGAAGTCCCCTTAGACCACCTCCTGAAGTGGTTTGAGTGACTTGAGTCAAATCCGTCTCCAGCTGCGTTGTGTAATAACATAAATTGTCTTTGTATTTTGTACGCTTCTCTGAAACAAACTAAATTCAAAAGCACGATATGGCTTAGTGCCCTTATCAAATCACAAAAGACGATAATGAAGTACTGTAATTCCTCAAATAAAAGCCTGTATTCAATTAAACACGGGGCCTCTGATAGTGGCTGGAGGCGTGGTCAGCACGAACAAATAAAGGCCGGTCTCAAATTGAGGCCAGGGAAAAATGTGTGGATAATCTCTAAATGCCTTTAATTTAATGTGCATTGAAGTATGTAGTAACGTACAGTAGGGCTGTGCCGTGACGGCTGACCGACATCATGATAGAGCGCAACCATCCTGATGCCACGCACGTTGTGAGTCTAGCGAGTGCGACACACTCCTGGTCTCTTCTATAGTTAACATAAAGACTTTGCAGGGATTGCTCTGTAAGTTAAATTGATAATATAACTGATGCATATATGCCATTTTAAATAGGCTACTGTAGTCCATGAGAGATGTGACGTCTGTGAAAATACTGTGTCAGGCAGGCTTCACAGATATTGATCTTCACAATATTAGCCTCTCGTCTCTTTTATGTCTTACTCTGCATTTAACTTAAAATATTTTATTTTGTACAAGAAAACAGCATAGGCTTCAAAATAAATGTTGTTGAAATATTGTAACTTGGTCATTATGAACTACACCTAATATCTCCTTATTGAGAGAAGTGCGTGCAACCTAGAAGCACAGATGCCTAATTAGTTGGGTCAGAAAAATAACAAAATTATAGTTTTTAAGTATAAAAAAAATATGTCAAGAGACATAGGCTATTAAAATAAAAAGTGCTTAAAAGTACACAATTCTTCTCAAGTGGAAGGAAGCTTTTTCCCTCACGTTACCGATATAGAAAGCGCGGATCATTAGTTGGCTTAGTAAATTAACGATATTTTTTAAAGTAGAAAATAATATTTATGTAAAGAGATATATTAAAATAAAAAGTGCTTAAAAGTACACAACTCTACTTAAGTGGAAGGAAGCTTATTAGAAGAGTTATAAGCTGGGTTAGCAAGCTAAAATAACCTCACATGCAACCTATATAGAAATTAAGCGGAATAAACATTTAATATTTTCAAATGGACAATGGTGGCTACCGTAATTCTGACCCAAATTGCTTCGTCGCCATTCTGGCTGTTGTTGTAAATGGGGATATATTTGCAAATGTAAAAAAAATACGATGTATCTGTCGACTGGAACGCTGTCGCTTTTAATTTAAAACAGTTTATTTAAAGCAATTATTTTTCAAACAGATGGAATTAGAAATACAGGCCTGCGCCTAATAAAGCCTTCTTCAAATAAATGCCTGGTCCCTTCTGCAGTTCAGGTAAATAAAGGCAAATTTATTTGAAGAAGGCTTTATTTGAAGAAGTAAGTCTACAGTCTGTTGTGCTGCTGTTTCAAACTGAACCGCACACTTTTCTCACTCGATCGGCTCATGATCTGGCATCTTCCACAGGAATGAATGCATGGACTCCATCTCTGCATGTGCCTTGAGTTTAACACACAGCACCAGTTACACTCTATTTTCACATTTGCATTATAAATAAATTTAGCAACAATTCTTATAATATTGATATAAAAGTATTACACCCATAATGGCAACACTTTACAATAAGGTTGTATTAGTTCACATTAGTTAACATAAACTAACCATGAACAACACCTCTGATCAGCATTAATCTTAACTCACATTTATTAATGCATCATTTCAGTGCAATTAGTTAATATTGTTAATGCATTAGTTAACATGAACATATCTTTACTGTTTTGTGAGGTTATCTTACTGTACATATTAGTTTGCGTAGCAGTTGACACACACACACTAAACATTTCTAACTCACCATCTCACTAAAAATGCTGCTGTGTACCTTATCAACATTATTACACAAAGTATGTTTTAATGGTTTTGAGAACCTTATCACATGTACACTATTTCAACATTAACTGATGTGTTAACATTTGTAGGTTCATTACAAAGCAGTAAATAATAATAAATGCTTCGTTAATGGTAAGTCATGTTGATAAAGAGTTCAAATAACACATCAGGTAATGTTGAAATAGTGTACACTTAACAATAAGAGTCATACAATCCATGAATAAATGCTCTGTTGAATGTCAGTAATGATAGTAAAGTGCATATAAACATGAACAGTCTATCCGCTGATGTTCAGATGCTTTCCACTGTAGAATTATGTTTACCAACAGCTCAAATCAAGGACTTATTAAATAATGTTGATAAGGTACACAACAGCACTTTTACCTTTAGAGTATGTTCATCCTTAGTTTGTGTCACCTGCTGCGTAAACTAATGTAAATATGTACAGTAAGATAACCTTATTAAAAACAGTAAAGCTACAGGCACTGTTGACTAATGCATTAACTATATTAACTCACTGTTAACGTGGATAAATGCATTAATATATGTGAATTCAACAGAGGTGCTGTTCATGGTTTGTTCATGTTAACTAATGTTAACTAATACAAGCTTATTGTAAAGTGTTAGCGTTATTATTATACAGCGTAATTTGCCATGTTTGATAAGTGCCATCTGAATACAGGTTCTTGTTTTAAATGTGTCTCTTTCTTTAAGATGAGATCAGTCTGACAGATCTGAAGGGGATGTTCCTGCTGGAGCTGCAGTAATGTTGGTATGTGTTTATGGACATGTTTATCATTATTTTAGCCCATTATTATATTAAATAATTTATACTATATTAGATAATTTCCATAAAATATTGTAGTGCAATTTTACTTTAGTATTTTCACCAAAGAAAAATGGGTTTAAGCCTTTTATATATAATGCTGTAGTGTGTAATTATGTATATAATGTGTATCAGTTTACATTTCTAAACATTCATTTTGCCATTAATTGTAATAATCAGTTATCAATAATCAGATTTTTGCACTTATAGTGAAGCTTTTCTAGAAGAGCATTAATGGAATCAGTGTTGCACCAACATTGCATTTCTGGCAGATAGCAATAAGCTGATCATGTTCAGTTGGTCAAACACTTAAAAAGGTGTTTAATATAACATTTCATCTCCAGAATAATATTTTGAATGTCATTTGTTATGTCTGATCTCTGATTTCTTCCAGGTGTTCAGAAGATGCCCACTGAAGTTTCTCAAGGTACCTGAGGTTTAAATCAGAGCACCACCATCACTGTGGGCACGTGAGCGGTCATATAGTTAGAGCTTACTAAAGCATGTGTTCTTCTGTACAGACAATGCCAGCGAGGCAGAGATTGAAATCCTTTACGGAAAGGACAAAAGTGTGCTTGTCAAATGCTTTAAAACTTCTGTAGGGCAGCAGCACATGAAGACCTCACTCTACATCTAGTTGTTTAACTGTTCTTTAAAGAACTAGTTTGTCTTAATTTGTCTTAACTTAATATTCAAAGTTATTATTGATCTGACTGCATTGACACTGTTATATGAGAAGTGAACTGAGCTGGGCGATGCCATGAGCGTTGCCCCAGAGCTGCTGTAGAGATGATCTGATGATCTTTACACATTAACTGAACCAACACTATACTCTTATCTGCTCTACAGCCCAAACTCACTTCATAATAAAATACCATTTTAATAAATATAATAAACAATTTCCTGTTATCACTGTAAAGCTGCTTTGAAACTTGACTTTGTATTTTTGGTTAAAGTGTCCCTTATATGTCGGTATCTCTACATTTATTGCATATTGAGGAGTTCATTTTATACATCTCAAAGCCTGTTTAATGCCTTATTTAAACTGGGCCTGTTTCCAAACGGGCTGTTTTGTCAATTTCTTGAAGCTGTGAATGTTTCATCCGCTTGACAAACAGTAATGATGCTTTCTGAAACATATTTTTAAGTTTGTGGATGTCACTTTCCTCTTAAAATGGCATGACATGAGGCTTCTTATGTTCATATTTTAAGTCATAATTAAAGCACTGCTAAAACACTTTGGTCCCATGTAATCTTCTAAGTTTTTTTTGTGTGTGTAATGTACTGGAGATCCGGTACTCTTTAATCACCTTAGTCTTGGTAGTTAACCATATCGTCAGGTGTGTGTGTGTGTGTGTATGGGCATGTACCATTAAACACACTGGTCCCTGTAATGTTGGATTGTGCAGTTGTGTGTTGTGTTTAAGATCCAGTCCTCTTAAATCACCTTAGTCTTGTAATACACCCTGTTGTCATGTTTGTGTGTTGTGTGTGTGTGTGTGTGTGTGTGGTTATGTGCCTGTAAGACACACTGGTCCCTGTAATGTTGGATTGTGCAGTTGTGTGTTGTGTTTAAGATCCAGTCCTCTTAAATCACCTTAGTCTTGTAATACACCCTGTTGTCATGTTTGTGTGTGTGTGTGTGTGTGTGTTTATGTGCCTGTAAGACACACTGGTCCCTGTAATGTTGGATTGTGCAGTTGTGTGTTGTGTTTAAGATCCAGTCCTCTTAAATCACCTTAGTCTTGGTAATACACCCTGTTGTCATGTTTGTGTGTGTGTGTGTGGTTATGTGCCTGTAAGACACAATGGTCCCTGTAATCCACTAAAATGACATATATTGTGTATTGTAAAATCAGAGTCCTCATAATCCAGTCGGGCCCCAAAAATCACAATTATGTCATAGGCGGGAACATTTCAGGATGGCGGGAATGTCCTTGTGTACCACCAAAATATCATATTGTCATTTTCTGTTATGTTGAGTGTATAGACTATTTGAAGTCAGATGTGTGATCTGCAGAGTAAAAAAAATTTTTTGATAGTTTTATCATCACTGTAGGACATTGGGAAAGGGGTGTCCCTTATACCACCACCCTACTGGTTTGGCCATCAAAGTCCTTCTATACCACAAAAACAAGTATGTGTGTGTGTGTGTGTGTGTGTGTGTGTGTGTGTGTGTGTGTGTGTGTGTGTGTGTGTGTGTGTGTGTGTGTGTGTGTGTGTGTGTGTGTGTGTGTGTGTGTGTGTGTGGGCATGTTTTTGTGAAATATCAGGACACAAATGTGTATAATGACATGGGTATTACAAAAGAGGTGAAATATGAGGGCGTTCCCCATGTCCTCACTTTTCAAATGCTTATAAATCACACAGGATGAGTTTTTTTCACAGAAAGTAAACTGTGCAGTCTCCTGTGATGGGTAGTGTGTGTGTGTGTGTGTGATGGTAGGTTTAGGGGCAGGGGCAGTGTAGGGGATAGAAAATGTTTTGTACAGTATAAAATGCATTACGCCTATGGAATGTCCCCATTTCACAAAAAAACAAACATGTGTGTGTTTGTGTGTGTGTGTGTGTGTGTGTGTGTGTGTGTGTGTGTGTGTGTGTGTGTGTGTGTGTGTGTGTGTGTGTGTGTGTGTGTGTGTGTGTGTGTGTTTGTGTGTGTGTGTGGGGCTATATACAGTATACATGAAAGGAGAAAATAACAAAATAAGCTAAAGTAAAATAAAAATTAATAATAATGGTAAAACATTATTTTTTCAGCATACGTGTTACATATGTTACATGTGCATAAGTGCATAATGCATAATTACATGCAAATAACCCTCAACCAAATCTTAATCCTAAGCTAACCCTATAGTACTGTAAGTACATGTTGTTAATTAATATTACTCAGTTTTTAATATATACTATAAAAACTTAAATCTGTTCACCTTAAATTATATAAAATATGGCCATAAAGTTAAGGTGTAAAGATATTTTACAATTAATGACAAACAATGAATTGAATTAAAATATAATAAATAAAATAAAAATAAAATAAAGCTCAATTTAACAGTGTTTGTTATTATATTACATAATAAAATGAATTAATCTGTTAACCTTTAAATACAAAATATGACCACAATTAGGGGTGCAAACTGAGTAATTGTACTTCATTAAAATACAGTGCATAAGTAAAATAAAAATATTTCAGTGAGCGATTCTCTCTGGTTTTTGTCATCAGCTACAAACTGAGCCAGTTATTGCAGCTCAGTTTTGATGTTATTGGAGTTAATTAGCGTTGATGCCAGCCGAATTTAGCCCACAGCATTTGAGGTCGGGCAGTTCGGTCTGGACTTGATCCGTTGTGGCGAACAGAAGCTGTTCGGACCAATCAAATTGTCAGGGTGGGCTTTAGACGATGATTGACAGATGATCAACAGTAACGTAATCATCAATGTCACCAAAGAGCGCTTGGGTTGAACTCGTTCTAATCCTAAACAGAGAACTTGTTCGTATATGCATTCACCTTTACTACACCTTTACTCGGGAACAATGAGTTATCTCAGAGAGCGATTTGTTCATTTTGTGTTGACCGTGCATGTGCTGCAGGCCATCGGTTCTGTACAGGATCTTCAGCACTCAGCCTAAGGGACTGTGAGAACGAATGACTCGAGAGCTGAACTAATCAATTCTGTTTTGGGACTGCATGCATTGCTTATAGGGCTGTCACGGCCCAGATCAGACTCTGATGAAACCCATAGACAGGAGCAGTGTAACGTTACTAATCTTTCTAGGGAACAGACGTGATTAAATGTGAGAGGGCAAAAGAAAGAAAGACTGGGAATCGGAGGTGAGGTGAACTAACAGACTGCATAGCCTGAAGACCCAGCTAAGCAATTAATGAATCATTTCTTGAAATTTGGCCTTGGCTGCATTAGCTTATCATTTATTTTTATTCCAAATGTGATCAACGTTTGCATAAGTACTAGATGTGTTGGGGAATTTAACATGGGACCTTTTAATTATATTCTGCTAAAGTGAACGAAATTACATGATTTGTTCATTTTGCTGAATGAGATTCAAAGATCATTTACGCCGTCATTTACTCCGTTGCTCTGATTGGTTGTAGGTCCATCCAATTGAGGTCTTTCCTGGCTCGGTTGAAACACATCCCATAATCACAGCCCCATGCGGTATCAGACTCATATTCTGACTAGAACTGAGTATGACGACGTCAGGCTAGGAGTTAGTATATTACATAATAAAAAATTAAAAAAAACTAATGAATCTGTTAATCTTCATTTATACAAAATATGACCATAATTAGAGGTGTAAAGTAATTGTATTTCATTAATATATAGTGCAATAATTAAAAAGAAAAATGTACAGAGTGATTATCTCTGTGAATTCTAAAAATTGAGCAGGCTATTGTTGGTTATTTAGTGCTTTTAGAGTTAATATATACCAACAAGAGTATCTACAAAGACTACAACGGCAGGAACACACATACAGGAGCAACGACCGGCAAACAACAACTGAAGCACTGGGGTGTAGAAACACAAAGGGAAACAAAGATAACAAGAGGGAGTGGCTAATAGGAAACACCTGGGGAAAACTAATCATCATGAAAAACTACAAAGAACTACAAAACACGGCACAAGACAAGAAATAACAGAAGTCCTCACAAGACAGGGGAACACAGGCTGGGATCATGAAATTAACCTTAAATTATATAAAATATGTCTAAGATCAGAGGTGTCAATTCATTGTGCTTCATTAAAATATAGTGCATAAATGTAATAAAATATTTACCAAGTGATTTTTTAAGCATCAACTTCTACAAATGGAGCAGGTTATTGCAGATCAATGTAATAATGTTATTGGAGTTAATATAGTCTCTTAACCAGAACAACATTGCTAGTAGATAACACCAATCAGGCATCACATTATGACCACCGTCTTAATATTGTCCCCCTTTTGTTGTAAAAGAAAACGTGATTCATCAGATCAGGCCACCTCCTTCCATTGCTCCGTGGTCCAGTTCTGATGCTCACGTGCCACTGTTGGTGCTTTCGGCGGTGGACGGGGGTCAGCATGGGCACCCTGACTGGTCTGCGGTTATGCCGCCCCATACACAACAAACTGAGATGCTCTGTGTATTCTGACACCTTTCTATCAGAACCAGCATGAACTTCTTGAGCAGTTTGAGCTCCAGTAGCTCGTCTGTTTGATCGGACCACACGGGCCAGCCTTAGCTCCCCTCGTGCATCAATGAGCCTGGGCCGCCCATGACCCTGTGGCCGGTTCTCCACTGTTCCTTCCTTGGAGCACTTTTGATAGATCCTGACCACTGCAGACCGGGAACACCCCACAAGAGCTGCAGTTTTGGAGATGATCTGACCCAGTTGTCTAGCCATCACAATTTGGCCCACAATTTCGCCAAAATCTTTATATCTTTACGTCCATTTTTTCCTGCTTCTAACACATCAACTTTGAGGAAAATATTTTCACTTGCTGCCTAATATATCACACCCACAAACAGGTGCCGTGATGATACTTTAAGTCTATTGCTGCTCTGCGTTTCTTTCATCTTAACATCCATACGCTGGTAAATTAAATAGATTAATAAGATTTAATAAACTCTGACATCATGGTTCTCTCTGAGAAATGGCTGAATAAATCCATTACAAACTCCATGATACACATCAAGGGTATAAAGTCTTTAGATCAGATCACATAAAAAAGGTGGTGGAGTTGCAGTTTACGTTAAGTCAAATTTAAACTGCATCGGCATCTATCAGCAAGCCACATTTCTTTGAACTGCTGGCAATCAAACTACTTTTTTAAATGGTCCTGACATCATTGTCATTGAATCATCCACCGTCACTTCACTGATCTTCTTCATAACTTGACTAAATCAGAGCTGATCTTACTCATCAAGAATGTCCATTGTGGCAAACTGTGCATCACTAACACACACAAACACACACAACCCTCACTGCAGAGTCAGACAAATCAGCATGATCAAAACTTCTGTGATTGTATTTTTCCTTCAAATATCAAGTCAAGAGAGTGAACAATGCACATCAAGAAAGGAATGTCATTTCACCATTGGGCAGGCTGGTGATATGTTTTGGTAGCCCGTCTGGGAAATAGGGGTGTGTACGAATACTCGAATATTCGAACATTCGATCTGTCATTAATATTCGAAAAATAAAAATACTATTCGACTTTTACTGTGTGTTGCTGTGCTGGCCGTAAAATGCAGTGAATCCAAGATAAATCCCTCCAATACCCGCAGTTATAACTAAATCCACTGGGGCGCTGTGGAGGGCGCTATTAAGTTGTGCATTTGATTACATAATAGCTTCGTCTACCTCGCGATGTTTGGAATTACTTAGAATGAAAATTGAAAAAGATCCTACAAAATGGAGTTACTTTTGAAAAAATTAAGTAATGAAACTGAGTTATCATATTATCACGAACACAATGAGAAATCCCATGAAATCCAAACTCCAGTTACCCATACTTGGTCGACTGAGGAAACAGCTGTCCATCACTGCATTCACGATTCCAGGTAAGCACAGATGTATCCCGAGAGTGAGAGCAACATAACTTGTATGATAGCAAAAGTTAAGTTTTTGAGGATCAAGTTTTGTCGAGGGTTTAAAAACAGAAAACAAAAAGTGCTGTTAGAAACTTAACTTAACACCGTTATCTTTGTGTCTCTGCAACCTCTTGTCAGCGGGTTGCGTTTTATCATCCACATGATATTATTGTTTTTCTCAACATGAAAAAGTGAAACAATATAAACACTATAACCATATTCTGACTCGAGTGTATAATGTGTGCGTTCTTCATGATAACTAGCGCAGTCTACTTTATTAGTGTTTTTCCGCTCGCGCTGCTTAAGCTTAATGCTTTTGTTCTTTAGACCTAGCGTTATATTTTGTGTTTACACATATTGTTTAATGTTTTGAACTGAATGAAAACCTTAAGATATAACATAAGCTTGTTGTGTATATAACCTAATCATAATTTTTTTCAGAAATGGTGACAAAAACGGGATGAATAAAAAAATACGTCTTTATCATTTTCTAACAATAACGTAATTTAAATAAACAAATATTCAAATATTGAGTCCAAATATTCGAAGTACAAAATATTATACAGTATTTTGGAAAAATGCCCATCCCTACTGGAAAACACATAGCCCTAGCCCATAACGTTACATGTCTGAGTCTGAACACGAATCGCAGCACAATGGACCAACAACACCTCAAATAAGGGATTCTCCAGCCTTTACCAGCGTGCTAAAAGATGTTTAGTTAGACACGTACACATAATCAATAGATGTCAAACGATCTGTAACTAGGCTGTAGCTATCGATTTGTTTAGTAATAGAGTATTCTACCGTTTATTCCAGCGATTAATCGAGTAATCGGATAATAATTACTTTTTTCTTTATTAAAGAGCAATTCTAAATATATAAGAGAAAATAAGACATGTATCTTAAAATTAACATCTAATTTGTTTTCTTTTTAGAAAAATAAAGTTTTATTGCTGAAATTGCATACATAATAACTGAAAATAACCCATTTTAATGCATTCAATTGCCACATTATAAAAATCTATTTCAAATTAGTTTAAAAAGTTCAGTCTAAAACTAAACCTACAACCAATAAACCAAAATAATATTAATATAAATAGCAATAATGCCTAAACAGTGCATGTATGTTTAAAGCTTAACTTTAAAGTTTCAGCTTCAGTTCAGGCATGACAAGCCTTTACTGTCTTCTGAAGGCTGTGTGGCTTAAGAAACAAAAAATATTGGACAGGAAGGAAACTTGAAATAAGAACAAGAGTACAGATGGTCATACTAGAGATGCGCGGATAACTTCACCGAATCCGCTGTTAAAAACAAACCATCTATCATCTCACTGAAGTAGGATGCTTTAAAACAAATCTTCTTTGGCGAAATTACACGTTTTAAATAACCCAAACGGGTTGACACCTCTACATCACCTTGCAAACGCGCAAACGCGAGAGATGAGCTTGTGTTTAAATCAGATAAAGTAGCCTACATCGCACATACAGATCTACATTTTGAGCTAATCATATTCATCACTGTAACACAGCTTGTTTAATTAAATTAGTAGCTATAAATATTGCTCGTATCTCCTCAACTGCCGCGCGAACTGCCGCAAATGAAACCTAAATGTTCTGTGTCGTATCCTGAAGCTCAACACACGGTTGTCTTCATTTAAAATTAGCGAGATTAAATGATATTAGCAGAGCTGATGCCAGTCTCTCTCGCACTGCGGTCTTTGATCTCGTCATGAGCTAAAAACGAAAGTTAAAGAGCGACACATTCATTGCGTTTTACCGTGAAATGAGTTCCGCGTCTTAATTAAAATCAACACATTAATGATTTCTCTCATCCACCCGCAATTTTTGGGATGTTTACCCACCTGAACCGCGGATTTAACCGCAATCCGCGCATACTCCGAGTCCTTATACACAAAAAAAATATTTATGCAACATCCATATGTAGTTAAATGAACTAAACGAAGCATCGAGGCAGATGATTTTGCCTC
This sequence comes from Gobiocypris rarus, assembly GCA_023029165.1. Lineage (NCBI taxonomy): Eukaryota > Metazoa > Chordata > Actinopteri > Cypriniformes > Gobionidae > Gobiocypris > Gobiocypris rarus. Next base: position 53,705,375 of record CM040932.1, read on the forward strand.
GAGGATTTTTTCAATTCGAGTAACTCGAGTTACTCGAGGAATCGTTTCAGCCCTATCTGTAACAATGCAATACTATCACATATATATAAATATATATAAAAAAATATTCACATAAGTGTGTTGCTTCCTGTCTGCAAATCCAGTCTCTTGTTTACAAACGAATCCACGTTGAAATGAAGGAACAAGCGCAATGTCTTCCCCGCGTGAGTTGGCTCATCATTAAAAATAAAGTTCATCTATAATATTAGAATCCGAATGAAGCTTATGCAGCATGTTTATTGCTTGGAAGTTCGATCTGGTTTAGCTCCACGTAGGCCTATGTCATTTATCTATAACATGTCATGCACAAATCGGTGGGCGGGGCTACAAGATCAGGCAATCTTTTTCTTCTGTTGAGGCAGTGTTTCACCACACTCTGACGTCACAGCCTGGCACACTTTGAGTATTTTCTGGGCCTGGTGTCAATTAAAGCTTTTCTTTGTCTAACAAGGAAGTTTTAAGCTCCAAAACGTACAGGATATTCTTATATCACGATTAACTTTTATATATCAAAGGCTGAATAAAAAGCCGATTTCTCAATTCATGACCCTTTTAATAGATGACCCCTTTAATAGATGTCAAATAGATCTTAACCTGTGCTTCTCATAGATTTTCTGCATCTGGAATTTTCTGTAATGATGTAAGTGAGAAATTGTAGGATTTCAAAAAGTAAACCATATTATTTTAAGACGTCAGTTTAAATGTTTTAATGAGCAAGCCTTTTTACAAGATACTTATGATAGTGATTTATATGTGGTTTCATTACCTGATGTTGATTTAGCTTCGGAGTATTTTAAATTGACTTTTTAAGTATATGTGATAAACATGCTCCTTTTAAACATTTTAGGAAAGAGGCAGAGATAATCCCTGGTTAATTTCTTCTTGAAACAAAGAGTGGAATGCTGCATGGGACCATTTGGATTGGGAACATTACAGGACACTAAGAAATAATTGTACAAAACTGGTTAAACTTTTTTTTTTAAAATCTAAATGTGATTATTATTTAAATATGATCAATTAAAATTTGAATGATTCCACTACATTTTGGAAGTTGACTAAATCAGTTTCTGGTCTAAAATCCACTAATGGTTTACCTGATTATTTAAAAGTAAAGGAAAGAATTATAAAGGGGAAAGAAAATATTGTTAATGCTTTTAATAACCACTTTATTGTTGCTGGTTCAGCCTCTGATAGTCATTTAAAGGAATATAAGATAAAAGGAAGTGTTAAAGCTGATACATGTCGCTCTACCCAGCTTTTTACTTTAACTCTTATTTTAGTAGCACAAGTTCATAAAGCCCAATCAAATTTAGATTGTAAAAAATCAGATGGGCCTGATAATATTGAGCCTTATTTTTTGCAGCAGATCTCATCAGAACCTATCACTTTTTAAGATTAAATTCAAATGCAATTCCTCACGCATGGAAATCAGCTATGGTTCTGCCGTTGCTAACAGGGGGTGACCCCTGTGAATTAGATAACTACCGTCCTATTTCAAGGTTATCAGTGATGGCAAAGGTTTTGGGGTCTTTTGTAAATTATAAAATGAAACGCTTTTTAACGGAAAATAAAATGTTCAATCAGGTTTCAGGTAATGCCATAGTACTGTAACAGCGGGCATGCTGGTCACAAACGGTATTATTACTTCTTTAGATAATAGTCATCACTGTGGTGCTCTATTTGTTAATCTTTGTAAAGCTTTGGGTCCTGTAAATCACAATTGTGTTGGATAGACTCAGCTGCTTAGGTTTTAGCAAAATGAGTATAAAATGGTTCAATCATTTTTTTAGAAATCAATAAAAGGTGTTCCACATTGATCAATCTTAGCACCAGTTTTATTTTCAATATATATTAATGACTTACGTAATGAGATAATTACTACGGTGGCCCTGTAGTGCCCAACGAAATTTAAAAAGCAAACATAAATTCACAACACAATGAAAAAGCCACAATGCAACGAAATCATATGAAATTTGTTGCACACTACTGGGTCACCGTAATTTACAGCTAAATTACATTTACGCTAATGATAAAATTATTTGTAGCACAGTCCATGAACAAAGCCATAGAGCTATTATAAGATTCATTTCAGGTATCACAAATCCTCATTGTTAAAATTTAAATTGGTTATAAATACAAATATATTATATATATATATATATATATATATATATATATATATATATATATATATATATATATATATATATATATATATATACACTCACCTAAAGGATTACTAGGAACAGCTGTTCAATTTCTCATTAATGCAAATATCTAATCAACCAATCACATGTCAGTTGCTTCAATGCATTTAGGGTGTGGTCCTGGTCAAGACAATCTCCTGAACTCCAAACTGAATGTCAGAATGGGAAAGAAAGGTGATTTAAGCAATTTTGAGCGTGGCATGGTTGTTGGTGCCAGACGGGCCGGTCTGAGTATTTCACAATCTGCTCAGTTACTGGGATTTTCACACACAACCATTTCTAGGGTTTACAAAGAATGGTGTGAAAAAGGAAAAACATCCAGTATGCGGCAGTCCTGTGGGAGAAAATGCCTTGTTGATGCTAGAGGTCCAGAGGAGAATGGGCCGACTGATTCAAGCTGATAGAAGAGCAACTTTGACTGAAATAACCATTCGTTACAACCGAGGTATGCAGCAAAGCATTTGTGAAGCCACAACATGCACAACCTTGAGGCGGATGGGCTACAACAGCAGAAGACCCCACCGGGCACCACTCATCTCCACTACAAATAGGAAAAAGAGGCTACAATTTGCACGAGCTCACGAAATTGGACAGTTGAAGACTGTTGAAAAATGTTGCCTGGTCTGATGAGTCTCGATTTCTGTTGAGACATTCAGATGGTAGAGTCAGAATTTGGTGTAAACAGAATGAGAACATGGATCCATCATGCCTTGTTACCACTGTGCAGGCTGGGGGTGGTGGTGTAATGGTGTGGGGATGTTTTCTTGGCACACTTTAGGACCCTTAGTGCTAATTGGACATCGTTTAAATGCCACGGCCTACCTGAGCATTGTTTCTGACCATGTTCGTCCCTTTATGACCACCATGTACCCATCCTCTGATGGCTACTTCCAGCAGGATAATGCACCATGTCACAAAGCTCGAATCATTTCAAATTGGTTTCTTGAACATGACAATGAGTTCACTGTACTAAAATGGCCCCCACAGTCACCAGATCTCAACCCAATAGAGCATCTTTGGGATGTGGTGGAACGAAGCTTCGTGCCCTGGATGTGCATCCCACAAATCTCCATCAACTGCAAGATGCTATCCTATCAAAATGGGCCAACATTTCTAAAGAATGCTTTCAGCACCTTGTTGAATCAATGCCACGTAGAATTAAGGCAGTTCTGAATGCGAAAGGGGGTCAAACACAGTATTAGTATGGTGTTCCTAAAAATCAGTTAGGTCTGTGTACATATATATATACATACAACCCCAAATCAGAAAAAGTTGGGACAGTATGGAAAACGCAAAAAAAAAAAAAAAAAAGAAGTGATTTCTAAATTTACTTTCTGTATTTCATTGCAGACAATATGAACACAAAATATTTCATGTTTTGTCTGGTCAACTTCATGTCATTTGTAAAATGCATCCTTACCTGTCATTCAGACCTGCAACACATTTAAAAAAAGTTGGGACAGGAGCAATTTAGGGCTAGTAATGAGGTAAAATGGTTAAATAATGATGTGATTTGAAACAGGTGATGTCAACAGGTGATTGTAATTATGATTTGGTACAAAAGCAGCATCCAAGAAAGGTCTAATCCTTTAGGAGCAAAGATGGGCAGAGGATCGCCAGTTTGCCAACAAATACGTGAGAAAATTATTGAAATGTTTAAAAACAATGTTCCTCAAAGAAAGACAGGAAGAGATTTTGATATTTCACATTCAACAGTGCATAACATAATTAAAAGATTCAAGGAACTGGAGGAATTTCAGTGCGTAAAGGACAAGGCGCAAGCCTAAGCTGAACAACCATGATCTCCGATCCCTCAGGCGGCACTGCATCAAGAATCGTCATTCATCTATAAGCGATATCACCACATGGGCTCAGGACTACTTTGGCAAACCTTTGTCAAGTACCACAATACGTAGTTACATCCACAAATGCCAGTTAAAACTGTACTGTGCCAAAAGGAAGCCCTATGTTAACAGTGTCCAGAAGCGTCATCGACGTCTCTGGGCTCGGAGGCATCTGGGATGGACCATCACACAGTGGAAACGTGTACTGTGCTCCGATGAATCAGTATTTCAGGTATTTTTTTTGGAGGAATGGACGCCGTGTGCTCTGGACCAAAGAAGAAAAGGATCATCCAGACTGTTCCCAGCAACAAGTCCAAAAGCCAGGGTCTGTCATGGTATGGGGTTGTGTCAGTGCCCTTGGCAAAGGTAACTTGCACTTCTGTGAAGGCACCATTAATGCTGAAAAGTACATAGAGATTTTGGAGCATAATATGCTGCCTTTAAGAAGACATCTTTTCCAGGGACGTCCAAGCATATTTCAAAAAGACAATGCAAAACCACATTCTGCACACATTACAAAGTCCTGGCTGCGGAGGAAGAGGGTACGGGTACTTGACTGGCCTGCCTGCAGTCCTGACCTGTCTCCAATAGAGAATGTGTGGGGCATTTTGAAGCGCAAAATGCGACAATGAAGACCCCGTACTGTTGCCCACCTTAAGACTTGTTTTTTGCTGGAAGAATGGGACAAAATTACACCTGAAACACTTCATCACTTGGTGTCTTCAGTCCGTAAACGTCTTTAAAGTGTTGTGAAAAGGAATGGCAACATTACAAAGTGGTAAATGCTTTACTGTCCCAACTTTTTTTTTAAATGTGTTGCTGGTCTGAATGACAGGAAAGGATGCATTTTTACAAATGACATGAAGTTGACCAGACAAAACATGAAATATTTTGTGTTCATATTGTCTGCAGTGAAATACATGTCAAAGTAAATTTAGAAATCACTTTTTTTTTTTTTTGTCCCAACTTTTTCTGATTTGGGGTTGTATATATATGCTCTATACTCGTTCTCATACTAAAATTGTGGTTCCACCTATTTTAACCTTGGAAGTGGATTGTATAGAAAGAGTTAACAGCTATAAATACCTGGGCATATGGCTCAATGAAAGGTTTTAATATTCATATTGAAAACCTCCTAAAAAAGCTCAGACCTAAATTGGGGTTTCTTTTTCATTTAAAGAAATGTTTTTCCCTTTGAAGCTAAAAAGAGAATCATCCAAAGTTGTTTTCGCTGTGCTGGATTATGGTGATGTGATCTTATATGAATGCAAATCTATCTTCACTAACGAGCTGGTTGGTTGGCCCTCCTTGTATCAGAGGAGATATGCTGTGGTTTTCTGCTAAGGCTCTATTAGGTAAAAGGCCTCCCTTCATCTGTAGTCTTTTGTCATACTATGCTTGTACTTATAAAACCAGATCGTCTACTAAATTACTATTATAATGATAATAAATAATAATAATGCCTAGATCATATTCTGAGTTTGGCAAAGCTGCCTTTTTCTCTTTCTCCAAGGCTATGGAATGACATGCAGAGTATTTTGATGCTAGAAGTGCTTGCATCTTGAAATATTCTTAGAACTCTTTTGGAGGTTTATCTGAAATCATCATGTTCCATCATGATATTAATGTTTTATTTCATATTTAATTTCTTAGTCATTAAGAACTGTAATTATATGAGTGATGGACAGGACTTTTTCTATTTTGTGTGTCTTTGGAGTTATTTCATTTTGTTCAGGGTGTAACAATATATTTTTAATGGATATATCGCGATATAAAAATGCAACGATCGTTGATGTATACGATATGATTCGCGATATAGAGTTGTTTTATCCAAGGCTCAACTTTCTATATTTATATGGTAGGCTAAAATTCACCCAAAGATGTAAACTCCCTCTAATGTCATCATGTAAACACGGACGTACAGATGCTTACGAGGCAAGGCAAGTCAAGTTTATATACACAATGGCAATTCAAAGTGCTTTACATAAGAAATAAGAATACCATGTGTAAGAATTAAAAATAAAAACAAGGGTGATTAAAACAGTGGGTACCCCTATCTGAAAAGAAAGAGATCGAGCATGTTTGCAATGCTCCCTGGACCCGTCTCACGCAGAGACGTGCCCCTATAGTGGTGGTGATACACCAAAGGCCCCTAATGGGTTCCCCCTGTATTAGACACGAATCTCCCCACTCCTATCGAAATGAAGCTCTCCCGCTCCCCATACCCAATCTCTTCCAGTCAAACAGCCCTAGCTAAATAAATAAAAGTTACCTAACTGATATTTTACTCCCTAACTGCCTGATCCACTAAGTTCTAAACTGAGATGAAAGAGATTGAGCAGGTTTGCAGTGCTCCCTGGACCTGTTTCACACAGATCACGTCCCATACTGTCCCAGAGAGACGTGCCCCTATAGAGGGGGTGATGCACAAATAACCCCCAATGGGCTCGTGAAAACAACATGAGAGTGAGTAAATGTAGAAAGAATTAACATTTTTTGATGAGATAAACATTCATATTGACGAGCTTCCTTGCGATTAGAACTGTGACGGATTGCATTGATCATCTGAAGCGCGCGCCGCCGGAATGACTCTACTCAAAGTCAAAGCAAACATTATTTAAAACAGCACTCCTTATAGTGAATGCGCAAACATCATTTAAATCACCAGATCACCTTGGTTTTAGTAGTATGATTATTCAAAGCATTTTAGGTTCTTATTTATTACACGGCTCTGTGGAATACTTGATTCTGATTGGTCAATCGAGCATTCCAGCGGTATGTTATTCCCAGATAACAACCGCCCAAATTAATAACACACCGCTCATCCGGGTACTACGAGTTATCTTGACCGGTACTACTATGCTTAACGCTGTCGTTGACTGTCTGGCGCCATCTTGTGGCTTGAACACTTAACGCTATGGGTTACTGTGGCGAGGCGTGGTTTAGCGAGGTCTGTGACGGAGAGAGAGTCAGAGGCCGAGCGGCACGTAAGTGAATCAGGTACAACGATGAACACCTGTCTCTTGTTTCAGTAATTGGCGTGGAGAGACAGGTCATAAGCCACGCAGGAGATGAGGACCAGAGAGAGGCTGACACACACAGTGCTGGGGCTCGAGCGGAAGCAGAGAGGAACTGCCTAAACCGACGGACCATTTGAGAAATTGAGTTTTGTGTTATTAGTGCGAAGTGCACTGTGTCTTACCACCTGAGTTAATTGAGTAATAAACCGTCTCGAGTGCCAGCCAGCCGACCCCTGTGTCTTCTTCCTCACACCCCCCACACGAACCTTGTTACATTGGTGCCGAAACCCGGGAGGAAGAAGACCAGAGCCGCCGCCATGCAAGCGCCGTCAGCAACGCCATTTGCGGATATCATCCAGGCGCTCGCGGGCCTGCACAAGGAGCAACACCAATCCATGCTGGAGATCAGGGACGAGCAGGAGCGACGATTCCAGGCGCTCCTCCTGGCCCAGCAGCAGGACCGCGAGCTGTTCGGGCTGCCTTGACCGGGAGGTTCCGCCGGGGATACATCATCATCCCGGCCAGCGCCACCCGCATGCAGCTCACCAAGATGGGACCGCAGGGCGACCGGAAGCCTTCTTGGACCTGTTCGAGCGGTCCGCGGAAGCATGCGGGTGGCAGCGACTGGACTGGCGGTGCGCCTCATCCGCTGCTGTCCGGTGAGGCGCAGATATGGCGGCCCAACAACTGCCAGTCCAGAACCTCCTGGTCTATGATGACCCTCGGCGGGCCATCCTTCAGCGGTCGGTCTCTCCCGAACAACATCGCCAGCGATTCCGGTCGCTGACCCTGAGGAGAACAGCCGGCCCTTCGTGATGGCCCAGCAGCTCGGGGCGCCTGCCGCAGATGGCTGATGGCGGACCAGTCGACGGTCGACCAGGTCGTGGACAGAGTGGCACTGGAGCAGTTTATTGCGCGGTTGCCCCGGAAAACCGCGCAATGGGTCCAGTGCCACAGGCCGACGTCGCTGGACCAAGCCATCGAGCTGGCGGAGGATCAGATGGTGGCGTGCCCAGGGGTCGGCGAACCCCTGCCGGCGGCTTCTCTCTCTCTCTCTCACCCCTCCCCTTCTTCTTCTTCTTCTCCTCCCTCCCCCTATAGGCCAGTTCCAGCTCCCGTGCATAAGGAGGCTACCCATCACGGGGTCAGGCGGGGAGGTTCGGGAATCCCGGACGGAGCTTGGGCTCTCGGCGCCATCCAGGGGCGCGGGCCGCTCGCCTTGTCTTCAGCCTCCGGTCCCGTTTCTCTCTCTCCACGCCAATTCCCTGGTTCACTTCCTGCCACTGGGGCGGCGGGGAAGTCTGGGCCGGCCTGTTGGCGGTGCGGGGACCCGGGTCACTTTATAGACAGGTGTCCCGTGATGGAGGTGGGGACGTTGATCCGGGTCCCCGACGCGCCTCAAGCTGCCCGATCACGCCGGGCTGTACCAAATACCAGTGAGTATTCAGGGGTACCTATCCGGCTTTGGTGGATTCGGGATGTAACCAGACCTCTATCCATCAAAGCCTGATACAATCGTTGGCACTGGATAATAGCCGCCTGGTTAGGGTTCGGTGTGTGCACGGGGATGTGGTGAACTATCCGCTGGTGACGGTTATAATTCAATTTGGTCAAAACCATAGAGTGGAGGTGGCAGTTAATCCGCACCTCCGACATCCGCTAATTTTGGGGACAAATTGGCCTGCATTTGGGAGTCTATTGGCATGTTTATGTGCGGATGTCTCTTGGGAGAAAAGGCGGGAGCGAGAGCGGTTGTGCAGGTGGAGAGGCTGAGCCGGGACCACGGGTACTCTTACAGAGGAAGGGAGCGGGGTAGAGAGGCTGGACCTCACTAACGCGATGATTTTCCTCTGGAACAGTCCCGGGATGAGTCGCTCAAAAATGCGTTTGCGCAGGTCCGATCAATCGACGGACAGCTTCTCCACCCTGATCAGGCTCGTATCCTTATTTTGCCATATTAAGAGACAGGTTGTATCGAGTGACCCAAGACACTCAGTCAAACCAGGATACAACCCAGTTGTTAGTCCCAAAAAAGCCGTCGGGAAATGCTTTTCCAGGCGGCTCATTCTAATCAATGGATTAGTCATTTAGAACAAGCGCGACACTAAATCGCTTAATGGTCGGTTCTTTTGGCGGGCATTCACGAACGTCGCGCAGATGGTGCGCGTCGTGTCGTGAATGTCAACTGGTAAATCCACCGGCCTGCCCAAAAGCGCCATTGCCCTCTACCGCTTATGCAGGTCCCCTTGAGAGAATTGGCATGGACCTCATCGGACCATTAGAGCGATCCGCCGCGAGGGCATCGGTTTGCATTGGTCTTGGTGGATTATGCAACCCGATACCCGAAGCAATTGCCCTCTGTAGCATTTGGCGAAGAGTGTTGCGGAGGCGTTGTTCGTGTAATCTCGAGTGGGGATCCCGAAGGAGATCCTCACTGATCAGGCACGCGCGTTTATGTCACGGGACGTTACGCGAACTTTACGGGTTATTGGGCATTAAATCGGTCCGCACCAGCGTCTATCACCCACAGACGGATGGTTTGGTGGAGCGATTTGTCGCACATTGAAGACAATGATCCAAAGTTCGTACAAGAAGACGCCAAAATTGGGATAGATGGTTGGAACCCCTATTGTTCGCTGTGCGCGAAGTCCATAAGCCTCCACAGGGTTTTCCCCATTCGAGCTTCTCTATGGGACGTCAGCCCGTGGGGTGTTGGGCGTCCTCAGGAGGCTTGGGAGGGACGGACCTTCGCAAGGCAAAAAGCGAAATTCAGTATGTAATGGACCTGAGAGCAAAACTCCACACCTTGGGGCGGCTATCCATGGAGAATTTGCTACAGGCTCAAGACAAACAAAGCCGGCTATACAATAGGGGAAACGAAACTGCGTGAATTTGCACTGGGAGATAAAGTGCTTGTATTACTCCCAACTTCTAGCTCAAAATTGCTCGCCAAGTGGCAAGGGCCCTTTGTGGTCACCACGGCCGAATAGGAAATCTCGATTATGAGGTAGTTCGGTCGGATAGGAGCGGAGCACATCAAATATACCACCTTAACCTCCTTAAAAAATGGAGTGAGGGGGAGTCAGTGATGCTGGCAACGGCAGTGAGTGGGGAGGAGGATCTCGGGCCAGAGGTGAGCACAAAAGGTACATCCCTCGCTCTGGCACCAGGGGGAGATCACCTCTCGCCGTTGCAGCTCACTGACATAGCCCAGTTGCAGGAAGTTTTTTCGGATGTGTTCTCGCCCCTACCCGGTCGAACGAATCTCATTCAGCACCATATCGAGACAGAGCCGGGGGTGGTAGTTCGCAGCCGGCCGTATAGATTACCAGAACACAAGAAAAAAGTGGTTCAGGATGAATTAGAGGCAATGCTGGATATGGGAGTGATAGAAGAGTCCTACAGTGACTGGGCTAGCCCGATAGTTTTAGTCCCTAAAACGGACGGCTCAATCCGGTTCTGTGTGGATTATCGCAAGGTGAATGCTGTGTCGAAATTCGACGCATATCCAATGCCAAGGGTTGATGAGTTGCTCGATCGGCTGGGCACGGCTCGTTTTTACTCGACGCTGGATTTAACAAAAGGATATTGGCAGATCCCCTTAACGCCTTTATCTAAAGAGAAAACAGCCTTTCTGACGCGTTCGGATTACACCAATTTGTCACCCTTCCTTTCGGGTTGTTTGGGGCTCGGCCACGCGTTTCAGCGTCTCATGGATAGAATTCTTCGGCCGCATGCGGCATATGCCGCTGCCTACTTGGATGATATTGTCATCTATAGTAATGATTGGCAGCGGCATATGGAGCATGTGCGGGCCGTCCTGGGATCGCTGAGACTGGCTGGGCTGACAGCCAACCCGAAGAAGTGTGCAATTGGGCGCGTGGAGGTCAGGTATCTGGGTTTCCACTTGGGTCATGGGCAGGTGCGTCCTCAAATTGACAAAACAGCAGCAGTTGCAACCTGCCGAGACCCAAGACCAAAAAGGAGGTGAGGCAGTTCCTTGGGCTAGCGGGATACTATAGAAGGTTTGTGCCTAATTATTCGGAACTCACTAGCCCACTGACTGACCTCACTAAAAAGGAAGCGCCAGATCCAATCCAGTGGTCAGAGCGGTGCCAGCAGGCTTTTACCCAGGTGAAGGCTGCTCTATGTGGCGGGCGCTATTACAATCGCCTGATTTTTCTCTCCCGTTTATGTTGCAGACTGGCGCGTCGGACAGGGGACTGGGGCAGTCCTAACCCAGGAGAGGAGGGGAGGAAGGCGGCGGTGCTGTACATCAGTCGCAAGCTCTCAAAGAGAGAGGCGATGTACAGCACCATTGAAAAAGTGTTTGGCAATCCGGTGGGCGTTCTTACCCTCCGTTACTATCTCCTGGGAGGAGTTCACCCTCTGTTCGGACCACGCCCCTCTGCAGTGGCTCCACCGCATGAAGGATACCAACGCGCGGATCACCCGTTGGTATCTCGCTTTACAGCCATTTAAGTTCAAGGTGGTCCACAGGCCGGGCGCAGATGGTTGTGGCTGACTTCCTTTCCAGAAATGGGGGGGGGGAGGCTGCAGGCCGGATGGCTCCCCGGCCTGAGTCGGGCGGTGGGGGTATGTGGCGAGGCGTGGTTTAGCGAGGTCTGTGACGGAGAGAGAGTCAGAGGCCGAGCGGCACGTAAGTGAATCAGGTACAAACGATGAACACCTGTCTCTTGTTTCAGTAATTGGCGTGGAGAGACAGGTCATAAGCCACGCAGGAGATGAGGACCGGGAGAGAGAGGCTGACACACACAGTGCTGGGGCTCGGCGGAAGCAGAGAGGAACTGCCTAAACCGACGGACCATTTGAGAAATTGAGTTTTGTGTTATTAGTGCGAAGTGCACTGTGTCTTACCACCTGAGTTAATTGAGTAATAAACCGTCTCGAGTGCCAGCCAGCCGACCCTGTGTCTTCTTCCTCACACCCCCACACGAACCTTGTTACAGTTACAATTAGGGTGTAACGATACACTCGTGTCACGATTCGATATGTATCTCAATACTGAACTCACGGTACGATATGTATCACGATATTTTAGGCCAAAATAAAGTAGATTTTTTTACAATTTTTTTTATTTTTGCTAATATAGATATTTATTTTGTATTATGATTATAATAATAATTTTGTTATTTGTGCATTATTATCAGATCCAGCAAATATTCTCCCTATGCATTATTATATTATATTCAACATTATGTATAGTCGTTGTATGATTCTATGTAATAAGATTATTAATGTAATAATGTCACTGACACTCCCTAAACTTAATTTTTTTCCTTCACGCATTCTCACCCCATGCTCGCAACTCTCCCGTGCTCGCTATGTCCCGCCTATCTCTCTATTAATACAGTATGTATGAATGAACCATCTAAATTGCTTTGAATAATCATACTACTAAAACTAAATGTGATATAGTGATTTAAATGATGTTTGAATGAGTCCCGGCAGTGCGTGGACTTCAGAAGATGCAATCAATCACAGGTTCTAATCGCAAGAAAGAGTGTCAAAATGACCGCTCTCCAACTGTAAATGTTTAGCTCATCCAAGAATTAAACTATCTGCATTTATTCCCTATCATGTTGTTTTCGCACGTCACTCAGTCATTTGAACATCTGTGTTTACTACAGTATGCGTGTCGTGTTAAATATATTCATCATATTATAAAGCCATTGTGTCTCTTCAGAAGACTTGAAGACTTGAGACTTTGGATTAGACCACTCAATTAGTTATTCTTACGATGCCTTTATGACATTTTTTGCATCTTTTAAGTTTGAGAGGAATGGACTTTCAAAATGGAGGAACCGAAATCCCTCAGGTTTCATAAAGAAAATCATTTGTATTTAGAAGTTAAACAAAAAACGACTTGATGGTGAGTACATGATGACAGAATTTACATTTGTGGTACATTTTATTAATTTGTATTTGGGTGAATTATACCTTATAAATAGGCCTGCTACAGCAAGTTGATCCTCGGATAAAACAACTATATATATTTATATATCGCGAATCATATCGTTTCCATCAATGATACATATCGTCACATTTGATATCGCGATATATCGTTACACCCCTAGTTACAATGGAAGACTTCAAGGGTTTACTTTTTTAAAGGGTAAAGTTTTAAATATGGATATTTTTCTTACACAAACGCATGGATTCGAATCAGAAGGTCTCTATTAGCCCATCGGAGCCGTGTGGAGCACGTTATTTGACAGATAGCTGCATTTGTAATGGATTTCAAAAACACCTACAACTACTGCATGGATTAGACAGGACTTTTTAAATATAACTCTGATTGTATTCGTATTAAAGAAGAATGTCATGCACACCTAAGATGACTTGAAGGTGAGTAATTAATGGGCTTAGTTTCATTTTCATTCATTTCAGGTAAAAACAAATCTTCAGCAATATATGGCCTAAAGGATTAAAGCAGCAACTGTTTTTCTTTGCTGAAGCTTTGCGTAAGAGCTAATACAATATTTAAACTAAATTTAAACAATAATATTTTGTGCCTAATTTACTTGAGATAAGTAGCCGTATAATAAGCGGGATAATGTTCATCCAGCCGGTTGTTATCGCAGAATAAACCCCGACAGAGTGATGCAAGACCTCTGTCTGGGTTTATTCTGCGATAACAACCGGCTGGATGAACATTATTCCTTACGTATAGTGCATTAGTAATGGCAGAGGTGGGACATAACGAGCACCAGGAGAGAATGCTGCCTGCATTGAAAGCGCGAGTAATGCATGAGGGGGAAAAATGAAGTTTACAGAGTTTCAGTGACATTACTATACATTAAACTACTATTTACTGTATAATGAATAATAATCCAAAGGGGGAATATTTGTGGGTCCTGATAATAATACAATAATAATAATAATAATAAAACTCTTTATTTTGGCTTAAAATATCGTGATATATCGTATCGTGAGTTCAGTATCGTGATTTATGCACCATGTCACAAAGCTTGAATCATTTCAAATTGGTTTCTTGAACATGACAATGATTTCACTGTACTATCGTGACACAAGTGTATCATTACACCATGATAAACTTGCAGGTCATTATCATTACATTGTGATACTTTGTTGCCATTTTGACTAGGACTCTCTGGTAGAATAGATTTATATCTCAATGGTGTTATTTCCTGGTAAAATAATGGATAAATAAATATGGATAAGTAAAAAATAAATCAAATAAATAATCAGTGTAATTCAATTCACCAGTCATAATGTTATGCCTGATCGGTGTACAATAAATCAACTAGAGAGTGTGAAAAGTGTGTTTACAGTGAGTTTTTAATTTCCAGACATCTGCAGGTCCAAAAGTACTCATAGTTCCGTACTCAAATGTGTTGCAAATGCCAACCCGTTTTGGACACACACCAGGCAGATGACTCTTAATTAATGAGATAAATGAGCACTAGCAGGTTGGTTGTGCATTTCAGCTGTATTTCCTGAGTCAGCCGTTCATCTGAATCCCAACTGGAAAAATAACCCATCAAACGCAGCATCCTATAGGTGTCCAATGTAGGTCGACTCTCGCCTGAGAGTATACGAGCGGTTTCTGCTGAGCTCAGATGGAGGACGCAAGTTGGTGACGACTTATCTTTGGCTGAACAACGAATCTGCCAGGGGTCCTAAAATGTTGGCTAAAAAACAAAATGAATAAATTAAAATGATTTCCTATTTTTAGATCAGCTTCTACAAATCTAGATTATTCCACCTCAATTGAATGGTGTTACTGGAGTTTATAATATAATACAATATAATAGAGATAAATTATAAGTCATCCTATAAAACTAGAATGGTTGATAATCGCAGGGACAGGAAAGAATCACAGATCTTGTGTCTGATGGATTCAACATTTGGGCAAACGACATTCATCATTCTGTATATGGCAGGCAAACAGCAGCTGTCAAACACAGGAGAGCAACTTTATTGATAATAAAGAGAGAAACTCATTTGAGGCATTACTGAATCCTGAAGGGAGTCTTTGGGATGAAGCCAGTTTGGACCCATTCAAACACCATCCGCTTTACTCATGCATATTCAGCCAAGTTTTAACATTTCATAAGTGGTGGTTATTTTATTTTATTAAAATCATATTCACATTCTGACATGGTGCTGGACAGAAATAAAATAAAATTTAAATAATGAAATTAAATAAAAATAAAATTTCTTTTATTCTAAGTTTTTCTAATTAACTACAAATATTGCCTGCTGACAGGGTGACATTTTTTTATTTAATCTAATTTAATTTAGCTAGGTTCAGCTAGTTATTCTCTTAAGTTTAAATAAATAAAATAGAATAAAATAAAATAATGAAATAAACTATAAAATAAGTGTATAAAATAATAATATAAATAAAATAAAATAAAAGTTCCGCTAGTTATTCTATGTTTTTCTAATTAACTTATACAAATATTGGCTGCTGACATGGTGCCAGTGATAAATAAATAAATAAATAAATAAAAGTTCAGCTAGTTATTCTCTCAAGTTTAAATAAAATGAAATAAAATAAAATACAATTTAAATAAATAAATAAACAAACAAACAGTGTGATTATGATTCAGGCTGCACCACAAGTCAGATATCAGATTGTGGATCGGGAGGAAAAAAAAGTCAAACAAACTGTGGTCTCAGCTGAGGATGTGTGCCGATGACTGTTGTGTCGACGAGGCCTTCACACGGGAGAGTCTAGACCCAGTCTCTGCTGACATGGGTTGGGGACTGGTCCATCACCTGATCTGGATACAGACCGGATCCTGCTGACTACGGTTACTTGAAAAAGATGAGACAGACAGACTAATATGCCACTCTTCTTATGATGTATATGATGTAACGAGTACATCGGGTGTTATGGGAAGTGTTCCCGGTTCCAGCAGACCTAGTTAATGCAGCCTAGCAAGCATTTAACTGATTTGAATTATAGAAATGTGATCATGTGTTTTGTGTTTGCCAGGTTCAAGAGATGTGTTTTTAGTCTAGATTTAAAGAGGACATATTATGCCCCCTTTAAATCTAGAGTCCCCCTTTAAGTCTCACTCAGCCAAAATGTCCGTAATAACCAGTTATGGTGCAACCTTACATGTTTGAACCGGAGTCGAAAACACATATGGGGAAACTCAGCAAGAGCTGCAACTTTTAGACTGCACCTGAACGTTTCTGAGTGGTTAGTGGATGTTATATTGCAACGTGATCTCATGGAAATACGTGAGTATTTTTACGTTAAGTGTGATTCTACTACACATACATTTACTTACGTTTTCACACACAATAAAACGTACAATACTGACTTATCAACAGCACTAAAATGTACAATATTGACGTATTGACAGCACTAAAATGTAAATTATCTACGTATCCAAGTGTGAACATGTTACCAGCCACCGGCTCCCATGCATTAATATCAAAATCGTGGCATTAATTTTGTTTATTTTATATCCAATAGTCACATCAATACATGTTTTCAGTCGCATTTATTAAATGCATTTTACTAAGTTAATCTATCTAATATAAAATAACAGAAATATAAAATACCATTTTGCTCTGTTCGTGACTTCTGCTACAAACTAATTTCGGATGACTAGATAATGTTAAAAGAAGACTGCATTTTAAAACCTTAAGATGAATAACATTCTTGCCAACCATTTTGTAGTGTTTAGCTTGTTGTTTGCCGTGAGACAAAGAGGCGTTTTCTCCAATAGAGATTGCTAATGTGTCGTCATCATGACGTATTCCCGGTGGTGAACGCAAAGCATTTTGGGAATCCGCGGCACAACACCGGGCGCCAGACTTCTTTGCATGGAGGGTAGAAAGCAGTGTTCATGCCGTCTACCAGCTGTGTTATAAACTGCAATAGTCGTTCTCACGATAGAAGTGGCATAAAGCTTAAGATATCCCTTTATTGTTTTTCAGCGTGGAAAAAGAATGACGTGAAGAGTTTTGTTGAATTCTGACTGCATGCAGATAGATTGTGGTTGTGGACTGTGGTGCTTAAAACAGTAGTATACCTTGACCTTCACACGGACGACAGTTTTCTGCCTCACTTTTACAATCTCCAGGTCCTGGACCCATCCATCTGGGCCTGCTGTAGCGACTTGAATTTACTGAGAACTTTGTGTGTGTACGCACTAACACTAATGCTCTTTTCCACACATGCTCCGTCTGCAGTGCGTGTTGCGGTTCAGGAGCCGCACTGTTGTGCTTTCACATATGCTGCGTTTGCAGTGCCCAACTGATCCGCTGTTGTATACCACAGACACAGCATTTATTCATAATTTTTTATTTCAAATCAAAAAGTTGTTACTGAACATGGCTTGTCAGAATTGCAATTCTCTTTGTTTACACTTTCATAGATGTCAGGTTTTAACGTAGCCTACTACATTTAAACTAGGGGTGGGCATAGATTAATTTTTTAATCTAGATTAATCTCACTGTGATTTTGAAATTAATCTAGATTAAAATGGATCATTTGAATTCTGCCGAAGGCTTTCAGAATATGTGTGCTACCCAAATAATGACTGGTGCTTTCACACTTGGTTCGATTGCCTGGACCGAACCCTTGGTTCGATTGCTCCCTGGACCATGTTCATATTATATTTTTGGGTCCGAAACAGGGGTGCGCTTGCGTCATCAAAGCAGCAGCTGTTTACCCGTTACTTGGTAACGACCTCGGCGAGAGGTGGCAGAATTAATAGCGTTGGTCACATAACTTTTATATTTTTGAACCGTTAGTTTTGTTACCAAAGCTTCAGTACGTAATGGCACTTGCGTCTATCTGCCGCGGATGTACTGCAAATGCTCTAAAGAAGGCTGACGACGAGCATAAATGAGATTTAAGTTACAGCTCTCTGCTTACAGTATGTCAGTCACGCTCATCAGGACTCGAGTGCGGTTCGCGGGTGCGCGCCCGAGTTCGGAAGACAGCGTTCACGCTTGATGTGGTAATTTCACAGCATACACGCAGGCTCGAAGACTCGTTCTCGCTCCCTACAGTGCAATTGGCTAGGAATACATCCGCGCTAAAATATCACTGTGAAAGTCATCATAGCTTGCGTAGTATAGACCCAGCTCCCAACCCAACTTTGAGAATAGATTAACGGCGATATTTTTTTATCGCCCGATAAGAGTCGGCCGATAAGATAACGGCCCACCACTAATTTAAACGCGTTTATTCATTAATTCATATTTTTATAGCCTAGTACTTTAGATTTAGCACACACAAGTGGCAAAACATTTAACGTTACACATTTAGGTTTTAGGATTTTAGGTTATAGCCTAAAATCACAAACATTTTAAATTAGAAACTTACAATAGGCTATTAAAAAACAGCCGACTCTTCTTTTCTTTCGTTTTTAAACCTTTTAAAAGAAATCCATATATATGGGTGCTGGAAGTTAGGCAACAGTTTGGCGTCCCTTGACCAATCGCTCAGCTCGTAAGGATCCAGTCCTTTGATTCCCTTTATTTTCTCATCATATCTCGTCTTTCGATATGGTCCGACACTGTTTTCTTTAGTCCGCTGCATTTTGTATGATTATATTCTGTTTTTTTCTCTCATTTTTAATTATTTTCATGCCAGAACACTAGCCTGCTATGCCAGGCCATGTAAACGGGCCAAACATACCCAAAATTCTTTGCGTTCTGATGACGTTGCCGCCCAGTTGGTCACATGTCTTAGCAATCTCTATTCAGCAACTGGCGATCACAAGATACACCAAAACACAACATCAATTCACAAAACACAACACTTTATTTGTTCGCTGTAAGTTAATCCAAATCGTTAGAATCCATATGTTTGCGAGAAACAAATCCAAATCGAGCCCTTTATCCAGTGATCTTCATCTCCATTAGTCTTCATCTCCTCTCAGTAGCGCGACCGAAAACATCAAATCTCGCGCTCGTTATGAATTCAAATTCAAAAAACGCGCCCTCATGAACCGTTACGACATGATTTACGGCAGTGGCATCGAACGCTCATTGGCTCTCGCCTGCTTCGTCACAGATTTTGAAACGCGCAACTTCACGGAGAGAAGCCGGATTAATATTTTCATTGCTCTGTACCTCATACAAAACTATTATATACCACCAGAGAGGACTGCGCCTGCAACACATCTTCATTTGAACTACTTTTGGTACCGCTTTTGACATTTTTGCAATAAATAAATTATTGTGATTAAGTTACACTGGTCTGTCTGTTATGCTTTTATTTATAACAGTACGTTGTTTTAATAAATGCTAAGGGGTAGGTGTAGGATTAGCCGTTCAAAATATTTGTTTAATGCTATATTGTTACCAAAATCGTCTTTTTACAATGTTTTACCTTTTATTTTCTTTATATTCTGTATTAAATAGGTATGTTTAGGTTTGGGGTAGTGTTAAGGGATCTTACATTAATCAATAAAATGGTCAAAGGGAAATTATATAGATATCTTTGATATAACAAAAAAAAAAAAAATGTTTTTACCAGTATAAAGTTTTGTATTCTTAAAAAGATTTCATGATGGATTCATAAATATTTTACGTTTTTTAGCTGTAAAAATTTAAATGTTGCAAATACGTTTATATTCTACATTTGAGCACTTCTCCAAACGTACTAAGACGTACGTTTTGTCTCTTTGAAAGTAAGGTATTAATACCTACGTATTAACGATGAGACCAGGCTGTATATTGATTCAACTCATCGACGAGCATGGACCATCATGTTATTCTATAAATTGTTGTAAAGGTGCTCGTGTTGGAACATAACATGTCCGTCACCAGATTATACAATGCATAATAAATGTGTGTTTATGAATTACGCAGACGGTGAGCGTTTCCGGGATAAAACTAAAGACACAGCTCTAGTCTCTATGAATACAGTCAGAGACGATGGTAATTTAGCCATATGAGCCGTACAGCATTCAGCTCAATCAGAAAGGACATTTGCAAACATTCACAAAATATGAAGTGCCATTCTGACTTGTTCTGGATATTAGAGCAAAGCGTTGGTAATGACCCGTCCTTCAGAAACAACTTTTCCACAAATCCAGCGTTGTACTGACCCTCTTTGTTGAAGTAGTCAATATATAACATTTTACAGACAATCTTCAGCACATTTCCTTCAAAAATGAAATTCACCCACGGTGTCCTCAGAGGCTCTGATGCCAGGAGTCTATGGAGACTCGTATGTTCGTTGATACATCCAACAACAGAACATGTTTTTTTCGCATAGATATTGTAATACTTGAGCAAGCGGTTACAGCAAGTGAACAGAAATGGCTGTCTCTGTGTTTCTCACTCAGGGGTGTGTCTCTGCTATTTAGCCCAAACCCAGAGTACTCGTCCCGACCCTGGTACTCCCCCATATCCCCGGAGTGAGGAGTCGGGGGGCAGAAGGATGTAGAAAACTGTGGAGGTAACAGGTGAGTCAGCTGTGTGAACTTTATGCCTCCTTTCAAACTGATTAGATAGTGCTCCTCCCGAACTTTGTTTGTAAATCATAATTTGTCTCTTGAATTCTGCAGTCTGCAGGGAGACATGCAAGAGTCTGACAATTAGCTGAGCATATCCACGTTTAATTAGTGACACTTAGCCTACTTTTTATTACCTTTATTTGAACATGGCAACATGATACCTCATTCTACAATATTTATATGATTAAATCACTGACAGAGACCCTCTATCAGCCAATCACTGTGGTCATAGTTGGTAAGCATGATGACATCACTGAGGTCAACCCCGCCCTCACTTTTAGTTTAAAGGGTTACTTCAGTGATTTAAGATTAACTTTTGTACTTAAACTGGGTCATTAATGTAGTAGAAATTTGAAATTATTTTTGAATTTGGTGCCTTGTTGACTGAGAAAACACAGAAAATGATTGAGCGTCACGGCACAAACGCAGCAGGATCGGATTACATTCATCACATGAGCGGAGGTAATCACGGTATTCATTCACAGCGAGTGTTCAGTTCATGTCTTTGGAAGCTTAACTTTCATAGGAAGTTCATTTTAAAAGTTGAAACACTCACTTTGCTCTCCACCGCTCCGTTTACATGAATCTCCGCAGCTCCGCGAGCCAGTGCTGTGAGTGTGATGTTGAAAACATGTGGGAATAGCGCCTCCTGCTGGCTGTAGTCTTCAGCCTCTGGACAAAAACTCCTCCGATGACGCAAAATGACGATATTTGCATCATCGGAGGACTTTTTCCAGAAATAAAAAACATAATTATCTCGTCTCAAGGTCATATGAGGGGGGAAAGCACGATCATTCAAATATACTCCTGGGTTTCTACTGATACAAAGCTTAATGCTAATCCCTGAAGTAACACTTTAAGTCTTCTCTCTGTTCCTCAGTAAAAGTTGCTCTCAGCAGCTTTGGGAATAGGCTTTAAGAAAAAAAAAAAAACCTCTTAGATAAGACCTTTTACTGCAGTTTAGGAGAACTCTCAGTGCTAAGATCAAATGTTTTGTGAATACGGCCCCAGATCATCAACAGTAATGTGCGGGGTTTAATGTACTCTTACATAGGAGTAGGGGGAAATATGAAACAGCTTGTCATGAGAGATTGATAATGATTGATGGGGATTATAACAAAAGGTTTGGGTGGATTTTTACCATCATAGGCTTACACTGTGGACAGACATCTGTGTTCAAACACCTTTTAAAAGTGAATTCTGTATAATAGTAGTCCCCTTTAAACTGACAGAGTGTCTGCTTCCCAAACAATAAACAATCATTTGTAATGATGGTACACACATTAGTAGAGAAGATTTAATTAAATATTTAGGATTATGGCTGGACTCTGAATTTACTTTTAAACCTCACATTGACAACATACTTCGAAAAATGTATTTTGGAACAAGTGTATTGTATAGATCTAAAACTTGCTTTACATTTAATGTTCGAAAAAGACTTGCTACACAACTTATATTTCCCTTTGTTATGTAGATTTGTTATTGGATGCCTGTTTGTTACGCACCATTGTATGTAGTTGAGTTACTTGAATGGTTTCCTCGCAATATTAGAAGGCATCTTCACTGGCTGCTTTTTATTTTCAAATGTATGCATTTTAATTACCCCAATTATTTCAGACAGTGTTTGATACCATATTCTTCATCATATAATTTGAAACATTTGTCACATTATTTGATCATTTTACCCCTTTAGTTAAGAAAACCTCTGGACAGAAATCATTCAGGTTTAATGCTCCTGCAGATTGGAATAATTTACCTTTAAAAGTACGATCCTTGACTTCCTTAATATGTTTAAGAACTGTTTATCTTGTTAGTTTGAAACTTGTAATTGTTTTAGACGATATACTTATTAATGCTTGGCAGAGATTCATATTTTTGTGGGGGTTAATTGTGTAGCGGTGTGTCTGTTGATTTGGATTAGATGACTGTTGTTATTGATTTGTTCTGTGTTTTAATTTGTTTTTGTTTTGTTACTTAACTTTGTGTATTAGGACCCCCTTGAAAACGAGATGATGCATCTCAAGGGGTTTATCCTAAAATAATACATTTGTTACAATTTGTTACAACAATGCTAGGAAAACTGTTCCAGGTGTTCAATAGGAAAAGGATTGACCGCCTGCAGTTGATTTTGATATTCCAGGTATTATCAACTTGTAAGTAATTAGCAATATTTTAAAATGTATGCAATCTTTAATAGTCAATGCAGTGATGACAGAACCAGGCTAATATGGTTAAAATAAATATTGTTACAGCAATAAGAATCATCATTAAGAATAATATAATATGTATTACAAAATGAAACATACAGACGCATCATGGTATTGGAAATTTGAGGAAATGTGTTCAACTGTCCTAACAATAATGTCACAATACAAAACAATCTTAAAAGGCACAATTAAACTTATTTTATGTTGTGGACATCTCCTACTTGACAAAAACAACAAAGTAAGACATGTGAAGTCAGAGCTTTGAAGGAACATCAAGTTTTATGAGCTGAGAGAGAAACATCCAAATCTTATCGATCATTTCTGTTCTCTGAGAAACAAAATCGATCGATTCCTTCGTCCTCTGGTGTTTCTCACTCAATCACAAGCTCCACAGCTGAAGCCGTCAAACATGTTTCTACACACGGTTTATAAATCTGTAGTTCATGTTTACTGACACAGCATGAGCGGTGCAAATCTGCAAACTCTTGCAGAAGCGTGAATGAGCTGAAATGTAAGTTCGCCTCAGTCAAAAAAGCAGAATGACCCGCGTGTGAATGAGCTTGATGGATTCAGGCCTTTGAGATGAGAAGCAATTCCTGATAATGATGGACAGCTGCGAGGAGACAATAGGTTGCTAGGCAACAGCATGTCGAACAGACAGGTATGTCACGGTGGCCAGAACGAACAGAGAAAGTGGCATTACCCTGGAGACGGAGGAGAGAGAGCGAGGGATGGAGGACGTGATGATTGGTCTTTGCTTGACTGGAGCTGCTGACAGGTGTGTTTTACAGGTAAGTGTTCTCTGAGCGCTAATGCTGAGGAAACACATCAACACATCACAAACAAAAGAACTTGATCTCTTCAAATATAAGACTCCAGATCCCAACAGCCCAAAGACATCAGGGATGCCGGACACATCCTGGCCAGTTTTGTCGGCTCTGTCGACTGACATTTATGCATTTAGCAGACACTTTCATCCAAAGTGACTCAAAAATGAGGAACATGAAATGTGCTGCAGAAAAATGTTTTTAAATAAATGTCAGAAATATTAAAATAATATTTTTTTCTAAATGATCCCAAAATAGTGTCCAAAGAAAAATATTTAAAAAAAATAAATACTTCCATACTTATACATTGTGTGTGTGTGTGTGTGTGTGTGTGTGTGTGTGTGTGTGTGTGTGTGTGTGTGTGTGTGTGTGTGTGTGTGTGTGTGTGTGTGTGTGTGTGCGCCCTGGTTATCCCTACGGAATGGGGACAAAATGTCCCCACAAAGACGGTAATATCCGAAATCCTTGTCCTTGTGGGGACATTTTTTGGTCCCCATGAGGAAAACAGGTCATAAATCACACTAAGTGATGTTTTTTGAAAAAGTAAAAATCAGCATGTCTCCTGTGATGGGTAGGTTTAGGCTCTGTGTGTGTGTGTGTGTGTGTGTGTGTGTGTGTGTGTGTGTGTGTGTGTGTGTGTGTGTGTGTGTGTGTGTGTGTGTGTGTGTGTGTGTGTGTGTGTGTGTGTGTGTGTGTGTGTGTGTGTGTGTGTGTGTGTGTGTGTGTGTGTGTGTGTGTGTGTGTGTGTGTGTGTGTGTGTGTGTGTTGTGTGTGTGTGTGTGTGTGTGTGTGTGTGTGTGTGTGTGTGTGTGTGTGTGTGTGTGTGTGTGTGTGTGTGTGTGTGTGTGTGTGTGTGTGTGTGTGTGTGTGTGTGTGTGTGTGTGTGTGTGGACTGGTAATCCCCTACGGTATGGGGACAAAATGTCCCCACAAAGATGGCAATATCCAAAATCCTTGTCCTTGTGGGGACATTTTTGGTCCCCATGAGGAAAACATCTTATAAATCACACTAAGTGATGTTTTTTGAAAATGTAAAAGCGCAGCATGTCTCCTGTGATGGGTAGGTTTAGGGGCAGGGGCAGTGTAGGGGATAGAAAATACGGTTTGTACAGTATAAAATGCATTACGCCTATGGAATGTCCCCACAAAACATGGAAACACAACATGTGTGTGTGTGTGTGTGTGTGTGTGTGTGTGTGTGTGTGTGTGTGTGTGTGTGTGTGTGTGTGTGTGTGTGTGTGTGTGTGTGTGTGTGTGTGTGTGTGTGTGTGTGTGTGTGTGTGTGTGTGTGTGTGATGGGTAGGTTTAGGGGCAGGGGTAGTGTAGGGGATAGAAAATACGGTTTATGGTATTGTGTGTGTGTGTGTGTGTGTGTATTTATATTTTACTGTAATATGTCTGTAGAGAAAATCAGTTCCTGATATATCAGAGAATAACATTCCTTTTGCCATTAATTTTAATAATCCATTGGGATTTTTGTATGTACAAGGAGTCTGAACACAGCTGTGTGATCTGATCTCACCATCATCAGTGTGTCTGTGATTACATGAAGAAACAGAAAACACTGAGACAGACTAAATCCAGAAGAACTGGCAACGTCAAATCTTTGAATCTGAGCTGATCAAAACTGATCGGTCCATGCATTCATCCGTCCAGCTCTTACACTAAAGTCCCAAGTGGAGCACCTGTTTATCAGTAAATGATGTAGAAAGACGCTCTTTGCAGCTAATTCATCCATACATCAAAAACAGCTGAGACGTGTAGGAAAATAAAGTCATTTGCACTCTTTATATGGTGTAATTTAATTACCATCGAAGCTCAGCACGTGAAATATCACCTATATGTTAAAACACTCATTTGCAGAAGTTTTAATGTGAACACCTGCGGAGGACTGCAGGCTGAAAACAACTGATTGATTGACATGTAGAAGTGGCCAATTACATCCCAACTGGTCCTACAGCGTTATACGCCAATCCAGAGCCCAAAGCTTTCCGTTCGTATGTCAGGCTGACACGCAGAGACAACTGAAATAATCTATAATGTATCCCATTTACTCGAGCAAATTCAGATTGCCCTAGTATTTACAGTAAAATTGCTGTTCCTAACTGAAAGAAAGAGATGAAATGGTCAAAAGAGTATAAAATCTGTGACCAGTTGCATAAAGCTCCTGTATAATTTTCCCTTAAAATCACCCTTAGGTTTCCCTAAAAACGTAAGGGTGTAGCAGATAATAACAGAAAAGTGTGTTAAGGGATAACAGTTTAGGACCCTAGACCAGTTATAAAAAATGAGGACCAAGAGTCAGGAGTGCACATTTTACAAGAAAATGTTACTGAAGAATAGTTTGCAGTTTCACAAGGAGTTCGTAGGCCGCGTTCCCTCTCTACCCGTCCTCTCATACAGTTTCTCAACAGTTATACTGGTTTCAAGGTCTATCCACGTCATTACTGCAAGGTGTATGATTCTGATTGGCAAAGTGAAAACAGATAGTCATGGTGAATTTCCACACCTTGTCAGATCACCATAGTCTCCATAGATCACTTCTTGACGA
Organism: Gobiocypris rarus; assembly: GCA_023029165.1. Lineage (NCBI taxonomy): Eukaryota > Metazoa > Chordata > Actinopteri > Cypriniformes > Gobionidae > Gobiocypris > Gobiocypris rarus. The sequence goes on from CM040932.1 coordinate 53,731,554, forward strand.
TTTCACCCCAGAATTAGGCACGTAGTGACCTTCCAGGTCTGAAGCAGGTGCTAGAACAACTACCCGCAGTACACGTGATGGAGTGTAATGTGTTAAGAGCTCACTCAAGTACTGGGGAGCTAAACCATTCAGTGCTTTGTAAGTAATAAGCAAGATTTTAAAATGTATGCAATGTTTAATAGGGAGCCAGTGCAGTGTTGACAGAACCGGGCTAATGTGGTCATACTTCCTGGTAGCTGCCTAGAGTCAAATCAAAACTGAATGAAATGTCGACCCAGGACGAGATATAGGACTGTGAAGCTTTTGGGGTGTTGATGGACTCTATCTACTCCATCTGTGTTTTGATTATCCTTCTGAGTCCCGATCAACATCACGTTTTTTTCTGTTTTTTTGGTGTGTTTTTTTGAGAATTACACATATTTAAGTGTTGATAACAAAGGAGACATGAAGCTAGAATAAAACGTTTGGTTGTGGTTTAAAAAGCAGAGGGTCTGTTCTTGCTTTTGATATATTGCATGCTCAGATATTCATAACAAAATATTTGGGGAGCTGTAAAAGTTTTGTGAAAATGATCAAAAATGCTTGGCAACTTAGCAGGAAAGAGTTCACGGTTTCCCTTAGGCTCAAACTACAGGAGCTTTGCTTATTTATCCACGATTTGTCCCGATTCACAATCTGAGAAAAATCTTGTCCAGGATCTTGGTCGGATACAATGTCTGGCCCAGATCATCTGATAATGTGAGGCGTTTACAGATCAAATCTTAAACCTCCTGATCTGCTCGCAGACACATCAAGCCGTCCCGATAAGATCAAACATGTTAGGATTTTAAATAGGGGTGATTATACTTTCACAGTAGAGTTTTTAAGGAATTTAATGCAACACCCTCAAATCATTCCCTTAGAGTGATGGGGAAATCACGGTTTAAGTGTCACACTTTAGGTGCTTTATGCAGCCGGCACTGGCCTATAGTCACGTATCAGCGGGACACGGGAACTCTGAATGTGTGCTTTGTGGGTTGTTGGAAGAGTAATGCTGTATAGCTAAAACTTTTTTGAACAAAGTCAGCACAAATGTTTATCTTGTTGATATGAGCGCAGCGGAGAATCTCTGAAGCATCTGCCAGGAAACAAGATATTTAAAGCTGAATTTGTAGCCTAGAGAGGCAGGTTTCTGGAATAACCCACCAGAAGATCTGGCACGGAGGAGCAGGAGGAGGAGAGGAGCGTTGAGTTTATATGCTAATGTGTGCCTTTTGTCATTTGTCTTTGCATGAGAGGTTTATGAGAGTTATAGAAGAGTTTAACAAAGGGCTGGAGACGTGAGGTTTATCTAAAAGCGCAGATGTTTGAGAATGTAAGGTTTCATTCGCTCATTTAGCAGGCGCTTTTACCCAAAGTGACTCAATCTACACGTATTACAGGGGTTAACCCTGGGGTTAAAGGGTTAATGCACAAAATATACAATTCTGTCATCACAAATTGATTCATGATGTTCCAAACCTGCATAGCTTTCAAAAACCAAAAAATCCAAAATACCATAAAATTTGTCTATAAGACTTGTGTGTGCGCTATATTTCAAAGCTTTAAAAGTCATATAATAGCTTTGTGTAAGAAAAAGCCCAACATTTAAAGGGGTCCTTGATTATGATGTGACTTGTTTAACTGTAGTGAGTGTGTAGTTTTGCTGTTTGAGCAGAAAGAACATCTGCAAAGTTACGACGCTCAAAGTTCAAAGAAAAGGGAGATCTTTTCTTTTACAGAAATCACTTTATAAGGAACAAACGGCTGGGAGGGACTATAATGAGTTAGTGACATCACTAACCCTCACATTTACATAAGCCCCGCCCCCGGGAACACACAACAAAGGCCATGTTGAGAAGAGGAAGAGTTGTTGTAGTCGAGCACATCTGGGAGTCGCTCAAGCTGTCGTCCGTCTTCACATTTACTGCGATACAGTACGAACACAAATGCAATAGCATGTCATAAAGCAATGACAACAGAATTTATAACCGTAATTAAACTAAACTATCCCTGTTCTCTCTTCATCAGCAGATATTCTCTGGCTCATCTCACAACAGTTCCCACACCAGCGCTTTATAGATTATCATGACAGAATATGCTAATCAATGACTTGAAGATGGTTAACTCATAAACTCATCCTCTATCCATTCAGAAACGTCCCGTCTCATTCTACATGTTGTCTCTTCTTCTTGAGTCTCTCCGTCATTGTCCGACTCCGGTTTGATCATAAAAGGCTGAACAGTTTCTGTCATGTTCAGTGTGTGTCTGCGTGAGGTGATCAGAGCTGCTAACATGAGCTCTTGAAGCTCCGCCCTCTTCCTGAAAGGGGGCGGGAGCATCAGCTCATTTGCATTTAAAGGGACACACTCACCATCAAAAAGTGACAATTTTAACATGCTATAAAAAGGATCTGTGGGGTATTTTGAGCTGAAACTTCACACACTCTGGGGACATCAGAGACTTATGTTACATCTTGTAAAAAGGGGCATCATAGGACAACTTTAAAGGGGACCTATTATGCCCCTTTTTACAATATGTAATATAAGTCTCAGGTGTCCCCAGAGTGTGCCCGTGAATGTTTAGATCAAAATTCCTAACAGATCATTTAATATACCATGTTGAAAATGCCAATTTTGGGGTTGAAGAAAAATGAGCTGTTCAGTGTGTGTTTCCCCTTAAATGCAAATGAACTGCTGCTCCCCACCCAGAGGGCGGAGCCTACACATTCGTTTACAGCTCGTGAACACCAGAACACGCGAATGAAAACTTTAACATGATATCTGTGTGTTTTGATGATCATATCTATTGCAAACATGTTCATGTGACATAGCAGTTCATCATCATCATGAAATATTATCATCTGCATGCGTTTTAAAGCCTTTTCGCTATCAACTTAAAGGATTAGTTCACTTTTAAAAAAGCTTTTGCTGATAATTTACTCACCCCAATGTCATCCAAGATGTCCATGTCTTTTTTTCTGCAGTCGAAAAGAAATTAAGGTTTTTGATGCAAACGTTTCTCCTTATAATAGACTCAATGGACCCCAAACGGTTACAGGTCCGAATGACAGTTTCAGTGCAGCTTCAGAGGGCTTTAAACCACACCAGACAATGAATAAGGGTCTTATCTAGCCAAATGATCAGTTTCTGATTTGACCTCTTATCAGACAAACGTGATCATGTCTGAGCTCCGCCATAACTTCCGCCAAGTGAGGTCAAATATGAGCGTGGTCATAGATGTATACGTAGATGCCTCATTAGCGCCTGCGAATCAGTAGAATGAGGCATCTACGATCGATATATCTATGACCACGCTCGTATTTGACCTCACTTGGCGGAAGTTATGGCGGAGCTCAGACATGATCACGCTTGTCTGATAAGAGGTCAAATAATAGCATAAATACTGCTCGGTTTCTCTCAGAAACTGATCGTTTGGCTAGATAAGACCCTTATTCATTGTCTGGTGTGGTTTAAAGCCCTCTGAAGCTGCACTGTGTCATTCGACCTGTAACCTTTGGGGTCCATTGAGTATTATAGAGAAACGTTTGCATCAAAAACCTTAATTTCTTTTTGACTGCAGAAAGAAAGACATGGACATCTTGGATGACATGGGGTGAGGAAATCATCAGCAAAAGTTTTTAAAAGTGAACTAATCACTTTAACACACACACGCGCTCCTGTCATATGCGCACAGAGCTGGACGTCAGAACATCCGTGAGTAGTCATTAAACTAGTTCTTTTGCATATGTTATTGCAATAAAACTGTTAAATGCTCACAAGGTAATGAAAACAGTTGGTTGTGCCTGTGCACGTATGCAGTTACAGAAATCTCGTGTGTATATTAGATCCATCTGGCGTTACTAAAGTGAAAGCAGTTTAATTACTGCTCGATCTGCTGTTAATATGAACCGAACAGAAATTCACTCACTGCTCTTGGCTGACTGAACTTTAGTACCTTTAATAAGAACACATCTCTTACTTGAATGCTGCCGTTAATGCTCTGGTGAGGAGATAAACATGGATGACTGTGTACAGCTCTCTGAGGGAGGGGTCTGTGCTAGTATGTCAGTGTCCATCAAGACGTGTGGGCGGGGCCTCTGCAGTGCGACGTCACACTGAAGGAATCTGGAAACAGCTTGTTCTGAGACACTGCTTATGATTTATGGGGATTAAAAAAAATGAGTGGGTGGATTTTTACCTTTATAAGGTGGTAGTGTACACACACTGCCAACACACATTTATGTTCAAACACCTTTTAAGTGAATTTTGCATGTTTTAGATTAATTCTTAGTTGTGTACTTCCTTAGTCATGTTACGTTATTTATTTATTTCCATTTAATAACTTAATAATAACATATTTACTTGCCAAGGAAACCCTTCTAATTTTTGTTTAAAGTTTTTCTATAATTATATTTTATTGTATTTCAGCTTTATTTTTATATATTCATTCAAGATATATTCTTATATTAGCCTGGCGTGGCCATACTCAATTCTAGTCAGAATATGAGTCTGATGCCGCTCCATTGAGCTTTGATTATGGGGCGTTTCAACCGAGCCAGGAAAGACCTTGATTGGATAGACCCACAACCAATCAGAGCAACGGAGCGACGTGTAACGTTAGTTGTCAAATGTCAACAGAACTCAACTGCACTGTTGCCAAGTCCGTGTTTTTCTCCATGTCCGCGGGTTGAAGCGACCCCAATTATGTGATTATATAAACCCAGGAATGCAAATTTTAGCAGGCAACCTTGCCAAAATAACATATTTTGCCAACCAAACGCCATTTTTTTCCCAGAGAACCCCTGGAAAGTGATTGTTTTGGGCTATAGTTTTGAGTAGCAATTGTGCGAAAAATCGTGGCAACCCTGTCTGCACGCGCGCTGGATTAAGTAACGTTACAAGAAAAAGATTGTAAACAATCTTTGCCAGTGTTGTAATAAAAGAATGTAAGGATGCACAGAGTACTTCCCAACACGATCATCGTTTCTGAGAGAAATAGTGAAGGTGAACGCATATACGAACAAGTTCTCCGTTTAGGATAAGAGCAAATTCAACCCAAAGCGCCTTTGATGACGTGGATGATTACGTTACTGTTGATCATCTGTCCATCATCGTCTAAAGCCCGCCCTGATGATTTCATTGGTCCGAACAGTTTCTGTTCAGCCATAATAACTCCTCTATGGATCGAGTCCAGACCGAATTGCCCGAGCAAAAACATTTGTGGGCGGGGCTAAATTCGGCTGGCATCCAGGCTATTCTTATATATCAATTAACCGAAATGTTTTTAATAGTTTAAGTAACGATAATAACCCTGAATAGAACAAGCGTTTTACAAGAAAATACTATTCGTTACAATACAAAGGTGACACAGAGAACTGATGACAGGGGTAAACAGAGTTTATTAAACCGGACCAGGATGTGTGCAGATGAGGTGAGTAACAGAAGAGTATATCCAGTGGAATAGCAATGTCAAAGGTGATACTGTACGTCTGATTGCAGGAGGCTAGGAGAGGTAGGTAACACAGGTGAGTCCATAGAAGCAAGCAGTAGCATGAGCATGTGCAAACGAGACCGGACAGTGACTGAATGCGTGGGAGCCTGGCGTGCTTGTGACACTATTTCAGTCTTTCTACTTCAAAATTGCATGCAATGCATTACTTGCTGACTCTGTCATTTTTAGTGAAATTCTACTCGTGTCTGAAACATCTAAACTTCTTTCATGCACCACAAAATAAGTCATACAGGTTTGAAACGACGAGTGAAATAAATGACTTAATTAATGAACTATTAAAATAAATAAACTATCACCCCAAAATGTAACATATGATCCAAAAACCTGCAGCAGTCAGCAAACACATGCCTTTAAACAACAGCAACATGTTTTCTTGATATAGTCTGTCTCTGGAGCGTCTTGGCCCGTGTGCTTCATCAACACACATTCGCTTCACTCTCACAGCTGAAGTAGCTCCGTTTCATCAAGTACTGATTGCTTTTTTCCTGCTGTTGTTTCAGAAATGCATATCATGCGAGACACGAGGCGAGGCAGAGGCATTATATATTAGCCACGTCGGTTTTATTATAACAGTATGAAGACCATCATGATTTTGATAAGCTGAGCCGCCCGTGAGTGTGTAAAATAGATGGGGATGTTGTGTTGATTTATGAAAATGCACACTGTCTTGTTTCCTCATCTAGCTAAGTTTATTTTGCATACGGAAAATCCATCATTTCCGCTCAAGGTTATGGGAGGGTCAAGTCGGGAATAATTCTGGGAGAGAGAGAGAGAGAGAGAGAGAGAGACAGAGACAGAGAGAGAGAGAGACTGTTTTTATTGAGTAGAAGGACGAATTTACGTTGCTATTTGTGAGGGCTGAATCATCTCAAACAAGCTTGAGGTAAATGGCCATTCTTGCCAACAACTATATAGGCCTGGCTCACATGCAGTCTAGAAAACAACACACACTGACACACTCATGCACACACACACATTCACTGACACACACATACAAACTTACACACACTGATGCACTCTGAACACACACATTCACTGACACACACATACAAACTTACTCACAGTGACACACTCCGCACAGACACACCTGACACACTCACACACACACACACTCATGAGTCGCACATAGTCACACATGCTCACACACACACACACACACACACACACACACACACACACACACACAATCAGTACTTGATGAAACGGAGCTACTTCAGCTGTGAGAGTGAAGCGAATGTGTGTTGATGAAACACACAGGCCAAGACACACACACACTCTCACACACACACACACACACACACACACACACTCTCTCACACCCACTGTTTTTGTGAATTGTGGGGACATTCCATAGGCGTAATGGTTTTTACGCCGTACAAACTGTATTTTCTCTCCCCCTACACTGCCCCCAAACCTACCCGTCACACACACACACACACACACAGCCCCTGCCCCTAAACCTACCCATCACACACACACACACACACACACACACTTATGAAGACATGGGGAAATGTCCTCATAAGTCACCTTCTGTAATACCTGTGTCATTATACACATTTGTGTCCTGATATGTCACAAACACACACACATTCCTCACACATACAAACACACACACATACACACACACACACACAAACACACACATACACACACACTCACTCACTCACTCACTCATACACACACATTCCTCACACATACAAACACACACACACACACACACACACACACACACACACACACACACACACACACACACACACACACACACACACACCTGATTGTGCATTCAGCAACCCTGGAGTAGCTGGATAGCTGCTGAATCACTTCTGAATACTAAATATCAAGAAAGGTTACAGCTTGACCAGGGGACCGCCTTAAAAAACACACGCAGACAATAAAACAAGCCGTGAATCATGATGACATGAACCTGAAGTCAGCAGCTTCGGTGGTTAGCTGGGGCCTTTTGCTAAGGGAAGCATCCCTCATAATATTGCTGATCACATCAGGTTAGTGACTTTGAAACTTTGCTGTATATCTTGTCCTGGTTTGGGCTACAGATAGGAATGATTCCTGGTCATCCCACAACACCCTAGCACCAAGTATTGCAACTTCTTCCATCTTTCAGAAAAAGCAAATCTTGTTTGCTATTGTAAACAAAACAAGTGTTTTGAGGAATGTTACTTTCCTGAATCATAAATCACAAAATTGAATCCCTCACTGTCTTCCCAGACAGCAGCAATCACACCAGAGATTGCACCACAACCAATGATCTCGCAATATAAAGACACATGACTCTTCTGAAGAGTTATAAACTCGGAGAAGAGGAGATGATCATTCAGATCTATCACATTTGGTTTGCTGTTTTATATAGACAGAGCTGAAGATACAGAAACACTGCAAACTGAGATGGAGAGGAAACTACTGCAGAACAAAGATGTTCCCCTATGTGTGAGAAAAGAAAAACAAAGTTATTTATTTCACTTTTTACACGTGTGTCCAGGGAAATATGGAGAGGTACTGACAATAAGCACGGCATCTTATTGCTTAATTAAATGAGCACAGTTATGTATGACTACTTGAGAAAGACATTTTATGCCTTCCAGAACATTTTAAACCAAGCAAGATATGTACCCTCACCTCATTTATTTTTGTAAAATTGTGTATTTCAAGTGAAACAGTGGAAAACATTTATTTCCCTTTAGTTATTTAAATAATAATAATTGGGATTCACGTGATTCAGATTCATAATGCATTACCTTAATATTTATTAACATTTGTTCATGTTAGTCTATTAACTAAATGTTGAGATTAACATTAACTAAGATAAATGCTGTAGAAGGATTGTTAACAAATTAAACATTATTGTAAAGTGTTTCCGAAAAGTTGTTTCAGATGTGGAGAAAGTTTTTGAACGATTTAAGGCAAACTCTTTGTTTCTTGAACAACGAAAGAGAGAAAGTAAATAGTGTCCGATTTTAGTTAAAAGAGCAGTTATCTTAAAAAGAATCCCTTAAAAAGAAAAATGTAAAACGATCTCTGTTTCCTCTCACCTTACAGAAAAGCAAACTGAAAGTGCATAAGAGAACAGAAGCATGAGTGAAGCGCTCTGAGGTGTACGGTTCCTCTGCGGGAGATTTTCATTTGAAGGTCTTACTTTGAGGGGCTTCACCCTTACAGACAGGAACAGGATCAGAAGACAACAAACACACCGTCAGCAGAATGACACATTCCAGATACTGCATCAGCATGGCAGGACGGACGAACGGATTGATGAACAGACAAACTAACAGACAGATGGATAGATGAATGGACAGACACACAAGCAAACAGACAGACAGACAGACAGACAGACAGAGAGACGGATGGATTGACAGACAAACAGAGAGATGAACAGACAGACGGATGGATGGATGGACAGACAGAGAGATGAACAGACAGACGGATGGATGGATGGACAGACAGACAGACGGACGGATGGACAGAAAAACAGACGGAAAGATGAATGGACAGACAGACAGGCGGATGGACAGACGGAAGGACAGATGGACAGATAGATGGATGGACCGACGGATGGATGGATGAACAGACAGATGACTAGACAGACAGACGGATGGACAGACAGATGAACGAACAGACAGATGAACGAACAGACAGATGAACGGACAGACAGATAGATGAATGGACAAACAGACGGACAGACAGAAGGACAGACAGAAAGACAGACGAACAGACAGACAAATGGACAGACAGAGACATGGATAGACAGAAAGACGAATGGACAGACAGATGGAAAGAGACAGACAGACAGATAGACAGAAAAACAGACAGACAAATGGACAGACAGATGGATAGACAGAAAGATGAACAGACAGATGGAAAGATGGATATACAGAGACAAATGGACAGACAGACAGACAAATAGACAGACAGATGGATAGTCAGAAAGATGAACAGACAGACAGAAAGATGGATAGACAGAGACAAATGGACAGACAGACAGACAAATGGACAGACAGAAAAATGGACAGACAGACGAACAGACAGAGACAGACGAACAGACAGATGGACGAAGGGGACCGACAGATGGAAAGAGACAGACAGACAAACGGACAGACAGATAGACAGAAAAACAGACAGACACACAGACAGAAAGACAGACAGACAGACTTACTGATGGACAGATAGACAGAGAGACGAACAGACAGACAAACAGACAGACTTACTGACTGGGGTTGGGCGATGTCCCCTAAATTGGCAGTTGATGATGTTTACAGTAAAACATCGCGATGGACGATGATATCGTTGTTTTTTTATTTTTTTAAAAATGAAAATATATAATTTACTATATCTGTATTTTACTATCTCTTTACATGAATACTATTTTCTATTTCGTTGTTTTGCTAACCCAAATAAGGACTAGGTTGCACGTGAGGGGAAACAAAGTAAAGAGTTGTGCACTTTTTATTTTAATATAGGCTACCTCCTTACATAAATACTATTTTCTATTTAAAACTATAATTTCGTTATTATCCCCGTGTTTTGTATGTGAATACTGTTTTACGTGAATATATTGCCACAGGAGTGAAGGGAAATAAATTTGCAGTTACATCGCAGCCATGAAAACATGGATTCATGCCGAATGAGAGAGCGAGGCTGAGCCCAATTAAAGATTTGCCAGCTTTTCAAATATGTTTGTACACGATTTTCCGATTTCCGCGAACTTTAACAATAGGCATAATCAAAAGGCTAACAGTTAGTCCATTTTATCCCACTGGACATCACGTTTCTTTTCAATTGTAAATGTTTCTTCCTTTCGTTTGCTTATAGTTAAGTCTATTATAGCCTATACCCATTCACATGCTTTACTGTGGTGAAGTAGAAAAAAACAACGTAGGACGAATACCTTTTTACTTCAAATTTTATTTAACACAGTTTGTTCTTATTAGACTTGGCACGTCAAGTTTATTTGAATAGCGCAATTCTTGCACACACACAAACACACACCGGCGATTTTAATTTTGTTTTCTCTGGCAGTGCATAATCAAACACAGCCTAAATGTCTTGACCCTGTGGAAGATAAAATTCGCTCTTCAGACGTTTTACAACACGTGTTGCTTTACAACATCAGGAGAAAACATGAAGACGAAGATATTCGAGAAGGTGTCTATCCAGCTCGTGTCCCACAACCCTATTTACTGACGGACAGATAGACAGAGAGACGAAAAGACAGACTTACTGACAGACAGATAGACAGACGAACAGACAGACTTACTGACAGACAGATAGACAGACGAACAGACAGACTTACTGACAGACAGAAAGACGAACAGACTGAATGACAAACAGATGAACAGACAGACAGACGGACGGACGGACAGACAGACAGACGAACAGACAGACTGACGGACGGACAGACAGATGAACAGACGGACGGACAGACAGACAGACAGACAGACTGGATTCTGACAGACAGACAGACAGATGAACAGATCTGGATGGACGGACAGACAGACTGACAGACGAACATGAAAGATCAACAGACAGACTGATCTACGGACAGACAGACAGACGAACAGAGAGATCAAACAGACAGAAGAACAGACAGACTGACGGACGGACAGACAGATGAACAGATCGGACGGGATTTTAGGGGACAGACTGACAGACGAACAGAAAGATCGAACAGACAGACTGACGGACGGACAGACAGATGAACAGACGGATGGACGGACAGACAGACTGACAGGCGAACAGAAAGATCGAACAGACAGACTGACGGACGGACAGACAGACAGACGAACAGAGAGATCAAACAGACAGAAGAACAGACAGACTGACGGACGGACAGACAGACAGATGAACAGACGGACAGACTGGACGGACGGACAGACAGACAGATGAACGGACGGGCGGACAGACAGACGAACGGAGAGATCAAACAGACAGAAGAACAGACAGACTGACGGCGGACACACAGACAAACAGACAGATGGATAGACTGATAGACAGACGGAGGGACGGACAGGACGGAGGGACGGATAGACAGACGAACAAACAGACGGATAAACAGGCAGAAAGAAGAATGAACAGACAGACTGACAGACAGAGAGACGAACGGACAGACGGATAGACAGACGAATGAACAGGCAGACAGACAAACAGACAGACGGATAGACAGACAAACAGATAGATAGACAGACAGAGAGACAAACGGACAGACAGAGAGATGAACAGACAGATGGATAGATAGAAAGACAGACAAACAGACAGACGGATAGATAGACAGATGAACAGATATAAAGAAGAACGGACAGACAGACAGACAGACGAACAGACAGACATACAGACAGATGAAGAGATAAAAGGACAGACAGATAGACAGACACAGAAAGACGACGAACAAACAGATGGATAGACAGAAATAGATAGATGAACAGACAGACGGACGAACAGATGGACAGACAGACAGAGGCAGAAACAGATAGACGGATGGATGGACAGACAGACAAGGCAAGGCAAGGCAAGTTTATTTATATAGCACATTTCATACACAATGGCAATTCAAAGTGCTTTACATAGAAAATGAAATTAAAACAGTGATAAGAAATAAGAATACCACGTGTCAGAATTAAAAACAAAAACAGGATAATTAAAACAGTTGTAAATAGAATTTTTAAAATAAGAAGAAATAGAAATATACAGTTGTAAAGATAATTAAAAAGAATAAAATTATTACAGTATATATAGATAAAAATAAAAGATGATGCATAGATTAGATTAGGTGGAATCAGTCGGACGTACAGTGGCACAGTGCTCATTCAGTAAATGCACAGCTGGACAGATGTGGCACAGTGCTCATTCAGAAAGGCACAGCGGGACAGATGTGGCACAGTGCTCATTCAGTAAAGGCACAGCTGGACAGATGTGGCACAGTGCTCATTCAGTAAATGCACAGCTGGACAGATGTGGCACAGTGCTCATTCAGTAAAGGCACAGCTGGACAGATGTGGCACAGTGCTCATTCAGTAAATGCACAGCTGGACAGATGTGGCACAGTGCTCATTCAGTAAAGGCACAGCTGGACAGATGTGGCACAGTGCTCATTCAGTAAATGCACAGCTGGACAGATGTGGCACAGTGCTCATTCAGTAAATGCACAGCTGGACAGATGTGGCACAGTGCTCATTCAGTAAAGGCACAGCTGGACAGATGTGGCACAGTGCTCATTCAGTAAATGCACAGCTGGACAGATGTGACACAGTGCTCATTCAGTAAAGGCACAGCTGGACAGATGTGGCACAGTGCTCATTCAGTAAAGGCACAGCTGGACAGATGTGGCACAGTGCTCATTCGGTAAAGGCACAGCTGGACAGATGTGGCACAGTGCTCATTGGTAAAGGCACAGCTGGACAGATGTGGCACAGTGCTCATTCAGTAAAGGCACAGATGGACAGATGTGGCACAGTGCTCATTCAGTAAAGGCACAGCTGGACAGATGTGACACAGTGCTCATTCAGTAAAGGCACAGCTGGACAGATGTGGCACAGTGCTCATTCAGTAAAGGCACAGCTGGACAGATGTGGCACAGTGCTCATTCGGTAAAGGCACAGCTGGACAGATGTGGCACAGTGCTCATTCGGTAAAGGCACAGCTGGACAGATGTGACACAGTGCTCATTCGGTAACGGCACACCTGGACAGATGTGACACAGTGCTCATTCGGTAAAGGCACAGCTGAACATGTGGCACAGTGCTCATTCAGTAAAGGCACAGCTGGACAGATGTGGCACAGTGCTCATTCAGTAAAGGCACAGCTGGACAGATGTGGCACAGTGCTCATTCAGTAAAGGCACAGCTGGACAGATGTGGCACAGTGCTCATTCGGTAAAGGCACAGCTGGACAGATGTGGCACAGTGCTCATTCAGTAAAGGCACAGCTGGACAGATGTGACACAGTGCTCATTCAGTAAAGGCACAGCTGGACAGATGTGGCACAGTGCTCATTCAGTAAATGCACAGCTGGACAGATGTGGCACAGTGCTCATTCAGTAAAGGCACAGCTGGACAGATGTGGCACAGTGCTCATTCAGTAAATGCACAGCTGGACAGATGTGGCACAGTGCTCATTCAGTAAATGCACAGCTGGACAGATGTGGCACAGTGCTCATTCAGTAAAGGCACAGCTGGACAGATGTGGCACAGTGCTCATTCGGTAAAGGCACAGCTGGACAGATGTGGCACAGTGCTCATTCGGTAAAGGCACAGCTGGACAGATGTGACACAGTGCTCATTCAGTAAAGGCACAGCTGGACAGATGTGACACAGTGCTCATTCGGTAAAGGCACAGATGGACAGATGTGGCACAGTGCTCATTCAGTAAAGGCACAGCTGGACAGATGTGACACAGTGCTCATTCAGTAAAGGCACAGCTGGACAGATGTGGCACAGTGCTCATTCAGTAAAGGCACAGCTGGACAGATGTGGCACAGTGCTCATTCAGTAAAGGCACAGCTGGACAGATGTGACACAGTGCTCATTCAGTAAATGCACAGCCGGACAGATGTGGAACAGTGCTCATTCAGTAAAGGCACAGCTGGACAGATGTGACACAGTGCTCATTCAGTAAAGGCACAGCTGGACAGATGTGACACAGTGCTCATTCGGTAAAGGCACAGCTGGACAGATGTGGCACAGTGCTCATTTAGCAAAGGCACAGCTGGACAGATGTGACACAGTGCTCATTCAGTAAAGGCACAGCTGGACAGATGTGTTTTGAGTTTTGGATTTGAATGTGGCTACTGTTGGAGCACATCTGATCTCTTCTGGAAGCTGGTTCAGCTGCGGCTGGCACAATAGCTGAACGCAGACTCTCCTTGCTTTGAGTGAACTCTTGGTATTTCTAACTGACTAGATCCTGATGATCTGAGTGATCTGTTGGGTTTGTAATTAATCAGCATATCTGCAATGTATTGAGGTCCTAGGCTATTAAGTGATTTATATAACTGTAATAATATTTTAAAATTGATCCTAAATGTAACTGGAAGCCAGTGTGAAGACCTGAGGACTGGTGTGATATGGTCATATGTTCTGGTTCTGCTCAGCGTTCTGTATGAGCTGCAGCTGTCTAATGGTCTTTTTGGGAAGGCCGGTTAGAAGACCATTACAATAGTCCACCCTGCTGGTGATGAAAGCGTGAACGAGTTTCTCTAAGTCTTGCCTGGAATCAAAGCATCTGATTCTTGCAATATTTTTCAGATGATAGTAAGCTGATTTAGTTATTGCTTTGACATGACTATTGAAACTCAGGTCTGACTCTAAAATCACACCAAGATTCCTGACTTGATTTTTTGTTATTAGACCTTTAGCTTCAAGATATGCGCTCACCTTGAGAATTTCATCTTTGTTTCCAAATGTAATGATTTCAGTTTTGTCTTTGTTTCACTGAAGATAGTTTTGGCTCATCCAACTGTTAACTTCATCAATGCATTTGCACAGGGAGTCAATGGGGCTATAGTCATTAGGTGATAGTGCTAAGTAGATCTGGGTGTCGTCAGCATAGCTGTGGTAAGCCATTTGGTTCTCTCTCATTATTTGGCTCAGTGGCATGTACAGGTTGAATAGGAGTGGTGCTAGAATTGACCCTTGTGGGACTCTGTAAGTCATGGATGTCCAGTCAGACTTATGGTCACCTATACTCACATAATAACCTCTCCCTTCTAAGTACGACCTGAACCATTTAAGGACCATCCCAGAAAGTCCGACCCAGTTTTCCAGCCTGTCAAGAATTATGTTATGGTCAACAGTGTCGAATGCAGCACTGAGGTCGAGTAGTACCAGAATTGATGTTTTGCCTGTATCTGTATTGAGGAGAATATCATTTATGATCTTTATAAGCGCTGTTTCTGTGCTGTGATGTGGTCAGAAACCAGATTGAAAATTGTCAAAGTATCCGTTTGAGCTTAAGAATTTGTTCAGCTGACTGAAGACAACTTTTTCAATGATCTTGCCTATGAAGGGGAGATTTGAGATTGGTCTGTAGTTGCTCAATATGGAGTTATCCAGATTTCTCTTTTTCAGAAGTGGCTTAACTACTGCGGTTTTATGGGAGTTTGGAAAATTCCCATTGAGAAGTGATGAGTTTACCACTTCTAGCAGATCTGCTTCTAAACAGTTAAACACACTTTTGAAAAAAGAAGTGGGGAGTGTGTCAAGGGCGCAGGTTGATGTTTTAAGGTGCTGCACCGTTTCTTCTAAAATTTTACAATCAATCACTTCAAAATCAGACATAGTAACTTTCTGAGGTTGTGGTCTGATCTGACTGACCCCAGAGCAGCTCAAGGATGTGCTGATCGCCTTCCTGATATTATTGATTTTCTCGGAGAAGAACGAAGCAAACTCACTGCATTTGCTGTCAGAGAGCATTTCACTGGGAATGTGGCTCGGAGGTTTGTCAGTCTCTCTACAGTAGCAAAAAGAGTGCGCGTGTTGTTTATGTTTCTGTTTATAATATTTGAGAAGAAGGTCTTTCTAGCTTTGCCTAGCTCCACATTGAAATCATGAAGGCTGTCTTTATAGATGTTATAATGGACTACGAGTTTTGTCTTCCGCCACATGCGTTCAGATTTCCTGCATTGTCTTTTCATTATTTGCACTGCCGTTGAGTTTCTCCAAGGTGCTTTCTGTCTGCCACTCTTTTTCTTGACTTTCTCAGGAGCAATATCATCAATTACACTCTTAACTTTTGAGTTAAAGGAGTCAAGGAGAGAATCAACAGAGTCTGCAGATATGCTTGGTGTTAGAGATATAGCCTTCATAAATAGCACACTAGTGTTCTCATTTAAGCTTCTCTTTTTGACAGAGACAGATCTAGCTTCAATGGCTAGATTCAATGGAGAGATTGAAATATCAAAGAAAATACAGAAATGATCAGACAATGCTACATCCTTAACAACAGTTGATGGGATGTTTAGACCCTTGCTGATAAGTAAATCTAGAGTGTGTGCGTGGTGTTATCAATGTCCTTGTGGAGTGTGTCAGCTGCATGTCCATTCAGGTGCTGAAATGAAGTCCTGTGGTCGTCCATAGTCTGTTCAGGTGTGTGTGCCATCCAGGTCGAGTGGATTACCACACACAGCTGAGGGATGGTGTAGGGAAAAGTGAATATTGTCCTTTAGCACTCTTGCACCAAGTTTGTTTGGGTGAAGGCCATTTGATGTAAACAATTGTCTCTGGCTCCAGAATAGATTAAAGTTGTCGATGAAGTTCACTCCCTTCATGTTGCAGGTTTTTTGCAGCCATGTATTAAGCCCAAGTAACCGTGAGAACCTATTTGTTCCTCTTGCTGGAAGTGGTCCACTGATGAACGGCTGAACTTTTAGTTTTCTAAGTGTTTCAAAAAGTACATTGAAATCCCTCTTAATGAGTTCTGACTGCTCTCTCTGAATATCGTTTTTGAATGACAAGTTGATTTGCAGTCTTATGTTTCATCAGAATGTTCTGAAGTTCCCTGTTTACGTCAGAAACTGTAGCTTGTGGAAGGCAGCATGAAGTTGTATCCCTGCTGCTAATGTTTCTGACTGTGGAGTCCCCCACTATCAGAGTCCTGGGCTCGGCTGCGCTCTGAGTTGAGTGCCGCTGTCTGCTCGACCTTGAGCGCCTGTTGGTATCAGTGTTAGCAGTATCAGTGTACAGTCATATAGATGGACAGACAGACAGACAGACAGAAAGATAGATGGACAGACAGACAGATAGATGAATAGAAAGATGGACAGACAGACAGATAGACGGACAGACAGACATATAGATGAACAGAAAGATGGACAGACAGACAGATAGACGGACAGACAGATAGATAGATACATGGACAGAAAGACGGACAGACAGTCAGATAGACGGATAGACAGACAGATAGATGGACAGACAGATAGACGGACAGACAGATAGATACATGGACAGAAAGACGGACAGTCAGATAGATAGACAGACAGATAGATGGACAGAGAGACGGATAGATAGATGGACAGACAGACAGATAGATGGAACAGAAAGATGGACAGACAGACAGATAGATGGATAGACGGACAGACAGATAGATACATGGACAGAAAGACGGACAGTCAGATAGACAGACAGACTGATAGATGGACAGAAAGATGGACAGACAGTCATTTAGACAGACAGACAGACAGACAGATAGATAGAAAGAAAGACGGACAGATAGACAGACAGACAGAAAGATGGACAGACAGACAGATAGAGGGACAGACAGATAGATAGATACATGGACAGAAAGAAGGACAGACAGTCAGATAGACGGATAGACAGACAGATAGACGGACAGACAGATAGATAGATACATGGACAGAAAGACGGACAGACAGTCAGATAGAGGGATAGACAGACAGATAGATGGACAGACGGACAGACAGACAGACGGACAGACAGATAGATACATGGACAGAAAGACGGACAGTCAGATAGATAGACAGACAGATAGATGGACAGAAAGACGGACAGACAGACAGATAGATGGACAGAAAGATGGACATACAGTCATATAGACAGACAGACAGACAGACAGACAGATAGATAGAAAGAAAGACGGACAGATAGACAGACAGACAGAAAGATGGACAGACAGACAGATAGAGGGACAGACAGATAGATAGATACATGGACAGAAAGAAGGACAGACAGTCAGATAGACGGATAGACAGACAGATAGACGGACAGACAGATAGATAGATACATGGACAGAAAGACGGACAGACAGTCAGATAGAGGGATAGACAGACAGATAGATGGACAGACGGACAGACAGACAGACGGACAGACAGATAGATACATGGACAGAAAGACGGACAGTCAGATAGATAGACAGACAGATAGATGGACAGAAAGACGGACAGACAGACAGATAGATGGAACAGAAAGATGGACAGACAGACAGATAGATGGATAGACGGACAGACAGATAGATACATGGACAGAAAGACGGACAGACAGTCAGATAGACAGACAGACAGATAGATGGACAGAAAGACGGACAGACAGTCAGATAGACAGACAGACAGATAGATGGACAGAAAGACGGACAGATAGACAGACAGACAGAAAGATGGACAGACAGACAAATAGAGGGACAGACAGATAGATAGATAGATAGATAGATACATGGACAAAAAGAAGGACAGACAGTCAGATAGATGGATAGACAGACAGATAGACGGACAGACAGATAGATACATGGACAGATAGATGGATAGACAGACAGATAGATGGAACATCAGGAGATAACATGAAGACAAAGATATTCGAGAAGGTGTCTATCAAGCTCGTGTCCCACATTCATCTCAAAGCATGACGCATCTTTGTGGGGAAATAAAACAAATCTTTTTTTAAACTAATATTTAATTGTCTTAATCTTTATGTTACCATTATTAACTGATAATCGTTTCAATGTTTTACAGGCTGTAGTGTGTTGTTTCACTGACGGAAGTGCTAAAATAAACATGCATGCTTATGAAATGGATTATTTAAAAATGTAGGCTGAATATCGGGCTTAGACTACAGTATTTAAAATAGCATATATGCTTTAGTTATACTCTCAATTTAATTTACAGAACAATCCCTGCAAAGTTTTTAGTTGAACTATAGAAGAGGATTAGTGTGTGTCGCACTCGCAACGGGGGGCGTGGCATCATGATGGTGGCGCTCCATCTGTCGGTCAGCCATCACGATGGACAATGATATCGTCCATCGGCACAACCCTATTACTGAAAGACAGATAGACAGAGAGACGAACAGACATACTTACTGACAGACAGATAGACAGAGAGACGAACAGACATACTTACTGACAGACAGATGGACAGAAAGACGAACAGACAGATTGACGGACGGACAGACAGACAGATGAACAGACGGACGGATGGACGGACAGACAGACGAACAGACAGATTGACGGACGGACAGACAGACAGATGAACAGACGGACGGATGGACGGACAGACAGACAGATGAACAGACGGACGGACGGACAGACAGAGAGATGAACAGAAAGATCGAACAGACAGACTGACGGACAGACGGACAGACGAACAGACAGACGGGCGGACAGACGAGCGGACAGACAGACAGACAGGCGAACAGAAAGATCAAACAGACAGACTGACGGACAGACGAACAGACAGATGGATAGACTGATAGACAGACGAACAGACAGGCAGACGAACAGGCAGACTGACGGACAGACAGACAGACGGAGGGACGGATAGACAGACGAACAGACAGACGAACAAACAGACGGATAGACAGGTAGAAATAAGAATGAACAGACAGACT
This sequence comes from Gobiocypris rarus, assembly GCA_023029165.1. Taxonomy (NCBI): domain Eukaryota; kingdom Metazoa; phylum Chordata; class Actinopteri; order Cypriniformes; family Gobionidae; genus Gobiocypris; species Gobiocypris rarus. Next base: position 53,751,431 of record CM040932.1, read on the forward strand.
GACAGACAGAGAGACGAACGGACAGACGGATAGACAGACGAACGAACAGGCAGACATACAAACAGACGGATGGATAGACAGAATAACAGACAGACGGATAGACAGACAAACAGATAGATAGACAGACAGATGAACAGACAGAGAGACGAACGGACAGAAAGAAGAACGGACAGACAGACAGATGAACAGACAGATGGATAGACAGACAGACAAACAGACAGACGGATAGATATATAGATAGACAGACAGATGAACAGACATAAAGAAGAACGGACAGACAGACAAACAGACAGACATACAGACAGATTAAAATACAAAAGGACAGACAGACAGACAGACACAGAAAGACGAACGAACAGACAGATGGATAGACAGACAGAAAGAAGAATGAACAGACAGACAGACTGACAGACAGAGAGACGAACGGACAGATAGATGGACAGAAAGACAGATAGACGGACAGACAGATAGATAGGTACATGGACAGAAAGACGGAAAGACAGTCAGATAGACGGATAGACAGACAGATAGATGGACAGACAGATAGACAGACTGACAGACAGATAGATAGACAGATAGATGAACAGACAGACAGATAGATGACAGAAAGAAGGACAGATAGATAGATGGACAGAAAGACAGACAGATAGATGGACAGAAAGAAAGACAGACGGACGAACAGACAGACAGATAGATGGACAGAAAGAAAGACAGACAGACAGACAGACAGACGGACGGACGGACGGACGGACAGATAGATGGGCAGAAAGACGGACAGAAGGACAGACAGACAGATAGACAGACAGAAAGACAGAGAGACAGACGGACGGACAGACAGGCAGACAGATGGACAGAAAGATGAACAGACAGACAGATGGACAGAAAGACGAACAGACAGACAGACAGATAGACGGACAGACATGATCCACAAACATGACAGTTCTGTCATCAATTCCTCACTCTCACTTTCTTTCCAAATCTGTTTGACTTTATTTTTTCTGTGGAACATAAAATAAGTTATTTTGCAACTGTTTTTTGCCATACAATGAAAGCCAGTGGGGTCTAAAACAACAACAAAATGGCATATAAAAACCAGCTGTTTCTGGTCGCTTTCCTGTGCAAGTGGGTGGTTTTCATTCAGAATAAGTTGCAAAGTGGGCGAGACTTTATGCTGACAATCAAAAGTCTGGCTAAACAGGACTATTGTTTGATCCAACAAAAGTGACCTTAATCCTCTGCGATGAAGTCAGCCAGAGTCATAATGACAGAACGACTGTAATTTAGGGGTGATGAGTTAGACCTCGCTTCAGTAGGACTGCTGAACCAAATCAGGGTCCGAGGACAGAGAGAGGTTATCATGATCCTCTGAGAGAAAGAGAACTCATTCAATTACTGATGCTCATTTCACACACACACACACACACACACACACACACACACACACACACACACACACACACACACACACACACTCACACTCATGCTACGACACAGGTGCAGCGTGAACTGCATCAGCATTGTCTCGCCCTTTAGAGAACAGAGCTGTCAGCGAGCCTTTCATTAACAGCTAAGCTCGTTTGATCATGTCTGAGCGACCACAATGTAAATGAGAATTATGTGAATGTTCGTCCACACTTGCAAGACAAAGTCTTTTTTTTTTTTTTTACAAAAAGAGAAATACGTCTAGCTAAGCCAAACATGCTTACTTACGGTGAGTCAAATTACGTACTGTAGGTAGTAGGTAACACATTTGAACTCTTCGTAACCATTAAAAAAATCATCTGGATTACATACGCCATGTTGTTACTGTCACCTCTATTCATAAATCCTCTCCCGAGGCCTCATAGGATGGTAAAGTGTCTATCTTATGCATATTTTAGAATCTCGCCAGAAGCAGTAGGTCATCCGGGGACTTTTCTCCTAATGTTTTTTGAATACTATGGCTGCGTCCGAAATCGCATACTCTCTTGAGTTGGGACCTATTTGGAATGTTTCATGAGTACTGTGAATTCAGGCATACTTCTTTAGTCACATGCTGTTTTTCGCCTGCTATATAATACGGAAGTATTTGATTTTGGACGCAGCTTATGTTTTCGGACATACTACACTTTTGCAGATAATTTTTTTTTCACATACTATATATAGTAGGGTAAGTACAGTAAGCATTTTATTCCGGACGCAGCGTAAGTCAATTATGACTACTTTTATGTCTCATAATTTGGGTAATGGATTCGAACAAACCCTAAATACTACGTACAGTATTAAACGCTAGTGTTAAACACATTTGTGCTGCAAAAATGTTATGCATGATACCTCAAACTGTGTGGATACAACGTCACCGAAGAGTGGCCCAATCGCCTGATGGGGCGCAACAGCGGTCAAATGTACGAAATGGCTCATAAGTCAGAAACTGTTAGGCGTAGGCTCAAGTGTCTTTATAGCAAAAAAATTGGGTATTTAGAATTTTTGAAAAACCTACTTTTGCAAACTAGTCCTAGGTTTTTAGCCCGATCAGAACCAAAACACTGCAGCAAGTTTTCCTGGAGTCAAAATGTTCAAAGTGGGAGGAGCAGCTTTCACTAAAATGGCTATAAATGGAAATGAGCACACCTATAAAACCCTCTGCGCACACCTTGGCAATAGAATCACCTTTGGCTAGTACATTTTTTTTGTTTACTCGCCATATATACATACACATACACATACATACACACTTGATAACCATGTATGAATGCATATTCGTAATTTTAACTGAACTTAGGACTGGTGGTGGTCCAGGTGCTTAAAATATTTTGTTTAATTAGCACCCTCTACGAGGCAGCTCTATGCATTGAAGTGGAACCTGTTCGTCGGTTGGTGCGCTTCTTGCCGAGAAGACCCCCGAAGATGCTCGATTGGTTCAGTGCTTTCCTTCCTACAAGACGGGTTGGAGAGAAGGCTGTCTCCCTCCACCCTCAAGGTCTGTGTCGCCGCTATCGCTGCGAATCATGAATTGGTAGGTGGTAAATCTTTGGGGAAGCACGATCTGATCGTCAGGTTCCTGAGGGGGGCGAGGAGACTAAATCCGCCTCGCCCTCCCTCTTTACCCTCTTGGGACTTGACTCTGGTGTTAACTGCACTGCAGAGGCCACCCTTTGAGCCCTTGCAGTCAGCAGAGTTAAAAGTTCTGTATCTTAAGGCAGTACTCCTGGTTGCATTGGCCACCATTAAGAGGGTAGGGGACCTGCAGGCATTTTCGGTCGATGAATCGTGCCTGGAATTTGGGCCTGGTGACTCTCACGTAATCCTGAGACCCAGGCCCGGATATGTGCCCAAGGTTCTTACCACCCCCTTCCGGGATCAGGTGGTGAGCCTGCAAGCGCTGCGTTCGGAGGAGGCAGACCCAGCCCTAGCTTTTCTCTGTCCCGTCTGCGCTTTGCGGATATACGTGGACAGAACGAAAAGCTTCAGGACCTCAGAGCAGCTCTTCGTCTGTTACGGAGGCCAGCAGAAGGGAAAGGGTGTCTCAAGCAGAGGATGGCCCACTGAATAGTGGATGCCATCGTCCTGGCGTATGGAACCCAAGACGTGCCCTGCCCACTCGGGTTAAGAGCCCACTCCACTAAGGGTGTAGCTTCTTCATGGGCGCTGGCTTGTGGCGCCTTGCTGACAGATATTTGTAGAGCTGCGGGCTGGGCGACACCTAACATGTTCGCTAGGTTCTATAGCTTACGTGTAGAGCCAGTATCTTCCTGTATGCTCACTTCCCATAGTCAGTAACACCGGTGCCTGTTCTAGTGTCGGCTTGCTGCGCCTTTCCCTTTCCCGGGAACGGATACGTGCGCTCTTATGCTCTAGGTAGTTCCCCAAGCATGGCGAACCCTGGGAGTCCTCCGCAACCCGTGGCTGTCGGACGTGGCGGAGCGTCCGACGCCAGGTCTGACACTGAGGCATCGTGAATCTGGTGTCAGGCTGGGTCCATATGTTGTGACCCCTACGGTGGTCCCATATGTGTATTCTCCACGGTACAGCTCCCTACGGCGAGCTCGTGTCTTTCCCTCGGAAGACTTCCTGCCGTCTCAGCATGGTGTTGTCCCCCGCCGACATAGGCTGGGGCTACACCTGGGACTCCCATTTGTTGTACTGCAAGTCAGTCCATAGGTGCATTCCACATGATAAGAACAGGATGTGGTTTCCGCAGCTTGCCCCTGGGCAAGTTACGATGGTTACGTTTGCTGTACCATCACTACGGGCCGAGTCACTAGTTCGGCTCCTCAGTGAAAAACAAGTGCGTGCCGCATTTCACGTCCGCTTTATACCCGCGCGGCGGGGCGAAGCGAGATGCAAATCTCGCACACCAAATTTCATTGGCCTGTTCTCCATATCTCGAAGCTGATAGGGCTCCCTGAAGTGATCCCCAATTCGTCGGTGACGTCCGACGTACGTCTCCGTTCCCTCCTTCAGGGAACGAGGGTTACCATACGTAACCGAGACGTTTTCTACTGTGATTGAGATGGTCAAGTCAAATCCCCTTCATTTATATGCTTTTTACAACACAGATTGCTTCAAAGCAGCTTTACAGTGATAATAGGAAAGTACGTTTTTGATTTATTAATTTCCATTGTAAAAACTGATTAGTTATTTTATTTGGTGCCACTTAAACAACACCATCAACTGGTGGCCGGAGAACACAAACTATGAAATAGGTTTTGAAATAGTTTTGAAACCATCCACGCGCAAACCACCAAAAGGCGAATCTGCAGCGGCAGCGGCATGTTACGCAAGCATTACATGTTCAGCCTATAGGCAGACGCGTTTGAATATCTTTGCATATGTGTTTTTATCTGTACAGAAGGGAAGGGAAGGGAAGGAAGGAAGGGAAGGAAGGAAGGGAAGGGAAGGAAGGGAAGGGAAGGAAGGGAAGGGAAGGGAAGGGAAGGGAAGGGAAGGGAAGGGGGCTTAAGGCCTTATAAGGAGGATGGTAACAGGCTTGCTAAATTAAACATCATATCTTTTTACGCATATGTGATTAAAGGCCTTAAATCGCTTAAACTCCGATAATTACTGCTTGCAGCTGTATTTATTATTATTATTCACAAAGTTTTAATACACGCCTTTTCAAAAGTTTGGTGTTTGTAATATTTTAAAGTTTTTCCAAGGCTTTTGTTACTCACCAAGGCTGCATTTATTTATCAAAAATACAGTAAAAACAGTGAAATGTAAATGTAAAACAGCTGTTTTCTATGTGAATATACAGTAAAGTGTAATTTATTCCTGTGGTCAAAACCAACTGAAATATTTCAGGTCTTTTATTGTTTTAATACTGATGATTTTGGCATACAGCTCATGAAAACCATCTAAAGAAATGAGCATATCATGAACAGGTTCTCTAAACGAGCTATTAACCTAATCATCTGAATCAACTAATTAACTCTAAACACCTGCAAAAGATTCCTGAGGCTTTTAAAAACTCCCAGCCTGGTTCATTACTCAAAACCGCAATCATGGGTAAGACTGCCGACCTGACTGCTGTCCAGAAGGCCATCATTGACACCCTCAAGCGAGAGGGTAAGACACAGAAAGACATTTCTGAACCAATAGGCTGTTCCCAGAGTGCTGTATCAAGGCACCTCAGTGGGAAGTCTGTGGGAAGGAAAAAGTGTGGCAAAAAACGCTGCACAACAAGAAGAGGTGACCGGACCCTGAGGAAGATTGTGGAGAAGGACCGATTCCAGACCTTGGGGACCTGCGGAAGCAGTGGACTGAGTCTGGAGTAGAAACATCCAGAGCCACCGTGCACAGGCGTGTGCAGGAAATGGGCTACAGGTGCCGCATTCCCAGGTCAAGCCACTTTTGAACCAGAAACAGCGGCAGAAGCACCTGACCTGGGCTACAGAGAAGCAGCACTGGACTGTCGCTCAAATTTTGCATGTCATTCGGAAATCAAGGTGCCAGAGTCTGGAGGAAGACTGGGGAGAAGGAAATGCCAAAATGCCTGAAGTCCAGTGTCAAGTACCCACAGTCAGTGATGGTCTGGGGTGCCATGTCAGCTGCTGGTGTTGGTCCACTGTGTTTTATCAAGGGCAGGGTCAATGCAGCTAGCTATCAGGAGATTTTGAAGCACTTCATGCTTCCATCTGCTGAAAAGCTTTATGGAGATGAAGATTTCGTTTTTCAGCACGACCTGGCACCTGCTCACAGTGCCAAAACCACTGGTAAATGGTTTCCTGACCATGGTATTACTGTGCTCAATTGGCCTGCCAACTCTCCTGACCTGAACCCCATAGAGAATCTGTGGGATATTGTGAAGAGAAAGTTGAGAGACGCAAGACCCAACACTCTGGATGAGCTTAAGGCCGCTATCGAAGCATCCTGGGCCTCCATAACACCTCAGCAGTGCCACAGGCTGATTGCCTCCATGCCACGCCGCATTGAAGCAGTCATTTCTGCAAAAGGATTCCCCACCAAGTATTGAGTGCATAACTGAACATAATTATTTGAAGGTTGACTTTTTTGTATTAAAAACACTTTTCTTTTATTGGTCAGATGAAATATGCTAATTTTTTTAGATTTCATGAGCTATATGCCAAAATCATCAGTATTAAAACAATAAAAGACCTGAAATATTTCAGTTGGTGTGCAATGAATCTAAAATATATGAAAGTTTAATTTTTATCGTTACATTATGGAAAATAATGAACTTTTATCACAATATGCTAATTTTTTAGAAGGACCTGTATATATGTAATTATCATTTTATATGCATAACAATTTATTATAAATGTAATAACTGAAAACAGTCGTGCTGCTTCAGATTTTTGTGAAAACACAGTATTTTAGTATTTCACAGTATTTTTCCAGTATTCATTAATGAATAGAAAGTTAAAAATAACAGCATTTGTTTGTACCATTATAAATGTATTTTGACAAATTTAATGCATCCTTGCTGAATAAAAATATTAATTTCTTTCACCATGATAAAAACAACAACAACATGATTTTCCATGATATATTTATAGTCTATATAGTTATCACTTTTTAGAGTATAATGCCAACAAACACCTGACAGACAGAAAGACACAAACAGCAGAAGAGAATGACTGCAGCATATCATTGTGCTGCAGTTTGCTGAGAGCTAATCCTAAATTTACCTCTGATATAAATCAGGATCAGCCCACACAGCTGTAGTCATGGAGACTGACCTGCGGCACCACAGCGATGTAGAATATTCTCCCCAGATATAGAACTCTGTCACTCCAGAACAAACACACCTGAATATAGAATGAACACACTTGGCATGAGCAATCAGTCAATCTGCAGAGCTCCGTGGAACATACGACACGCTTTTACTGCTGATGTGAGGTTAATAGTGTCTGTCAGCTCCTGAAAGTTTCAAATAGGAGAGCTTACTTGAAATGTAACGATCTTCCTTGCTTGACTGGTGTTGGTTTAGCTTGGAAAAAACAGGACTTTTGTTAACTATTTCCCCACTATTGAGAAGTATTCTCGCTACATAACATTATGGTTTAACCTCTGTAGTCACATGGACTATTTAAAAAAAAAACAGTACTGCCTTTCTGGGCCTTGAAACTGGTAATAAAACTGCTGTTTATGGAGGGGTTAGAGAGCTCTCCTATTATATCCAAAATACACTATATTGACAAAAGCTTTGTAACGTGTGCCTTTACATGCACATGAACTTTAAAGACATCCCATTCTTAATCCGTAGGGTTGAATATGGAGTTTGCCCACCCTTTCCAGCTATAACAGCTTCAACTCTTCTGGGAAGGCTTTCCACAAGGTTTAGGAGTGTGTTTATGGGAATTTTTGACCATTCTTCTTGCAAACGCATTTGTGAGGTCAGGAACTGATGTTGGACGAGAAGGCTTGGCTCTCAGTCTCCGCTCTAATTCATCCCAAAGGTGTTCTATCGGGATGAGGTCAGGACTCTGTGCAGGACTATGTTTCTCCACAACATGAAGGGGCCATCCCAAACTGTTCTCACAAATTTGGGAGCACGAAATTGTCCAAAATGTCTTGGTATGCTGAAGCATTAAGAGTTCCTTTCACTGGAACTGGCCAAGCTATAAAAGAAATATAGCTCTCTATGCACTGTTCTTTAGCTAATCTGAAGGCCACATGAAGTTTGGAGGTCTCTAGCTATTGACTCTGCAGAGTCTGAACTTCAGCATGCGCTGACCCGTGCTCTGTGAGTTTACGAATTGCTGTTGTTCCCAATTGCTTCCACTTTGTTATAATCCCACTAACAGTTAAATGTGGAAATAGTGAGTAAATTTCACAAATGGATTTATTGCACAGGTGGCAACCTATCCCGGCACCACGCTTGAGTTCCTGAGAGCTTGAGCTCCTGAGAGCGACCCATTCTTTCACAAATGTGTGTAGAAGCGTCTGCATGCCTAGTGCTTGATTTACACACCTGTGGCCATGAAGTGATTGAACACCTGAAGTCAATGATTTTGAGTGTCCCAATACTTTTGGCAATATAGTGTATCTTAATTTGTGTTCCGAAGATTAACAAATGTCTTATAGGTTTGGAATGACATGGGGGTGAGCAATTAATGACAATTTTTATTTTTAGGTGAACTAACCCTTTAAGATAATGATTTGTCGCCACCTACCGATAGTTTTAGTTTCAGTACAATTTTTCCATCGTTCCCTTTATTCACTGATCTGTATTTATATCTCACACGTGCAGCTGATGAAATCATTCCAGATGTCAATTGAAAACAATGGTATGAGATAGCTGGATAAGGATAAATTTGTCAGAGCTTTTGCAGCGGTCTGTTATTGGAAAACCAAGTTCTAAATGTTCCCTCTTGATGTAGCCTATTCATATTCATATTGTATTAAATCACTTATCTAATCCCTGTTCTCTAATGGTTATTTCTTTGCTCTCATGGCCTGGTCATTGTGCTGTCCAAAGTGCTTGCTGAGGGGCTGAGATTGTAATGCATGGACAGTGGTAGATAGAATGCATTTGTAAATAGACTATTAAGAGTGAAACAACCCTCTAAAAAATGCTGGGTAAAAAACAACCCAAGTTGGGTTGAAAATGTACTAACCCAACAACTGGGTTGTTTTAACCCTGTGGTTTGGTTAAATGTTTCCTTAAGACAACCCAATAGTTAAAACAACCCAATTGCTGTGTTAGTTCATTTTCAACCCAACTTGGGTTGTTTTTTATCCAGCATTTTTTAGAGTGAATAGTTAACAATATAACAGAGCTAATAAAGTAGGCCTCCAACTGTTTGTTTGAAACAGGCCTTCGAATCGCAAAGTCAAGTCAAGTCAAGTCAAGTCAACTTTATTTATATAGCGCTTTTAACAATGCAGATTGTTTCAAAGCAGCTTCACAGTGTTAAACAGAAAAATAATGCAATAGAATATATTTCAATTATCATACAGTAACAATGTGGGCTTTAGATCAGTAATTTTGTCTATATGGTTCATTTAGTTTAATAATTAGATTTATTTTGAAATATATTTGAAAAATTGTGTTTCCCTAACTGAGCAAGCCAAGCCAGAGGCGACAGTGGCAAGGAAACCAAAACCCCATCAGGAGACCTAATGGAGAAAAATAAACCTTGGGAGAAACCAGGCTCAGTCGGGGTGCCAGTTCTCCTCTGGCCAATTAACAAACAGCGTATTATTATTATTACAATTATTATTTTAAAGGTCAGAGGTCATAATCGATCTGAATATTCGAAAGATCTGAGGCAACACGCCGGAGACAGGTTTATTGAGGATGATGTATCGATTAAATAATTATTAAAAATAAAAAATTTGAAATATCGGAGTCATTACGCCGGAGACAGGTTTTTATTGAGGATGCCGTATTGATTAAACAATTACTAAAGTGTAATATTCGAAAGATCGGCGGCAACACGCTGGAGACGGATTGTTTTGAGGATGACATCGATTTAAAGAATTATTAACTAGGACTATTCAAACAATCGGAGTCATCCCGCCGGAGACAGGTTTATTGAGGATGCCGTGTGGATGAGGCAGCTTAAGGGGAGTCTAAATGACACGGTCTCTGCAGACACTTCAGGGTCATGTGTTGGTCACATCTGGGTGCAGGTCCACCGTCTGATCTGGATACAGCCTGGAGGACTGCAGTAGACCTCGGGATAAAACAGAGACACTAACATTAGCGTAGATGCCATTCTTCTGATGATGTAACGAGTACATCAGGTGTTATGGGAAGTGTTCCCGGTTCCGGCTGACCTAGATAATGCAGCCTAATAATCATTTAATTGAAAAAAGTGTTTTATGTGTATGCCATAGAAAAGAGATGTGTTTTTAGTCTAGATTTAAACTGACAAAGTGTGTCTGCTTCCCGAACAATGCTAGGAAGACTGTTCCAGAGTTAAGGTGCTAAATAGGAAAAGGATCGACCACCTGCAGTTGATTTTGATATTCTAGGTATTATCAGGTGGTCAGAGTTTAGAGACCGCAGTAGACGTGATGGAGTATAATGTGTTAAGAGCTCACTCAAGTACTGGGGAGTTGGGGAAACTGGGGGAAACCATTTAGTGCTTTGTAAGTAATAAGCAAGATTTTAAAATGTATGCAATGTTTAATAGGGAGCCAGTGCAGTGTTGACAGAACCGTCCTAATGTGTTCATACTTCCTGGTTCTAGTAAGAACTCGAGCTGCTGCGTTTTGGACCAGCTGGAGTTTGTTTATTAAGCGAGCAGGGCAAACACCCAGTATAGCATTACAATAATCTAGCGTTGAGCTCATGAACGCATGTATTAACTGTTCAGCATTTTATATTGAGAGCATGTGCCGTAATTTAGATATATTTTTAAGATGGTAGAAACGTGGCTTTCAAACGAGAGATTGGTATCAAAGAGCACACCCAGGTTCCTCACTGACGACGAGGACTTGACAGAGCAGCCATCGAGGGTTAGACAGTATTCTAGGGCACTACTTATAGAGCTTTTTTGTCCAATGATTAAAAATTCTGTTTTTTTCTGAATTAAGTTGCAGGAAATTACTGATCATCTAATTTTTTATATCATCTATACATTCCGTTAATCTTGTGAATTGGTTAGTTTCTTCAGGGTGTGAAGAAATATAGAGCTGAGTATCATCAGCATAACAATGAAATCTAACGCCATGCTTCCTAATAATATCTCCCAGTGGTAGCATGTACAGGGTGAAGAGCAATGGCCCTAGCACTGAGCCCTGCGGTACTCCATACTGAACTTGTGATTGGTGTGACGTCTCTTCATTTACTGCTAGAAATTGATAACGGTCAGATAGGTATGATTTAAACCATGCCAAGGCAGGTCCACTAATGCCTACATAATTTTCGAGTCTATTCAAAAGAATGTTGTGGTCGATAGTGTCGAATGCAGCGCTAAGATCGAGTAACACTAACAAAGAGATACAACCACGATCGGATGATAAGAGTAAATCATTTGTAACTCTGATGAGAGCAGTCTCAGTACTATGATACGGTCTAAATCCTGACTAAAAATCCTCACAGATACCATTTCTTTCTAAAAAGGAACATAATTGTAAAGACAGCCTTTTCAAGTATTTTTAAAAGAAAGGGTAGATTTGAGATTGGCCTGTAATTGACTAATTCTGTAGGATCAAGTTGCGTTTTTTTAATAAGTGGTTTAATAATAGCCAACTTAAAAGTTTTCGTACATATCCTAATGACAAAGATGAATTAATGATATTAAGAAGAGGATCCATGACCTCTGGTAGCATCTCTTTTAATAGCCTAGTCGGTATAGGGTCAAGCATACATGTTGTTGATTTAGATGAATTAAAGAGTTTAGCCAATTCTTCCTCTCCTATAGTAGTGAATGAGTGTAATTTTTCCTCAGTGACACTACGATGCTCTGTCTGATGTGATACTGTAGTGATACTGTACAAAGACTGTCAATGCTCTCAACCTTTTGATTTTGACAGAGGGAGCAAGTCTACTCAATATGACAGATCCATAGATCACAATGCAACACAATTGTGATGTAACAACAGCAACTCACAGTGCTTGCACAATAAAAAAAAATGCTGGGTAAAGAACAACCCAAGTTGGGTTGAAAATGGACAAACCTAGCAATTGGGTTGTTTTAACCCAACACGGTTGGGTTAAATGTTAGCAAAAAATGTATTTAACTAAACTATTGTTTAAAATTCCTATATTGTTTGCTTAAAATGAACCCAAAGTATGTTGAAAATTAACATTTATTAATATGTTTAATACTTTAACTATTAATATGTTTAATGAATAATAATTCATATTTTTTATATTATATAATATGATATTAAATTGCTTATTATTAATAAATGTTCACATTTTGATTATTATTGTGTCCTCTAGTAATTATGTGTCTGATTTTTAATTTCCAACCTATTTGGGGTTCATTTTAAGCCAGCCATATAGTAATAAAAAAAAATAAAAAAAATAGTTGGTTAAATAAACTGTCCAGCAAACATTTAACCCAACCGGTGGGTTAAAACAACTCAATTACTGAGTTTGTCTATTTTCAACCCAACTTGGGTTGTTTTTAACCCAGCATTATGCACGTAATTTATTCACAACAGCTTATGGCGTTCTATTTAAACCCATTGCATGGGACAGTATGTGCAATGTAAGCAATGACGTACATCTGAGTGAACGAGACGGCGGGAAGTTAGCAAGGGAATAGCGTAAAAAAGTGGACTTAAATGCAGCCAGGGTACATTGGTGGGAAAGAGTTCATAAAGGTACATTTTGATTCCTGTGGAATTGAACTGTGGCATGAGGCATTTTCACACCACAAGACTCTTCCATGGAGTCTCTCTCTCTCTCTCTCTCTCTCTCTCTCTCCTCTCTCAGTGGATCAGACCAGTACATCAGGTGATTTATGTGCTGTGGGTAACCTGTCATTTAAACAGCATCTTATCATCTGCCAGTAACTAAACCATCCCAAACATCTTTACCCCAGTGATCTGTTCCTGCCCCCAGATTTAAATGATTGCTAGTCTCAGATACTGCAGTTGTCAGTCACTTTTATTAGTGCATCAGCATTGGTTAACCTTTTTCTTTGAGCATCTTGGTCGCACTACACATCCACAATGCCTGCACACATTGTACAGAACTTCCAAAAGGATTACTATCTGGAAAAATTGGAATTAATTATGTTAGGCATAACTTTACTGTACTACAGTAAGGTATAAACAATTTGTGGTGAGGTAGACGAGCGAGAGACATGGGATGCGTGAATAAGAATGAGCGTCACCTGCGAGTCACACTGGTCTTGAGTCCTCTCATGAGGGAGCTCAGAGGCATATAAGGACGAGAGAGGACCAGGCCTGGACTTTATGTTGTGTTTTGTTTATGTTTTATTATGTGTGTTTGTGGCAGTTGTCCGTGAGGGGCTGCCCGCGTTACTTTTGTTTTGTTTGTTTATTTGATTAAAGTTTTTAAACGTTCGATTTCATACCCTAGTGGCCGCTAGTGGTTGGAATGAGTCCGCGCTGATAACAGCCTTTCAACAAGGTCTAAATCCTCATGTGAAACAATTGATGATTGTGTATGATGATACAATGGGTCATGAAGGCCTGATCCAGAAAACTATCTGAGTGGCTCAGCGCTATTCTACATGCACTCCAGCACACTGTCCATCCTCTGCCTGCCACACCATCTGTCGGCCTTCCAGCACATGAACCTATGCAGGTGGACTTCAACTGCCTGACTCGTGCGGAGCATCAGATAAGAATTCTACTTTGTCTATGTCTGTATTGTGGGGAGAGAATCACGTCATCGCTGTCCATCCTATCCGGCCACCACGCCCAGAGGTGAGTACCATCCAACTTCCGGCCCATATTGCATCACTCACTAGAACTATGGTGCATCTCATTCATTCTCATGTTTGCGTTTCAGCTGAAGCCCTCATCGTTTCCAGCTACGCAGGGAACTTCATCAGCCCCCAAACCCCCCACCTAGCCCTACTCCCCCACACTGACGCTCCACATCGGCTGCTTGCTCAAGGAGGACATCACATTCATGGTGCTGGAAGGTTCCTCCACGGAAATCATCTTGGTATGCCCCTGGCTCACACAGCACCAGCCAAACATCTGATGGAGTACGGGTGAGATCCTCCAATGGAGTGATGAATGTCTACTAAACTGTATGTCTCCTTTCAAGAAATCCTCAGAGAGTCTCTTCTCCCGAATCCGAGGTCCTTACTCTCCATTTCCATCGAAAGTCCTTAAACCAATCACCACATCGAGATTCCTCCTGACTACTAGGCGTTCCAGGATGTGTTTAGCAACCACACCGGCCATGGGATTTTGCCATTGACCTGCTGCCTGGGACAACTCTACCCAAGGGTAAGGTCTACCCCCTATCCATCCCGGAAAAGAAGGCCATGGAGGAGTATGTGCAAGAGGCACTAAAACAAAGTTTCATTCGTCCATCAATATCCCCTGCCGCTTCAAGCTTCTTCTTTGTGGCCAAGCAGGATGGACGCATTGATTATCGTCATCTGAACTAGATGGTAAAGTTCAGTTATCCCCTTCCTCTGGTCCCGGCAGCTCTGGAGCAGCTGCAAGGAGCTTGTATCTTCTCCAAGCTGGACCTGCGGAGTGCATACAACCTCATTCGTATTCGCAGAGGGGATGAGTGGAAGACTGCCTTCATTACACCTTCAGGCCACTACGAATACCATGCTGTATGGCCTGTCCAACTCTCCTTCTGTGTTCCACAGTTATATGAATGAGGTGTTCCGGGAGTACCTCCATCGCTTCATAATAGTCTACATCTAGATGATATCCTCATCTTCTCCCGGGAACTTGACCGAACATCGGCAACAAATCTCCCGGGTCCTAGAGAAACTTTGTCAACACCACCTGTACCTCAAGCTGGAGAAGTGTGAGTTCCATATCCCCTCTGTGCAATTCCTTGGGTATGTCATCGACCAACACAGAATCCAAATGGACCAGAGGAAGGTGGAAACCATTCGAAGCTGGCCCTTACCCACTACAGTGAAAGAGCTCCAGCGTTTCCTGGGGTTTGCAAACTTCTATTGTCGCTTCATCCATAACTACAGTCTGCTCAGAGCACCCCTCACCTTGCTCCTCAAGGGCCGGCTCAAGTCTCTGTCCTGGACTCCATCTGCCCGAGAAGCCTTCCATCAGCTCCATGAGGCATTTCAGACTGCCCTGATCCTTGTGCATCTTAACCCGGATCTTCCCTTCATTGTCAAAATCGACGCCTTGTCTACAGGGGTCGGGCGGTGTTATCCCAGCGCAGGGGGACTCTTCACGTCTCCATCCATGTGCCTTCTTCTCCAAGAAGCTATCCTCGGCGGAGCAGAACCATGACAACGGGAACTGAGAACTGCTGGCCATCAAGCTTGCCTTGGAGGAGTGGAGACACTGGCTTGAGGAAGCAAATCACCTGTTAGAGGTCATCACGGACCATCACAACCTAGAGTATCTGCGTGATGCCAAGAGACTGAACCCTGTAAAGCTCGCTAGACCCTCTTCTTTACTCGATTCAACTTCACTGTTTCCTACCGGCCCAAAACCAAGAGTTGCAAGGCAGGTGCATTATCCTGGCTGTATCAGCCAGATCCTGAAATCTACGACCTTGAACCTGTCCTCCCTCCAGACATGATCGTTAGTCCCATCCAATGGTCCATCAACCAACACTTCGTCCAAGCCAACCACCCAGGCAGTGTACATACCCTCTCGCTCCTGCGGCAACAATATTGGTGGCCCTCCATGCCTCAGGATGTCTCCCGCTACATCAAAGGATGGTCAGTTTGTGCCGTTGCCAACACTCCTAGGAAGCTCCCCGAAGGCAAACTGGTCCCTCTGCCTATCTCCCACCGTTAGTGGACACATCTGGGCATCGACTTTATGACCAACTTACCACCCCCCAACAACTTCACCTGTGTGCTGGTCATCGTGGATAGATTCTCCAAGGCTTGTAAGCTTTTACCCCTCAGAGGCCTACCTACTGCATTCGAAGCCGCTGAAGCCTTATTCCAGAATGTGCTCCGTCACTTTGAGATTCCTGAGGATATCGTCTCCAACTGGGGACCACAATCCATCTCCCGGGTATGGCCTCTTTAAGCTCCTAGGAGTGGTGGTCAGCCTATCATTTGGATACCACCCACAGACCTATGCAATATACAATACACAGGTCAAGAGTTTGGAGTCAGTATTTTTACTTTTCTTTTTATTTTGAAGAAGAAGAAGAATAAATTAATACTTTTTAATTCAGCAAGAATAAAATTGATTAAAAGAAATTAAAACATTTATATTTTGAATAAATGCTGTTCTTTTTAACTTTTTATTCAATGACTACTAAAAGTATCACATGTTCCCCAAAAAATATTAAGCAGCACAAATGTTTCAAAAACTGATAATAAATCATCATATTAGAGTGATTAGTGAAGGATCATGTGACACTGAAGACTGGAGTAATGATGATAAATTCAGCTTTGATCACAGGAATAAATTACACTTTACTATGTATTAAAATAGAAAACAGGCATTTTAAATAATATTTCACAATATTACTGTTGTACTGTATTCTTGATCAAACAAATGCAGATTTGATGAGCATAAGAGACTTCTTTAAAAAACATTAAAAATAGTAATGTTTCCAAACTTTTGACTGGTACTGTGCACTGGTCTGGTACAGGTAAAACTCAAAAAATGTGAACATTGTGCAAAAATATATATTTCAGTAATTCAACTTAAAAGGTGAAACTAATATATTATATAGACTCATCACAAGCAAAATGAGATATTTCAAGCCTTTATTTGTTATAATTTTGATTATGGCTTACAGTTTATGAAAACCCCAAATTCAAAATCTTAGAAAATTAGAATACTGTGAAAAGGTTCAATATTGTAGGCTCAAAGTGTTACACTCTAATCAGCTAATTAATCCAAAACACTTGCAAAGGGTTCCCAAGCCTTTAAATGGTCTCTCAGGCCTCGTC